>JAJJWW010009050.1:0-144023 GCA_023531295.1 Papaver armeniacum
GAGATTTAACAATTCAAGGTACAAGCTTTTCATCACTGCATGGTAAAGAAATAAAAGAGATATTATGAGTTTCCGGGCATCCTTGTAGTGAATTAAGATCACCAAGGGCTTCCTTGACTTCATTACCACACTCTACACCATTATCCATGGATGTAGTTAACACGGTTTCCAAAGCATCATCACCGTTTAATTCAAACATTTGTTGTGCCAATATATCCATAACATCAATGGAGAAACAAGAGTGGACATCACTAGGATATCTCATCGTCTCGAAAATGTTGAAACGTATTGTTTCTCCATCAAAATCCATGGTTAGCGTTCCCTTGTCCACATCAATTATGGTTTTCGCCGTTTTCATGAAGGGACGCCAAGTAGCAATGGAAGAGACGAGTCCGGTGAACCTTCATCCATCTCTAACACGCAAAATGATGAGTGCCAAATATTGCATATTTCTACACCTTTTTATTGGCATTTAACTCATCTTTTGTGCTCGAAATCGAGATATTATCCCAAAATCATGTTTTCCCCTGTTTTCAAGAATAAATATTTGTACTAATTAATTTTGTGTTTTTAGGTAGAAAATAAAGCTCGGAGAAATTGAGGAGCCAAAAGAGCGAAAATTGGAGACAAGCGTCTATGGAGCGAGAAAGCCAAAGCCGCGCGCGCATCAGTTGCAACCCAACAAGGAGCAACCCATTTACAAGACATGGGCTTGAGCAGTCCAAGACCCGACCCACGACCCGGATCCGAGCCCGCACCATTTGAGCCGTTAGATTTCACCCATCTACATCCTACGGCCGCATCGGTCCTCGCATCGATCTCCCCTAGATCCTACGGTCGCTTCACCTTGCACATCGTTCGTCGCTGCTCCCGTTCCACATCAAAATCACCTATACCTACTCCCATCGACCAAACCCCATTTCTCCATTTCTCTTCTCTGACTTCCCGAAAGTTTCAGAGAAGCCATCACCTCCTTCTTCCCCGCCCATACCAGTAGCCAACTTCGCCACCTTCACCATCCCTTTCCTCTGACACCAGCACCATCAGCGCCTGCTCCACCACCCCCATTTCGACCTATCTCTATCGCAGCTTCTTCCATACCTTAGAAGCTAGGGTTGAGATAGTTGAAATTAGGGTTACATCAAATCAATGAAGGGAACCATCATCTCAGAGCCGAATTCACAGAGGAGAGCACAATTCAGAGGTTTTGGGTGAGTGGGTGTACTTTCATTTTCGAATTGGAGTGTTAGGAGAGAATTAGGGTTTGCATGTATAAATAGGGTGAGGCTGTGTATGTTAGAGGGGATGCCTGGACTAGCCAGTGCACCAACTCTAGTTTAGTTTGTGTTATAATTGTCTTTATGATGTTCTAATTTAATTTACTGGGGTGTTGATGAAACCCCTGATTTTCATGACAAGCATATCTATCTTGGGTTTTATTCTTGCTGTGTTATAGTATGTTAGGAGTAGTAATTAAGTGATGAAGCTTATGAGCTGTGATAAGTTGTCTTTGTAAGAAGACAACTCATACTAGGGGGGAGTTAGTAGAATCAGTTAATGAACATCTACCTTAGACCTTCAAGTGAAGGCACAAGAACACAATCTTAGTTGAGTTGCCTTAGCATAAGATCAGGTGGTGGAATCAACCATCCTAATGCTTTACAATCTATTTACACCTTAGTTTAGAGTCACAACAATTCAGTCGCATCGACAACCAACTTACAACTTTGTCACTTCTCTAGAAATCAGTTTAGAAAGCCTTAGATCAACTATACAGCCACTCCATTTCCATGTGGATCGACCTGTGCTTTCCACGCCTCCAACAGGCGCTGTGCACTTGCAGTTTAACACGTAGGCGAAACACCTTTCCCAGCCTACCAAGTTTAAAGCGCCATTGCGGGGATTTGGTAGTGTTCTTTTTGATTACTTGGCTTTCTTCGCTGAATTTTAGTTCACCCCGTGCATATTTGCTTTGAAGTCTGTTTTTAATCCTTTATTAGTGTAACTTAGTTGTAATCATCTTATTATCAACGAGCATCTATAGCTAAGCATCTCTGTAAAAATCAAAAGCATGTTGTAGAGTAAGTGCATTTCATCGTCCGTGATAAATCAAGCATACTGTGTAAACCCTTCCCTGTCACCAAATAAGCATCACGAGCTTATTCATTTTTTCCTCTGTCAAATATCACATTTTTGCACCATGTAACTTTTCTTTGTCTTGCTCACATTCAAACTGGTCCTAAAGAGCCGCACTTACATTTTCACATTTTCACAATTTCACCTGCATATTGTACCTGCACTGTTCATATTTTCAATTTCTACACTCTACTCTCAGCTGCTTATGCCAGTGTTGATATTCATTTTCTTTGTTGTAACCTGCACATCCCAGAGAACTAAAACTCTTTGTTGAGCTAACAGTGCACGTGGTGCAAATTGAGCCAACCCAAGGAAGATAAGGAAAAGCGCAGGACTTGAGGTTAGCCAGGTGAATGAGTCATGAATCGAACCTTGATATCTCTATGATTTTGAACCTTGATATCTGCTGAACCTTGTATTGCCCTCGTGAATGATTTTGTGATTTTGAGGTTAGCCTACCAACATCAATCGATCCGTTGACTTCATCGACTGCAAGGCCGAGTAACCCATTTTCTATCTGAAGTGTGCAAGTACATCTCAACTGACTAGTGCAGTATTTTGTGAGTCTGTGTGCATAATGATGAACAACTAGCTCTTGATTCTCATAAACATGATGCTGTGATGATTGATATGCCATGTATGCTCACTGAACTAGGATATCTGCATTAGCATAATCCTGTGCTCAGCTCCAGCCCCTGTAGCTGTTGAGCTTGAGCTGCAACCTGGTTAGCCTAAGTTAGCTGTAGCCACAAACCCGAGTTGACATCAACTGAGAGAGTTGAGCTGTACTTTAACATGCTTTTGAGTGATCTGTGCATTGAATTTTGGCTGCACATCTGGTTATCTTTTCATTATAAATCCTTGGCTCCAGCCCCTGTAGCTGTTGCGCCAAGTTGTTGCCAGACCCCGTGCATGCTCTACCCAGCCTGACAGCCTTGTGTAACTCTATGTGTTGGATGCTAAAGCATAGTCATTTGTGCAAACTTGCAAACTTGCTGCCATCAACTGAGCTAAGCCATCTGCCTTTCAGTTTTGTTGAATAAAATGTCAATTGAACCTCGTTGACTCCATCATCCCCCGAGCATAACCGTGAAAATTAGACATCAACCAACCCAGTTGACCCTCTCGTCAGGTTTGTCAACTGTCTTTGAAAATTGTTCAACTTTTGCATCACGACCACCGTGAACCTTGGATGTTGTGAATGGTATGCCATGCTCACATGAAGGATTAGTTTCTCGCTTTGTCTTTGATAAACCTGTTGAACCTCTTCACATGCTTGCATAATTTTGTGTTGCATACCTAGCCATAGTCACTAGATATCAACGAGTTGGTTGGCGTCAAGCTGAACCAGTTGACACCGTGGTATGTTAGGTCTGCTATAAAGTGCTTAATATGTTCATCTGTTGCATCTGCATCTTTGCACATAATTAGTGAAGTCTTGAATCCCATGATCACCTGCTGAAATCTTGAGCTCTCCTGTGCTCTAAGCATTAATGTTCGTGCATGATTACTACGCAATTGCCAGTCTTTGTGTCATTTTTGTGAGTTGTGCCTCCCGTGTTGATTTCAATAAGCTATCTTGTCTTGTGCACATAACTCGTAGTGTGCAACCCAAAGAAGACACACAAGCCGTCTTGAGCATAAACAACCAAGACATAACTTTGTGTTGTCTTTGTCTTTGTGAAGGCCAAGCATAGCCGATGTTGTGTCGAGTTTGAGAGTTTGTGTCTCTCTAGGCTCGCTCTCGCCAAACAATCATTGGAACCCACAACCACTGGGCTGTGCATCTTTACATAACACGGGATGAGATCCATTTGTGCAACAAATCAAGCCCACGTAACCTAGGCTGCACATAACCCTGGCCGTACATTTGCAAAGCAACACCAAGCACTCTGTGTGCTTAATTCTAAAAATTGGGTGCCATTTTCTTGTATCATTTTTGCGTCTCTGTGTTGATATGATTTGATGTGTGCTAAGCTATGGTTGCTTCTTTTTTGAGTTCAAATTGAGCTGCTAGATCATGTCGGGATTTTGGGCTGCAATCGGGATGAAAACAAATCCATCGAGAGAACTTGCTTACGGGCATGCTTCACAATATGAAACCCCACAGACCATAGTGATTTTAGGGGATATTATGAACCTTCTCATGGCCCCGACCTTGAATACTCATACCCTAATCATTATGACCACATGAATCATCAACCACCATGGGAGGATGAGCAATTCTATCCTCCAATGAACCCATGTATGCGATCTATAATGGAGAACCTCAAAATCATAGAGCAAAACAATGCTATACTTGAATGGAAAGCATCACATGACCATCCATATAGTAACATGTCTGAGTTTCCCTTGTGTAGTGAACCCTGTGCACAACCATGCAATGAATATCCATATGAGGCGTGCATACCCACTAGTGAAGACTCTTCTTCCATTGAACATCTCAACATGATATTAAAAATGAACATGATTCAATTACAAAGCGAAGAATGGAAGGAAGTTCATGATAGGATGTTTGTTATCTCTGATAATTTTTAAAATAGTGTTTCTATTCCTACTCATGCAACTAACACTGAATATGAACCTAATCTAGAGGTAGATGAGTACACTGGAAATGCTCAGATTTTGAATAGGGAAATGCAGTGTTGTTATGATGATGATGATGATGATGATGAATATGATATGTTAGAAGAGCATGTGTATTTTGAAAATGTAGTGGAATCTTTAGGTTCAGCGACTTTAAGCGCCTCTTCTGTGAACCCTATGAATGATGCTTCTTCTAATATTCATACATGTGATGCTGATTTGGGGTTTGAACAAGTGTTCTGTGAAAATGAGCATGCTATACCACCTGTTTGTGACTTAGGGAATGATGAAATTTTTGACACAGATAATTCAATGCATGAAATTGATGTGTCTGATTCCATGCCTAGGTTACAACATGATGTTTCTCCTGGTTATCTTATGCATGAGGTTGAAATTTTGGATAATGATGATTATGACATGGAGATTGATGAATTGTTCTATGCAAGTGAGCATGATTTACCTTTGTCTGACTTTAGGAAAGTGTGTAATGGTGCAAATGATCTTATACACGAAAACAACTTAGATGTACCTACTTTCTTTCCTAAGTCACAGATTGAAACTCCTCCACCAAACCTGGATGTGGTTTGTCACAAAATATCTAAACCAACTATTCTGAGAGTTCCTAATATAGGCCTAGAGCTTTGTGCTTCCCAAGTCCTCTTGGACTATTTTGCATCAAAGTAAACACACCTTTAAGGAGCCATAGTTGGAATGTGTATATCTGCCTATTCTTAGCAAAACTCATTTTGAATTAGACCTTGTGCATGATGTACCTTTAAAAATGCAAGATTTTGTGCTCAAAAACACATTTGTTGACAAGATTAGGTTTGGGAGTAACTCATTCACATATGCAGCCTTACTTGCACTCTCATGTTATATATGTGTAAGGCTGTTGATGTTTCTGCATATCGTCTTTTGGGTTGATCCTCAACTCTTTAGATTATTGGTGTATGGTGAATTTTTCTTGTATATAATCCAGTAGGTCTTGTTAAATCTTCTATCTTGAATCAGTTGAGTCTTCTTTTGTATATATTGTGCTAATCCGATATTATCTCCGCTAAGAATGTTGGATTCTAGCCTTGACTAATGAAGCTCTAACCTTGCTTCGCCTCGACATCAAGGTAATCTCTTCCCTTTTCTCTACTCAACATAGTTCTCTTGGTATGTGACTGTTTAAATTCTTATCATCTGTTGACACATTGAGGACAATGTTTAATTTAGGTTTGGGGGTGCATTTGCATATAGAGTTTTTAGTCTTTTATTTCAAAAAAAAAAAAAAAAAAAAAAAAAAAAAAAAAAAAACTTTGTAAATATGTACATAAAAACCTCCAACTTTTAGAGATCTTAGAGTCACTAGCATGCTTCTAGCTATGTTTACATAGAGAGTCTGACCGAAATAACATAACTTGGAAGTACTGGAGAACACAATCGGGTTTCTTAGTTGATTAGAGCGTTAAAGTTGGATTTAACCATACTGGGAGGGCTTGATTAGGTGTTGTATAGATATTCGGTAGTAGAATTGTGATCACCCATAGTGGAGACTACCCATTTTTACATCAAGCGAGGCACCAACCTTCATTTTTTGTGACTTTCTAAAAAATCTGTTAGAGTGTGTGTGTCGTACGTCAATTAGGGTAGGAATGGTGAGCTACCCAACTTCGCACCACTTTCAGCACTACTTTTGATCTCTTGAGTGCTAATTTCGTCAATCATGAGGGTGACGTTTAAAGATGAAAACTCCTTCTTGTAGTTCGATTTGCAGTTAGCATCACTCTCTCCCTCTCAACAACATCAACAGATTCATAGAAACACATCGTCGTCAGCAAGCGGAGCTTCATCAGAATATTTGAAGAAAAGTTGAAATAGTCCAAGGTTTACATGCAACAAAGAAAAAAAATAAAATAGGATGAGAATTAATGAAGTTTGTGTAATCAAGACAATACAAGTGTGGAAGATTGAGTTTTATTGTTATTTTCATTTCAAGTTAATTCAAAAAAAAAAAAATGTGTTTGTCAAGTTTTTGTGAAGTTCAGAAGTTCATCATCAGCTATTGAAGACCGAAGACCGAAGATTGAAGACGTTTCTATGAATGCTGAGAGAGTGATATTAATTGCCGATCGGGTGAGAAGGTAAGTGAGTACTCCCATCCTTGCTAATGGTTGATTTCCTTTCTTAGAGATCATCGAAAAGATTCTTTTTGTCCACAACTCGTGGAGTCTCCGAAATTATTTCGGAAGGTTATCCTTCTCATCTTCAACGTGTGCGGGATTTCTCTCTTTATTCGCCTGCACACATGAGAGACTAAAAAGCGGTCTTTTTGAGTGCAATTATCATAAAACCCTATTGGTGAGCGAGAAGTCGAGGCTTGTGATCACTATCGAACCCGAATTCTTTCATATGGTATGGTTATTTCTCGCTCAAAGACTTAAGGATGAGAATGCGTTCTTTGGTAGTTCTAACTTCATGTTACTAGCATGCGAAACTCTATGTCCTCATAGCTCCTTGGATGCTTGAGACTCTTTTACACTACGAAGTTGGAGAAGGTTTTGTGGGTACACCTCGGTAAACCCTCACGAGACTACAACTCGTCCACTAGGGACACCTAGGGGTTTAAAGGCTTAGTGCATACGCTAAATGCATTCGAGAGACCCATGACAGGTGGTATAGTTAGGATTTCTTAATTTCTGTTTCACTTGAGGACAAGTAAAATTCAGGTTTGGGGGTATTTGATGAGTGCCAAATATTGCATATTTCTACACCTTTTTGTTGGCATTTAACTCATCTTTTGTGCTCAGAAATCAGATATTATCCCAAAATCTGTGTTTCCCCTGTTTTCAAGAATAAATATTTGTACTAATTAATTTTGTGTTTTTAGGTAGAAAATAAAGCTCGGAGAAATTGAGGAGCCAAAAGAGCAGAAAATTGGAGACAAGCGTCTATGGAGCAGAAAGCCAAAGCCCGCGCGCGCATCAGTTGCATCCCAACAAGGAGCAACCCATTTACAAGACATGGGCTTGAGTAGTCCAAGACCCGACCTACGACCCGGATCCGAGCCCGCACCATTTGAGCCGTTAGATTTCACCCATCTACATCCTACGGCCGCATCGGTCCTCGCATCGATCTCCCCTAGATCCTACGGTCGCTTCACCTTGCACATCGTTCGTCGCTGCTCCCGCTCCACAGCAAAATCACCTATACCTACTCCCATCGACCAAACCCCATTTCTCCATTTCTCTTCTCGACTTCCCGACGTTTGGAGAAGCCATCACCTCCTTCTTCCCCGACCATACCAAAGAGCCGACTTCGCCACCTTCACCATCCCTTTCCCCGACACAGCACCATCGCCGCTGCTCCACCACCCCCATTTCGACCTATCTCCATCAGTAGCTTCTTCCATACCTTAGAAGCTAGGGTTGAGATAGTTGAAATTAGGGTTACATCAAATCAATGAAGGGAACCATCATCTCAGAGCCGAATTCACAGAGGAGAGCACAATTCAGAGGTTTTGGGAGAGTGGGTGTACTTTCATTTTCGAATTGGAGTGTTAGGAGAGAATTAGGGTTTGCATGTATAAATAGGGTGAGGTTTGTGTATGTTAGAGGGGATGCCTGGGACTAGCCAAATGCACCAACTCTAGTTTAGTTTGTGTTGTAATTGTCTTTATGATGTTCTAATTTAATTTACTGGGGTGTTGATGAAACCCCTGATTTTCATGACAAGCATATCTATCTTGGGTTTTATTCTTGATGTGTTATAGTATGTTAGGAGTAGTAATTAAGTGATGAAGCTTATGAGCCTGTGATGAGTTGTAATTGTAAGAAGACAACTCATACTAGGGGGGAGTTAGTAGAATCAGTTAATGAACATCTACCTTAGACCTTCAAGTGAAGGCACAAGAACACAATCTTAGTTGAGTTGCCTTAGCATAAGATCAGGTGGTGGAATCAACCATCCTAGTGCTTTACAATCTATTTGCACCTTAGTTTAGAGTCACAACAATTCAGTCGCATCGACAACCAACTTACAACTTTGTCACTTCTCTAGAAATCAGTTTAGAAAGCCTTAGATCAACTATACAGCCACTCCATTTCCCTGTGGATCGACCTGTACTTGGCACGCCTCCAACAGGCGCTGTGCACTTGCAGTTTAACACGTAGGCGAAACACCTTTCCCAGCCTACCAAGTTTTTGGCGCCGCTGCCGGGGATTTGGTAGTGTTGCTGTTGATTACTGGCTTTCTTCGCTGAATTTTAGTTCACCCCTGTGCATATTTGCTTTGAAGTACTGTTTTTAATCCTTTATTAGTGTAACTTAGTTGTAATCATCTTATTATCAACTGAGCATCTATAGCTAAGCATCTGTAAAAATCAGAATGTTGTAGAGTAAGTGCATTTCATCGTCCTGTGATAAATCAAGCATACTTTGTGTAAACCCTTCCCTGTCACCCAAATAAGCATCACGCTTATTCATTTTTTCCCTGTCAAATATCACATTTTTGCACCATGTAACTTTTCTTTGTGCTTGCTCACATTCAAAACTGTCCTAAAGAGCGCACTTACATTTTCACATTTTCACAATTTCACCGCATATTGTACCTGCACTGTTCACATTTTCAATTTCTACACTCTACTCTCAGCTGCTTATGCCAGTGTTGATATTCATTCTCTTTCTTTTTGTAACCTGCACATCCCAGAGAACTAAAACTCTTTGTTGAGCTAACAGGTGCCTGTGGTGCAGCTGAGCCAACCCAAGGAAGACAAGGAAAAGCGCAGGACTTGAGGTTATCCAGTGAATGAGCTGTAACTGAACCTTGATATCTGCTATGATTTTGAACCTTGATATCTGCTGAACCTTGTATTGCCCTGTGAATGAGATGTGATTTTGAGGTTAGCCTACCAACATCAACTGATCCTGTTGACTTCATCTGACCTGCAAGGCTGAGTAACCCATTTGCTATCTGAAGTGTGCAAGTACATCTCAACTGACTAAAAAGTATTTTGTGAGTCTGTGTGCATAATGATGAACAACTAGCTCTTGATTCTCATAAACATGATCTTTGTGATGATTGATATGCCATGTATGCTTCATCGAACTAGGATATATGCATTAGCATAATCCCGTGCTCAGCTCCAGCCCCGTAGGCTGTTGAGCTTGAGCTGCAACTGGTTAGCCTAAGTTAGGCGTAGCCGCAAACCCGAGTTGACATCAACCGAGAGAGTTATTTTGTACTTTAACATGCTTTTGAGTGATCTGTGCATTGAATTTTGGCTGCAAATCTAGTTATCTTTTCACTATAAATCCTTGGCTCCAGCCCGTAGCCGTATGCGCCGTTGTTGCTGGACCCGTGCATGCTCTACCCAGCCTGACAGCCTTGTGTAACTCTCTGTGTTGGATGCTAAAGCATAGTCATTTGTGCAAACTTGCAAACTTGCTGCCATCAACTGAGCTAAGCCATCTGCCTTTCAGTTTTGTTGAATAAACTGTCAATTGACCTGTTGACTCCATCAGCCCTGAGCATAACTCGTGAAAATTAGACATCAACCAACCCGGTTGACCCTCTCTGTCTTGTCAACCGTGTCTTTGAAAATTGTTCAACTGTTGCATCTGATGCCCCTGTGAACCTTGGATGTTGTGAATGGTATGCCATGCTCACATGAAGGATTAGTTTCCTGCTTTGCTGATAAACCTGTTAAACCTCTTCACATGCTTGCATAACCACGTGTTCCATACCTAGCCATAGTCACTAGATATCAATCGAGTTGGTTGGCGTCAATCGAAACCAGTTGACACCCTGTGGTATGTTAGGTCTGCTATAAAGTGCTTAATCTGTTCATCTGTTGCATCTGCATCTTTGCACATAATTAGTGAAGTCTTGAATCGCATGATCACCTTCTGAAATCTTGAGCTCTCCTGTGCTCTAAGCATTACTGTTCTGTGCATGATTACTCTGTGCACTGCCAGTGCTGTGTCATTTTTGTGAGTTGTGCCTCCCTGTGTTGATTTCAATAAGCTATCTTGTGTTGTGCACATAACCTGTAGTGTGCAACCTGCCAGCAGCACACAAGCTGTGCTGAGCATAAACCAACCAGCACATAACCTGTGATGTGCTGTGAAGGCCAGCATAGCCAGTGTTGTGTCAGTTTTGAGAGTTTGTGTCTCTCTGGGCTCTGCTCCTGCCAAACAACTGGGCTGGAACCCACAACCACTGGGCTGTGCATCTTTACATAACCTGGGCTTTACATAACCTGGGCTGAGACCCACTGTGCAACAAACTGAAGCCCACATAAACTGGGCTGTGCAACAAACTGAAGCCCAAGTAACCTAGGCTGCACATAACCTGGGTTGCACATTTGCAGCAACACCAAGCACTCCTGTGTGCTTAATTCTAAAAATTAGGTGCCATTTTCTTGTATCATTTTTGCGTCTCTGTGTTGATATGATTTGATGTGTGCTAAGCTATGGTTGCTTCTTTTTGAGTTCAAATTGAGCTGCTAGATCATGTCAGGATTTTGGTCTGCAACTGGGGATGAAAACAAATCCATCAGAGAACTTGCTTACGGGCATGCTTCACAATATGAAACCCCCACAGACCATAGTGATTTTAGGGGATATTATGAACCTTCTCATGGCCCTGACCTTGAATACTCATACCCTAATCATTATGACCACATGAATCATCAACCACCATGGGAGGATGAGCAATTCTATCCTCCAATGAACCCATGTATGCAGTCTATAATGGAGAACCTCAAAATCATAGAGCAAAACAATGCTATACTTGAATGGAAAGCATCACATGACCATCCATATAGTAACATGTCTGAGTTTCCCTTGTGTAGTGAACCCTGTGCACAACCATGCAATGAATATCCGTATGAGGCGTGCATACCCACTAGTGAAGACTCTTCTTCCATTGAACATCTCAACATGATATTAAAAATGAACATGATTCAATTACAAAGCGAAAAATGGAAGGAAGTTCATGATAGGATGTTTGTTATCTCTGATAATTTTGAAAATAGTGTTTCTATTCCTACTCATGCAACTAACACTGAATATGAACCTAATATAGAGGTAGATGAGTACACTGGAAATGCTCAGATTTTGAATAGGGAAATGTAGTGTTGTTATGATGATGATGATGATGAATATGATATGTTAGAAGAGCATGTGTATTTTGAAAATGTAGTGGAATCTTTAGGTTCAGCGACTTTAAGCGTCTCTTCTGTGAACCCTATGAATGATGCTTCTTCTAATATTCATACATGTGATGCTGATTTGGGGTTTGAACAAGTGTTCTGTGAAAATGAGCATGCTATACCACCTGTTTGTGACTTAGGGAATGATGAAATTTTTGACACAGATAATTCAATGCATGAAATTGATGTGTCTGATTCCATGCCTAGGTTACTGGCATGATGTTTCTCCTGGTTATCTTATGCATGAGGTTGAAATTTTGGATAATGATGATTATGACATGGAGATTGATGAATTGTTCTATGCAAGTGAGCATGATTTACCTTTGTCTGACTTTAGGAAAGTGTGTAATGGTGCAAATGATCTTATACACGAAAACAACTTAGATGTACCTACTTTCTTTCCTAAGTCACAGATTGAAACTCCTCCACCAAACCTGGATGTGGTTTGTCACAAAATATCTAAACCAACTATTCTGAGAGTTCCTAATCTAGGCCAAGAGCTTTGTGCTTCCCAAGTCCTCTTGGACTATTTTGCATCAAAGTATAACACCTTTAAGGAGACACAGTTGGAATGTGTATATCTGCCTATTCTTAGCAAAACTCATTTTGAATTAGACCTTGTGCATGATGTACCTTTAAAAATGCAAGATTTTGTGCTCAAAAACACATTTGTTGACAAGATTAGGTTTGGGAGTAACTCATTCACATATGCAGCCTTACTTGCACTCTCATGTTATATATGTGTAAGGCTGTTGATGTTTCTGCATATCGTATTTTGGGTTGATCCTCAACTCTTTAGATTGTTGGTGTATGGTGAATTTTTCTTGTATATAATCCAGTAGGTCTTGTTAAATCTTCTATCTTGAATCGGTTGAGTCTTATTTTGTATATATTGTGCTAATCCGATATGATCTCCGCTGAGAATGTTGGATTCTAGCCTTGACTAATGAAGCTCTAACCTTGCTTTCGCCGACATCCGGTAATTTCTTCCCTTTTCTCTACTCAACATAGTTCTCTTGGTATGTGACTGTTTAAATTCTTATCATCTGTTGACACATTGAGGACAATGTTTGATTTAGGTTTGGGGTGCATTTGCATATAGAGTTTTTAGTCTTTTATTTAAAAAAAAAAAAAAAAAAAAAAAATTCAAAAAACTTTGTAAATATGTACATAAAAACCTCCAACTTTTAGAGATCTTAGAGTCACTAGCATGCTTCTAGCTATGTTTACATAGAGAGTCTGACCGAAATAACAGAACTTGGAAGTACTGGAGAACACAATCGGGTTTCATTGTTGATTAGAGCGTTAAAGTTGGATTTAACCATACCGGAGGGCGAATTAGGTGCTGTATAGATATTAGGTAGTAGAATTGTGATCACCCATAGTGGAGACTACCAATTTTTACATCAAGCGAGGCACCGACCTTCATTTTTTGTGACTTTCTAAACAAATTGTTAGAGTGTGTGTCATCAGACGTCAATTCCGGGTAGGAATGGTGAGCTACCCAACTTCGCACCACTTTCAAAGACTACTTTTGATCTCTTGAGTGCTAATTTCGTCAATCATGAGGGTGACGTTTAAAGATGAAAACTCCTTCTTGTAGTTCGATTTGCGGTTAGCATCACTCTCTCCCTCTCAACAACATCGATTCATAGAAACACATCGTCGTCAGCAAGCGGAGCATCATCAGAATATTTGAAGAAAAGTTGAAATAGTCCAAGGTTTACATGCAACAAAGAAAAGAAAAGAAAATAGGATGAGAATTAATGAAGTTTGTGAAATCAAGACAATACAAGTGTGGAAGATTGAGTTTTATTGTTATTTTCATTTCAAGTTAATTCAAAAAAAAAAAAAAAAAAAAGTGTTTGTCAAGTTTTTGTGAAGTTCAGAAGTTCATCATCAGCTATTGAAGACCGAAGACCGAAGATTGAAGACGTTTCTATGAATGCTTTGAGAGAGTGATATTAATTGTCGATCGGGTGAGAAGGTAAGTGAGTACTCCCATCCTTGCTAATGGTTGATTTCCTTTCTTAGAGATCATCGAAAAAAGATTCTTTTTGTCCACAACTCGTGGAGTCTCCTAAATTATTTCGGAAGGTTATCCTTCTCATCTTCAACGTGTGCGGGATTTCTCTCTTTATTCCCGCCTCGCACACATGAGAGACTAAAAGCGGTCTTTTTGAGTGCAATTATCATAAAACCCTATTGGTGAGGCGAAGTCGAGGCTTGTGATCACTATCGAACCCGAATTCTTTCATATGGTATGGTTATTTCTCGCTCAAAGACTTAAGGATGAGAATGCGTTCTTTGGTAGTTCTAACTTCATGTTACTAGCATGCAGAAACTCTATGTCCTCATAGCTCCTTGGATGCTTGATACACTTTTACACTCTGAAGTTGGATAAGGTTTTGTGGGTACACCTCTGGTAAACCCTCACGAGACTACAACTCGTCCACTAGGGACACCTAGGGGTATAAAGGCTTAGTGCATACGCTAAATGCATTCGAGAGACCATGACAGGTGGTATAGTTAGGATTTCTTAATTTTTGTTTCACTTGAGGACAAGTAAAATTCAGGTTTGGGGGTATTTGATGAGTGCCAAATATTGCATATTTCTACACCTTTTTATTGACATTTAACTCATCTTTTGTGCTCGTAAATCGAGATATTATCCCAAAATCTGTGTTTCCCTGTTTTCAAGAATAAATATTTGTACTAATTAATTTTGTGTTTTTAGGTAGAAAATAAAGCTCGGAGAAATTGAGGAGCCAAAAGAGCAGAAAATTGGAGACAAGCGTCTATGGAGCAGAAAGCCAAAGCCCGCGCGCGCATCAGTTGCAACCCATTTACAAGACATGGGCTTGAGCAGTCCAAGACCCGACCCACGACCCGGATCCGAGCCCGCACCATTTGAGCCGTTAGATTTCACCCATCTACATCCTACGGCCGCATCGGTCCTCGCATCGATCTCCCCTAGATCCTACGGTCGCTTCACCTTGCACATCGTTCGTCGCTGCTCCCGCTCCACAGCAAAATCACCTATACCTACTCCCATCGACCAAACCCCATTTCTCCATTTCTCTTCTCTGACTTCCCGACAGTTTCAGAGAAGCCATCACCTCCTTCTTCCCCGACCATACCAGTAGCCGACTTCGCCACCTTCACCATCCCTTTCCCCTGACACCAGCACCATCAGCGCCTGCTCCACCACCCCCATTTCGACCTATCTCCATCACTAGCTTCTTCCATACCTTAGAAGCTAGGGTTGAGATAGTTGAAATTAGGGTTACATCAAATCAATGAAGGGAACCATCATCTCAGAGCCGAATTCACAGAGGAGAGCACAATTCGAGGTTTTGGGTGAGTGGGTGTACTTTCATTTTCGAATTGGAGTGTTAGGAGAGAATTAGGGTTTGCATGTATAAATAGGGTGAGGCTGTGTATGTTAGAGGGGATGCCTGGACTAGCCAGTGCACCAACTCTAGTTTAGTTTGTGTTGTAATTATCTTTATGATGTTCTAATTTAATTTACTGGGGTGTTGATGAAACCCCTGATTTTCATGACAAGCATATCTATCTTGGGTTTTATTCTTCTTTGTGTTATAGTATGTTAGGAGTAGTAATTAAGTGATGAAGCTTATGAGCCTGTGTGATGAGTTGTACTGTAAGAAGACAACTCATACTAGGGGGAGTTAGTAGAATCAGTTAATGAACATCTACCTTAGACCTTCAAGTGAAGGCACAAGAACACAATCTTAGTTGAGTTGCCTTAGCATAAGATCAGGTGGTGGAATCAACCATCCTAGTGCTTTACAATCTATTTGCACCTTAGTTTAGAGTCACAACAATTGGCCGCATCGACAACCAACTTACAACTTTGTCACTTCTCTAGAAATCAGTTTAGAAAGCCTTAGTTCAACTATACAGACCACTCCATTTCCCGTGGATCGACTCGTACTTGCCACGCCTCCAACGGGCGTTGTGCACTTGCGATTTAACACGTAGGCGAAACACCTTTCCCAGCCTACCACAAAAGTCAGCTGGAAATACAAGTTGATTAACCTGCACAAGAACATCCTCAACAATACCCATTGGGTAGACATTAGAGCGATCGGCTAATTGCAATACAATTTCAGCCTTTTTAAGAGGACCAAGATCAAGTGAATTATACATTGACGCAGGCATAACATTAACGGATGCACCTAAATCCAACATAGCTTTGTTAAATGTTGTGTTACCAATTGTGACGGGAATGTCAAAACTACCGGGATCTTTGCACTTAAGTGGGAGTTTGTGTTGTAAGATTGCCGAAGCATTCTCCCCCACACTAAGCACTTCATTACCTTTGAGACTTTGTTTGTTGGTACACAAGTCCTTCAATACCTTTGCATACTTTGGAACTTGATTAATAGCATCAATGAGTGGTATGTTCACATGGATCTTCTTTAGAACGTCTAAAATCTCCTTTTCTAATTCCGCCTTCTTAGAACTTGCAAATCTGCGAGGAAAAGGTAGAGGAGGAACATAAGTAGAAACCGGAGTTTTAGAGTTAGGAATAGGTACCTTTAAGTTTGGGAGAATCCTCATTATTCTCCTCCAAAACAGGTTCATTTGGTGTTTCCACCTTGCCCGAATCGTAATTTCGGGTTGCACAAGTTGTGTACCACTTCTCAACGTAATAGCATTGACACCCTCTTTTGGGTTAATAGGTTGAGAAGGGAGTTTCCCACTATTTTGTGCCTTCAATTGGTTCAACTCAATAGCCATGGAGCCCATTTGTGTTTGCAACTCATTGATAGCACTCTTGGTTTCCTGTTGACTTTCTTTAAACATGGTAGAAATACCTTGCATCATTGTTTGAAGCTTTGAATCAATATCGGAACCTTGATTTTGCATTGATTGTTGTGCTTGTGGTTGCTGAAATTGTTATCTCGGCTGGAATTGTTGTTGTTGAGGTTGAAAACCACTTGAGAGTTGAAGGTATGTTGTTGAATTGCACCTTGCTTGTTGGCATAGCTAAAATTGGGGTGATCTCTCCATCCTGGATTGTAAGTGTTGGAGTAAGGATCATACCGTCTTTGTTGATTTGGAAAGATCGCATTAGCTTGCTCATCTTCATAACATCGAGGAGAACTTGGTATAACCGTGGCTGCAACTTGTTGCATCATTGCTGACATGTTACCCATTTGTTGACGAAGTTCCTCCACCTCGCTCACTTCATTCACTCTTCTTAGAAGCACATCCGAACCACGGCTCAAAAACTGTTGGGAGTTCGCTGCCATGTTTTCAATTAACTCTCTAGCTTGTGCCACCGTCTTGCTAACTAGTGCACCACCACCCGCAGCGTCAATAAGATTCCTATCACTTGATTGGAGTCCTTCATAGAAGTATTGTATGATCATAGCGTCACTGAATTGGTGGTGAGGGCAGCTTTCCACCAATCTCTTGTATCGTTCCCAACATTCATATAATGATTCTCCCACATTTTGCTTCATCCCACAAATCTCCTTTCGAATTTGAGTAGCCTTTGATGCAGGAAAATATCTCTCTAAAAAGAGTTTCTTCAACCCATTCCATGTTGTGACACTTCCGGGAGGTAGATAGTACAACCAATCCTTAGCACTATCCATCAAAGAGAAACGGAAAACTTTTAACATTGCACCATCCGCCTCAACATCCGCTGGAAGCATGGCCATGACAATGGTGTGGAAGTCCATAAGATGTTTGTTTGGGTCTTCATTCACCATGCCATGGAATTTTGGTAATTCTCTAAGCAACCCCGGCTTTATCTCAAAAGTAGAGTTCGTTTGAATACACCCCTGTTGTGTATCAAGCCTATGAGAAGCCAAGTCATTGAGTGAACGATTTGCATCACCCATTGCTTCTTCTTCTTCAACTTGTGGTTCGTCTACGATTGGAACCTCTTGTTCTCCTTCTATTTGTAACTCTTTTTCCACTTTTAACTCGGATTTTCTGTTGTGTCTTGACTTGGTTGGAGTATTGTGCCTCTTCGAGTAGCTATCCCGCACCTTGGATAATTCCAATCTTTAGAAGCCGGGATTAGGTACACGAAAACAATTCTCGCAAACAAGTGAGAAACAAGACAAGAAACAAAAAGCAAAGATAAAAGCAGAAATTGTAAAAAGAAACTAAAAACTTAATAACAAGCCGTATGCCTCCCCAGCAGTGGCGCCAAAATTTGGTCGGTTGTCAATCCGTCAAAAATAATTTCACTTTCTTACTCACTAAATATAAATGAAGCACAAGGTAAGGAAGAGTTCGTATCCACGAGAGAGGCAATTGTTGTTATGCGATTTTCGGTTTCTAAGGTAACCAAGGGGGAATGTTTGTTGTTTTAACGAAATACTAAAGTAAAAATAAAATAAAGCAAAGCAAATAATTGGAATAATCAATAAGGAGAAGATATTGGTCACGGGATAGTATCATTCACAAACATGTATTTTCATCAATGATTAGAATTGATAATTTAATCTCTCATCTACTAATAGTCCTAGGACACCTTCATCGCAAGTATATCCCGCTAATTCCCTGTTTTCATCACAACCACATTAAAAGATGCATATGTGACTTCTTCCTAGAAAGCAACCTAAAGTGTAAAAGCACAATTAGATTTAACTCCCTAAAAGCAATAAGTTCTATGGAATAAGACTAATCAATGCAAACGAATGTGTAAAAGCACTAAACGTTTTAACAAAAGTTATGATTCACTTGTGACTAGTAGGATATATCAATACAAGCACTACCCACAATTATGCTACTTAGAATCAGGGATAAACAACTTTTTCGTATTGAAAACCCTAATATAGCTCTAGAGATGAATGTAAATCGGATTAATTCCGGACTCAACCAAACAAACTATCAAATCATATAACACTATTAATTGTGAATCACAAACAATAAAATATTGAGACAAAACTAATTCATTGAATCATATAACATATTGAGAAATCAACTTTATCCCATAACCAATAATATTTGTTTAGTTACTCATAGCTATGGAGTTCATCATAAAAATATTAATTGAAAAGAAGAAGATGAACAAAAGCAAACCCTAGAAGCGTAAACAAAACCGGCTCTCCAAAGTTCCAAGAAAAATATGTGTGATCTCCTCAAAGTTGTAGAAACTTTCTCTTTTATAGCTTTTCTCCAACTTCTAAAATTAGGTCTTCATAGCCTCAAAGCCCATGTGGTCCACCAAGCCCATGTGTGTGAAAATTCGTGTAGAAAATATGACCCAAAAGAGGTCGACGGAAATCTGGTATTATGGCCGGAAATTGGCCGGAAGAGTCGCCGGAAAATAACTCAGGTGACCGGAAAAGTCAAACCGGTCACCAGTCAATGAGTCAACTCAGTCAGTGAGTCAACTCGGTCATGCACCGAGTCAGGTTGTCAGTCAGTCACTGCCTTGGCTGAGTGAGTTGATTAGTCATGGCTCAGGCCATTGCACAGGCCTGCAATGTGCTGCACTATCATTGTGCATCACTACCAGCCCTGATGGCTCTGCTTTGCCAGTTTGAACTTCACCTACAAATCATGACTATCATTCCTTATGAATCTTAGTTCCAATTAATCTTTTCCAATCAAATCCTTTCATTTGAACCGTCGCGACTCCATTACACCATCTCTGACTTGAACAACATCACTAGTTCTTCATAACCTCACTGAAATGCAGCTCAAACAAAACCCATGACCACCACTGAACTGCAGCTTTAATCCATGTCAGTAGATCTTCCCTGCAATCCCTGGCAAGCGGTATCAACCTCAGGCCAGGCCAACATCATTCAATCTTGCAACCAAAGACTTCTCAGGCCAACAACACCAACTCAAGGCCATTTTAGTTGAACTATCTCTGCACAATTAAAGCCATCCGCAACTCCATGTTATACAGCTTTATAACCAGCTGTTCACTCTAATCATCCAACACCTGAGTCACCTGCAAAACCTGCATCTTCATTTCAATTCCATTCTTTCATCATCTCCTACTCTGACTTCCACAGAGACCACCACCAGCTCAATTGCATCCAGCTCAACTCACTCCAGCTTAGGCCACAACCACCGGCACTTGAGACTCGAATCAACCTGCGCTCGTAAGCCATTTTCAATGCCACCATTTCAGTACCACCAGCAGTTCAGCTCAATACCTTACACTAAACCTGGTAACCCATCTCGTAACTATGACATCAGCTCCAATTCTTCACCTGAATTATTCATTTTCTTCACACAGCAAAGTAGCATCACCTGGATCAATCTGTTCCCAAATTAACAGCGTCATCTCATCTACTAGTTTCTAGAAGCCTCAGATCAACACTGCATTGACCCATGATAATTCACCATTTTCCTGTAGTTGCTTTCTATAACACAACCACTGCAAAACCCCCCCATCAACAACACGAACAACCCATTTCTCAGTCTTCTCAGAATCACCGTCTCTAATTTCTTCTCATAATCTTCACTGGCAACACCGGATTCTACCATCCACAGATCAACACAACAGCAGCTGTTCAACATCTTCTGAGTCTCAGAAGAACACCCAGAACCCTTTCCAACCATAACCACAGTCCACAGATTCATCTTAATAACACCTTCAATTTCATGCTCATCACGGTAGAAAGACCCCTTTCTCATCAACTCTCGAAGCTTCATCACTCGACCCCTACAAATCCATCATCTTCTTAATCTTCATCTCAATCACTAACAAACACTGGGTTCAACTCAAATCCAATAAAACCCATCGTTGATTCCCATCTTCTCAACACAGTATCATCTCTTCAAATCGCCCAGAAACAGAATCAAATCAATTTACACCCAACACCCATTCAATCTCTGCTTAATCTCTTCTATCAATTTCTGAGATCTGAGCTTGAAAAACAGAAAACCCTATGTTTCTTTATCTCAATTCCTTCTCGATTCACCATTTCTTTCTTGAATATCATCTCTCGCCATGAATTCGAACAAAGGTGTCTCCCCGATCAATCCCCTTTCAATTTCTCGATCTCGCGGACAACAAAGCCCGTCATCTTTTCTCTCCGAATTTCTTAATCTCGAGGTGAAGCTCAAGAACAAAGGAAAAACACTTCTCACGATGTTAAGGCTCGTAGTGATGAAAATTGCTTAAGGCACCCACCGAAGGATAAGGGCACCAAAGTGATAGATGTGGCTGTCGGTTTCGTGGAACCGACCACCTATTCTGTTTTCTAGCTCAACCGTCGGTTGCGCGGAATCGACAATTCATTCTTCACCTATTTTCTTGTATAACCTCAACTAGCTCCAAGTATTACTCGCTTTGTGAGTTGGTCTTTTTGCCATTTTCGCTCCAAATGAATGATTCCTCGTCCTGTCTCTTAGGTGGGTTCCCTTGGTTCATACATGCCTCTTCGCTTGGGAGAGGCATCTCCCACATTAGAAGATGTGGTGTCTCTGACCGGCCTTCCCCTCTACGGAAGTCATGATTTTAAAGAAGCATCGGGTAGTACTGTACGATGCCGACAGGACTCATACTAGTCTTTTTGAAGCAAGCACGCATAGATTCGAGGAAGTTAGTCGCTAAAGCGAATGCGCCTTCTGAGGCACAGACTCTTGTTGGATCGTCCGAGAAAGATGCCAGAGAAATTGCGCTAATAAAGGGGAAGGGGGTATTTTCTGCAGAGGAAACTGACGCCCATGCAATTCCCAGAGGGTCTGCCAAGCGATCCACCTTGAATCTGTGGGTGAAGATGTGGGCGCCCAAGTTGGTGGGTGAGTCTGGCTGGGAACCCCCTTCTCCTCCTGCTGGATCTACCGAGCGACATGAGTTGGCCGTCTTCTTGTCTTACTTTCTTTCTCACGAAGTCTTTGAACATTCTCCAACCAACGCTGTGAGGGACGAGTCAATGATCATGGCAATACTCATGTCACGTGGTGTCTCGTTTCCTTTGGCGCCCATGTTTCTGGGCGGACTATATCATCATTTGGACTTACTGGTAAGTGATATTCAGAGAGCCAATGATGTCTCCTTCACAGTTGAGACGTTCCTTCCTGCTAACTTCATGCAGATGTGGGGATGTGAGCATTATCGTCGTTATAGGCCAGAGACGAAGGTCTTGAGCTTCTTCGGTGAGCGGGTTGTTACCGCAGAGGATGGCATGAAAGCACCGTCACTTACCCTATTTCCTTCCCTCGAACAAACTCTATATGAGAAGGCGGTCGCCAAACTGACTGTTCGTTTAGCACCTCTACTGTATGATATAAACGAATTCACTTTTCGCCCATACGATGACAATGCATGTGGAGAGGCTTCTCATCGGTTTGTATCACTCTTTCCTGAGGACTTTGTGGATGTCGCCTTGGACTCTCCTACTTTTGATGCTTGCAATTTTGTGGTCTTTGTGACGCTTGGTACCTTAGGGTTTTTACAA
Source organism: Papaver armeniacum (assembly GCA_023531295.1). Taxonomy (NCBI): domain Eukaryota; kingdom Viridiplantae; phylum Streptophyta; class Magnoliopsida; order Ranunculales; family Papaveraceae; genus Papaver; species Papaver armeniacum. The sequence continues at coordinate 22,336 of JAJJWW010009050.1, forward strand.
GGGAGAATATTTTGCTGAGGCTTACAATTTGAATCGTGTTACTTGCCAGGTAGGTTTTGACCAAGGGACTGGTTCTTATCTTTCGCCTTCATGCTCTTCGGACCCACAAATGGTAGAGTAGAGTTTCATGCGTTTTGTATTCCAGGATAAAGAGCCGCGGTTTTGTCGCCGCCCTTTAACCCCTTAAAAGTCCTCGCTTGCCAGGATTTGAAGGTTACACATAAATGGTTTTCATATTGGGTGTATGAGATGGAAGACATGCATCATGCTCTAGCAGTTGATGGCGTGATGGCTCCCCCGCCAGACGTGCCGGAGCTCTATCGCTTAGGACGCACAAGGATACCCTCAGAGATTACGCGCTCTCATGGGTTGGCTTCTGGTGCGAAGAGCAGGCGTGTTGAAGCCCCCTCTTCTCGGGGTAAAGGGAAAAGAAAGTTGCCTTCCTCGTCAAAGATCAAAAACGTCGTCCGTAACCTTTGTGGAGTTGTTCCTCAGGAGATTGAGGTAACTCTTGCCCTGCTTTTCTCCTTTACCGCTTCTTTCTTTAGTGACCTTCCCTGGATGCTTATTACTTTGTCTTTTAGTCGGATGCCCCTCCGCATGGTCCATTACAATACTTTGCTCATGATTGGCTTAATATTAACGTGAAGGATCTACCACCGAGGTTTGCTGAAAGGCAGGCACGCCGTGATGCTGGTATAGTTCCTGTTCCGCGGTTTCCTCGATCTCTTCGACTGTCATTTTCAGATAGAGCTGCAGCTCTACTTAAAAGGCGGTCGTCAAGAGATTATCCCCGCCAGTCTGTTGGTGCTAGTTCTAGCTCCGTACTTGGTCCTGATGTTTTACCGAATCAGCCGGTGATGTCTCAGCAGGGACCATCAGGTACTTTGTTCATTAGATTAACACATGTTCGTTCATTGTCTTTTCCTCATTAAATAGCATATTTCCTTATATATATATATATATACGCGTAAGGGGGAGGTTATAGCAAGAGGTGTTTCTCTGTCTTTAGAATTTTCCTCACCCTCTTTCCTCTTGGATTCTTTAGGGCGAAGAGACCGCTTGTGCTCTTGATTCGGGTGCTTGATTAGAAGTTCCTCTTCTTCAGCTTCTTCTACAAGTCGCCAAGGCGTTGTGGCTTCTTCCCTCGTAAGTTTTTTTTTTTTTTTTTTTTTTTTTTTTGGCGTCATTTTGCCAACTGACGTACATTCTCTGGTAAATATCTTTAGGCTATGGGCAAGCAGGATCGTTTAAAAGTTAGGGATGATCGTGACAAGGCGAAGATGACCAAGACTCAGAGCGATCATCGCCGTCAGGCGACAGCGCCCGAGCAGATTGCTCACCCCAATCTTCTGACTAGTGGCGAGCGCAAAGATCCGCCCTGTTTTCCTCCTTTCGCATGACCCATGGAGCAACGCCACGTTCGTGATGGGGGGAATTACATTTCGGTGTTTGGATTCTGGGTGCCTCCCTACTACGAGTCATCATACACTCAGGTGGCGATGCAGCACGGCCATTTCGCCTCAGACGCGGTCTTTCCTAATGCTAACGTTCTTGTGTCTCATACTTTGAACGTCTTGGACGTGTTGAGTGAGATGGTAGACGCCGGTGATCATCCTTATAGCGTGCGGCTGCAGAGTCGGCGTCGAATAATTAACGATGCTTCCAACATGCGTTTTAGCATTGGGTGGCTGGATGCCCTTTGGCGGAGGCCGAGACAAGGGCGAACACTCGTCGGAATCAATTTCCGTGCATTATCGCTGGTCTCGAGGAAAGGGTTGCTTCGTACGGGCTAATTTACGGACGTTGCGGGAGACTCAAGAAAGACTGATTAAAGAGACGAGTGAGGTTCTTTTCTCTCTCTCTCGCCTTTTTTTTTTGAAAGAACATCTTGGAAGTTGTGTTATGAATTTTATTTGGGTTACGCTCGTGCTTCGAGGCAGGATTCTTTAAATATGACTAGTAATAGTATATTATTCTTATTTGTGTATTTCAAGTGATTATGGGTGGGTTAATGGCTAGTTATTGTAGTTTGGTGGTGGAGATATCTTTGTTAAGGCGACTCTTGAATGTTCATCCCCTTATATGTAATTATCTTGAGCAAGAGAATACGGATGCGCATGGAATGTTGATGGATGCGGAGTTTCACATGGAAAGTTTTAGGCGTGCCGGTAAAAGCGTGTTTATGGGCCTATCGGTCAAAGCGTTACGAATTAAAGAGTCATCGGGTAGCTTTTTGGTCCTGGATTTGGCATATGTTTAAGCTTCTCGTCATGTCATTGACGTGGCCCTTGTTCATGCCTTGGCTGAACTCAAGCACCCATACACGTGTTAAAAATTTTTAGGCTGGTATGCCCGTGGCTTTAGGTTCATGTGGGTATATATATATATATGTGTATCGTGTTTAGTTGTTTTCATTCTCTCTTGGATTATTCTCTTTCTTCATTTTGTTGTCGCATCTCTTGATGTCTACTACTCGCTCTGTTAAGGAATGGGTTCTGGCGCTTGCTTCCGTGCCTTAGAACCCTTGGAAGACAGTTTATGAGCAAGAGATTCGACGCTTAAGCGGGATCAAGGAGGAATGCGTGCGGGAGCTGGGAAGATGTGAGCGAGCCTTGGACAAGGCGCGTTTAGACTGGTCTGAATGTGTCGATACGTACTACATGGCAGAGAAAGGAATTATCTCTCAAGTCACCTTTGGTAAAGTGGAGCGTCGTTTTAGACAAGCTGGGATTGCACGGATGAATGCATACGAAGCTGTGAAGGGAGCTCAGGGTAGTTTTTCCATGGTAGAGGAGGAGATTACAAAATACCATGCCATGTTGGCCGGTTTGCAAGGTTGACTGCAGGTGGGCCTCTCTGCGGATTTATTAGGAAGTTCCCTTTATTTTTATTTTTTATAAATAGTCTTCGACGTGTTCTGTTAATTCATTTTTCTCTCAAACCACCTTTAGATTAGTTGTGATGACCAAAGAAGAATTATTGTTGGAGATTATGCGCCTGAGCGTATGGCTAAGGCGGCACGCATAATGTTTGAACACTTTGTAGAAGAAAACAGGCTTTACTCACGTCTTTTGGCAAGGTTTGAGCGAGAGTTGCAAGAAGCTATTATCAATGTTGTTCCCGCTTCGCTTCTTTTTCTAGAGCGGTGACGGTTGTGCTTTGAACAGATAAATAGTAGTTATGATGGTTATGTATGTGCGCGTGTTCTTACTGGCATTTTAGAAAGTGTTATTAGTGATATTCGGTCTCTTATGGATGTAACCCCTTGGACGACTTCGTCGTTTGTAAATCTATCGTTTTGTATTAATGCTTTAAAGGTGTTCTTCCTTTTTTTTTTCTTTTTTTTTTAATCACCATGAATGGAGATGTTATCAAGGGCGCTTGCGCCATTAGGGACGCCAGGGCCATTCCTTAATGGGAGGAAAAGATGTGCTCTCCCTTTTTTTTTATCATGAATTGAGATGTTATCAAGGGCGCCTGCGCCATTAGGGACGCCAGGGCCATTCCTTAATGGGAGGAAAAGATGTGCTCTCCCCTTCTCTAATTATTTTTTTTTGAAATTTTCATGAATGGAGATGTTATCAAGGGCGCCTGCGCAATTAGGGACGCCAGGGCCATTCCTTAATGGGAGGAAAAGATGTGCTCTCCCCTTCTCTTTTTTTTTGTTATTGAAATTTTCATGAATGAAGATGTTATCAAGGGCGCCTGCGTCACTAGGGACGCCAAGGCCATTCCTTAATGGGAGGAAAAGATGTGCTCTCCCCTCCCCTCCCTTCTTTTTTTTTTTTTTTTGAAATTTTCATGAATGGAGATGTTATCAAGGGCGCCTGCGCCATTAGGGGCGCCAGGGTCATGTCCTTGGCACTTATGTTCTCAGAGCGAGTATGAGGAGGGTTTTGAACACTCCTTTTAAGGAAGAGGATTTAATCACCCGTTGCCATGTGCAAGGCGTGGGGGGTTTCTTAGGCACTCATGTCCCAGAGAGTGGGTACATAGAGGATTTAGACCCTTCCTTTTATTTATTAAGGACGACGACTTAATCACCCGTTGCCATGTGTAAGGCGTGGGGTGTTTCTTACGCACTCATGTCCCAAAGAGTGGGTACATAGAGGATTCAGACACTCTTCCTTTTATCAAGGACGAGGATTTAATCACCCGTTGCCATGTGTAAGGCGTGGGTGGTTTCTTAGGCACTCATGTCCCAAAGAGTGGGTACATAGAGGATTTAGACACTCTTCCTTTTATCAAGGACGAGGATTTAATCACCCGTTGCCATGTGTAAGGCGTAGGGGGTTTCTTAGGCACTCATGTCCCAAAGAGTGGGTACATAGAGGATTTAGACACTCTTCCTTTTATCAAGGACGAGGATTTAGTCACCCGTTGCCATGTGTAAGGCGTGGGGGGTTTCTTAGGCACTCATGTCCCAAAGAGTGGGTACATAAAGGATTTAGACACTCTTCCTTTTATCAAGGACGAGGATTTAGTCACCCATTGCCATGCGTAAGGTGTGGGGGGTTTCTTAGGCTCTTTGTGAGAAGGATTGTTGTGGATCTGTTTGTGTTACGTACTGAAGAGTCAAAACACGCATTATTCATATGGAGGATTGGTTACATGTAAAAAGTTTTTAGCCACTTCCCATTAATTTTATCGTTGGGTTTCCCCTTTATGGGAGTATCATCTGCATGTTCGATCTTGTAGTAACCATTGTCTGCCGCTTCAATGACCCTGAACGGGCCTTCCCAGTTTGGTGCGAATTTCCCAGCGCTCTCATTTCGAGGAACGTGATGTGAGATGGCGATGACTAGATCACCTACGACAAAACTTATTGGTTTAACCTTTGATTGTAAGCTCGTGACATTCGTGCACGGTATTTCTCAAGTATGGGCATGTGCGATATCTCTCTTTTCCTCAATCGTGTCCAATACTTGGAATCTTTTACTATCTTCGGCTTGGAGACCGCTTGCTGCGATGACTCGGGCGGATGCGATGAAGATTTCTCGGGCGAATGGCGTCTTCTCCATAGACTAGAGTGTATGGTGTGGCTCCTGGAAGATCTTTTTGCGGTGCGATATGCCCAAAGTGCCATGGGTAATTCTTCATGCCATAGTCGCTTATTATCATATAGACTTCTACCGAGGATACATAGCAAGATTTTGTTGGTTGCTTGCCTACCCGTTCCCTTTTGGATAGTAAGGAGTAGACGTCTTTCGTTTGACATGAAAGGATGCTAGCAAGTCCTTTATGTCACTATTAACAAAGGGCGTACCATTGTCGGACACGATGCACATGGGTATTCCGAAACACGTGATGATGTGTTCTTTAATGAAGGCGTCAATGGTGGCACCAGTAGTGTTCTTCAATGGGATCGCCTCTACTCACTTAGTAAAGCAATCTGTAGCTGTTATGATGTATTCGTGCTGCTTGGAAGATTTCGGTGTGATGGGTCCAATGATGTCCAATCCCCAAGTATGGAAGGGCCATGGAGCAACGACATTGTGCAGCGTGGTATGTGGGGCATGTATCAGATTTCCATGAATCTGGCATTGTTCGCATTTCCGTACATACTCGGCTATGTCGCTTTCCATTGTAGGCCGTAGTAGCCTTGCTTTATAAATTTGCGCAAACAACGGGGCCTTCCCTTGATGCTCGCCATCATGAGTTAGGTCCATAACCTTGAGAGCCTCCGCCTTGTCGAGGCATGTCAGGGTTTGCTGGTTGAAGCTTTTCCGGAATAGCTTTCGGTCAAGGACGAAGTATCTTACCGATTTCTTTACCAACCGAAGGGCGGCCTTTTTATCACTTGGTAATGTACCGTTTGTTAGATAGGCGATATAGGGTTCTCGCCAATCCTCTGCGTCCTCCTCGGCGACGCAGATTTCTGCCTCTTGAGGAGCGCCTTGGCAAATCAAACAATTGTCTTGAAGCGCTTTAGCCTCGCTTCAGCCTTGTCTCGGATAGTAAAATCCTGCTCATTTGAATTCGTCGATGCAAAGATGATAGACGTGGCGTGGCGGCAAGTTTGAGAGTGTATCTCCTCCAATTTTTCTTTGATCTCATTTGGTCCAAGGCATCTGCATAGTCCGCCTCCAGTTGTAATGAAATACAAGTCTCCTTCAAGGAGGGTATAATTTTTTAACATTTTCCATGAAAGTTGCCTTTCTTCTGGTGGTCGTTTGAGATCTGCTATTATCACCCGTCGCCAGTCCAACTCTTTCATAGCGGCTCTTTCATCTAAGGCCATAGGTGAGGTTTTCTTGATGATAGTGATGACTTCTTTGTCTCCTTGTAGCATTTGCAGTTTTGACGCCATGGTTGCCAGTGCATCTGCATGCTTATTCACTAGACGCCCCATGTGTTCTATAGCAATGTGGTCAAAACGTCGCATTAGCCTTTGGGCTTTATCTCGATAAACCGCCGCATTGGTTCTTTCACATGAAAATCGCCTTCAATTTGGTTCACAAGGAGCCTCGAGTCGCCCATGACCTCTAAGTCGTAGATGCCCATTTCTAGCGCCATTTGCATCCCTATGAGGAAGCTCTCATATTCTGCTGCATTATTGGTGCAGGGGTAATCAAGTTTGTAGGCATATGGTTTGAGTTCGCCTTCTGGTGATTCAAAACGATACATGCGCCTCCGTGACTTCCGTAGGAGGAACCATCAAACGACATCTTCCATTTTCGTGGCGACACTACTCCGCTACAACGATTTCACCGGGGAGATCGCAGATGAATGTCAGAAGTATCTGATCCTGGGAAGGATGATAGTAGGTCTACAATCGCTTGTCCTCTGACCCCTTGAGGTCGTATTGGAGTGAAATAAAATTCCAACAGCTGCATTGACCAGCGCGCTAGCTTTCCTGATTGGATGGGCTTGGTGGTTAGATAGACAATTGGGTTAGTCATTTGCTACCACATAGCATTTATATTTTAGGAGGTAATGACGTATCTTCTGCGCTGCTAGGATTAACGGTAAACAAGCTTTCTCAGTAGGTGTGTACCGAAGCTCAGCATCTTTCATGGTTTTGCTGAGATAGTAGATGGGGATAGGTTGTCTCCTCCCATGTCTTGAGCGACCAACACTCCAATTGCAGTTTCGGTATGTGCAAGATATAGATACAGGGGTTCACCTTTTATGGGTGGGCGTAAGACATGCGGGTGGGTAAGCCATTTTTTGATTGTGTCAAAGGCTTCTTGTTGATCTTTCTCCCATATGAACTTCACATCCTTTTTGAGCATTGGGAAGAAGTGGTTCAAGGTCTGCGCTAGTCCTGGGATGAAACGCCTCACGTAAGAAACTTTTCCTATCAACTTCTGAAGTTCTTGTTTGTTCTTGGGAGGCGACATTGATATAATGGCTTCGGCTTTAGCGGTGTCGACCTCGATCCCTTTACTGGTGACTTGATACCCCAAGAACTTCCCCTTGGTGACTCCGAACACACACTTGGCCGTGTTCATCTTTAGGTTGAAATTTCTGCATCGCTGGAGGACTCGACGAAGATGTTGGGAGAATTCTCCTCGCTTTTTTTCCTTAATCACAAGGTCATCTACGTATATGGTAGGTCTTGAAAAGATGTTTTCCTACGTGTAAACTGCAAGTGCACAGTGTCTATTGGAGACAAGGCAAGTACAGTCGATCCACGGGGAAATGGAGGTGCTATAAGTTGATCTAAGGCTTTACTCTACCGATTTCTAAGAAGTGACAGAGTTGTTTTGAAGTTGTCGATACGACCGAGTTGAATTGTTATGACTCTAAACTGAAGCTGACAAATAAGTAGAAAATGTTGTAATGGTGATTTTGTGGCACTAGGGTGGTTGATTCCACTCTCTAAACCTAGGCTAAGGTAATGTAAATTATCAATTTGTTCTTATCCCTTCCTTGAAGGCTTTAGATGGATAATTGTGTAACTAAGTCTCCTAACTTACTCCTAGTATCAATGGTCTTCTTATAGTACCATTGATCACAAGCAAGCTCAGTTCTCTAGCTAACTATTTTCCTAATCATTATACACTATAAGAACAAGCTGAGAATTAGATTACTTGCACATTGAATAGTAGAGTTTCATCTTCACCCTAGCAGGGTGAATTAGAACATTATGCAAATGAAAATTACTCAAAATTAAATTCTAAAACTAAGCCCTAAAAATTGACTGTCTGTTTTTCTCTCACAACAAAAACAACATATATATCTCACCAATCACTCAAACTAACCACTAATCGATGACCCAAACCCGCTTTTCGCTTCCGAATCGACCATGCTTGGGTTGTTGGTGAAACCCTAGTTTTAACTATCTCTAATTTAGCTTCTAGGGTTATGGGAGAAGCTAAGAAAGAGATATCTAGACCTAGAGAGGTGGTGAAGTGATGAGTGCCAAATAGTGCATATTTATACACCTTTTTATTGGCATTTTACTCATCTTTTGCGCTTAGAAATCAGATATTATCCCAAATTCTGTGTTTTCTTTGTTTTCAAGAATAAATATTTGTACTAATTAACTTTGTGTTTTTAGGTAATAAATAAAGCTCGGAGAAACTGAGGAGCCCAAAGAGCGAAGAAGTGGAGTCGAGCATCTATGGAGCAGAAAGCCAAAGCCCGCGCGCAACAGCTTGCAACCCAACAAGTAGCAACTCATCTACAAGACATGGGCTTGAGCTAGACCCGACCCGCGACCCTGATCCGAGCCCGTCCACTCCCGGCCGTTGAGATTTCACTCATTCGCATCCTACGCCGCCGCTTCCACACGCATCGAAGTTTGCTGCTCCCGCTCAACACCGAGATCACGCCAAAACCGCCTATCACCCTTGGCCGTTCGGATCTCCATCGCTCCATCCTACGCTCGCCGAGGCCTTCCCATCATCCTTCGCCGTCCCGCTTCACATCGAAGCACCCTATACCTATACCACTCGAGTGACCCTCATTTCTCCCTCACCTTTCTCTTTCTTCACCTCGCTACCTCCATCGAGAAAACCCTATCGCCCTCACCTCCACCTCCTTCTTCCATGCCTTTTACGTAGTCATCACCACTCCATCCCCTAGCTACGCTATCACCAACAACCCCTCTAGCTTCTTATCCGCCACCCTTGCTTCATTTCTCTCTTATATAGCTTCTTTTTTTAACCTAGAAGCTAGGTTTGAGATGAGTGAAGCTAGGGTTTTCATCAACCACCCCTTGCATGCTCGATTCAGGTCAGAGACGCGTCATGGGAGCGAGTAGCAGGTTTGGGTACTCGTGTAAAGGCTTATTGAGTGTTTGTTTCATATAAAAGAGAGATTTGAGAGGAAAGAGAGTAGGGAGTTTTTAGTAGTCAGTTTTAGTTTGAATTTAGGGTTCATGTTTAGTTTGCTTTTGAATTTTAATCTCTGTTTTAACATGTTTATTATGAGCTAAATTTGCTTTGCTAGGATTTACATGAAACCCTAGCCCTGTTCTGTTGTTCAACTATGCTGTGATTGTTCTTAAAGTGCTTAATTCTTAAGATAAATTCAATCCTTGCACTTCAATACTTTGCTTTCACATTGAATATCATGTATTCATTGTAGCTAGGATTAAACTGTTTTGATTGTGCTCAGCTTATGCTTAAAAGTTAATTGCCAAACCCTTGACTAATTGTGCTTAACTTAGACAATTAGTGCTCTGGTTTGGTACTCTAGCTGTTGATTGTATTATTACTTTGGTGAAACTCCTTGCTTAAGAGATAGTCTTGACACATTGTCTTTATTTGCAATAGGATTGAGAACTTCCAACTAGTTGACACACATAACTTGAGCCAGGGGTGGATTGATAATCCTAGTACCACTCAAACCTTCAGTTTACACTCCACCTTGCCTGTCTTTACTTAGACCATAATCATAACTTCACCTCAGTCGTAAGACTTTAAACAAAACCTTTGTTTCATTGTCACTTATATCACCTGAAAACAGTAAAGAAAGCTTAGAACAGCCTAGCACACACAAGTTCCCTGTGGAAAGACCTGTACTTGCCACTGCCTTCATTGGCTCTGTGCACTTGCAGAATTAGAACATAGGAAAAGCATCTTTCTTTTGCTACCATGAAGGCGGTTGCAGGGATGGTTGTTGCTGTCAGGAGAAGGAGATGGTGGTGATGTGGTGGCTCGCCATGGTATGGGTGAAGGAAGGGTGAAGAGATGGGGTTTCTCTGATTCAAGTCGGGGGAGAAGAAAGAGAAATGGAAGAAGAGAATGGGTTTGGTCGATGGGGTGTAGGTATAGGAGAATTTGGTGTTGAGCGGGTACAAGTGAGGACCGATGGAAAGGTTGGAGCGAGCATTGGATGAAGACTAGATCAAATCTAACGGCTCGGAAAGGACGGGCTCGGATCCGGGTCGTGGGTCGGGTCTTGGATAGCTTGGGCCCATGTCTTGTAGATGGGTTGCTCCTTGTTGGGTTGCAACCGTTGTGCGTGCGGGCTTTGGTTTTCTGCTCCATAGACGCTTGTCTCCAATTCTCGCCCTTTTGGTTCCTCAATTTCTCCGAGCTTTATTTACTACCTAAAAACACAAAATTAATTAGTACAAATATTTATTCTTGAAACAAAGAAAATACAGAATCCGGGATAATATCTGATTTCTGAGCACAAAAGATAAGTTAAATGCCAATAAAAAGGTGTATAAATATGCAATATTTGGCACTCATCAAATACCCCCAAACCTGAATTTTACTTGTCCTCAAGTGAAACAGAAATTAAGAATTCCTAACTATACCCCTGTCGCAGTCTCTCGAATGCATTTAGCGTATGCACTAAGCCTTTAAACCCCTAGGTGTCCCTAGTGGACGAGTTGTAGTCTCGTGAGGGTTTACCCAGAGGTGTACCCACAAAACCTTCTCCAACTTCGAGTGTAAAAGAGTCTCAAGCATCCAAGGAGCTATGAGGATATAGAGTTTCGCATGCTAGTAACACGAAGTTAGAACTACCAAAAGAACGCATTCTCATCCTTAAGTCCGAGCGAGAAGTAACCATACCATATGAAAGAATTCGGATTCGATTGTGATCATAAGCCTCGACTTCGCCTCACCATTAGGGTTTTATGATAATTGCACTCAAAAAGATCGCTTTTTAGTCTCTCATGTGTGCAGGCAGGAATAAAGAGAGAAATCCTGCGCACGTTGTAGGTGAGAAGGATATCCTTCCGAAATAATTTCGGAGACTCCACAAAGGTGTGGACAAAAAGAATCTTTTTCTCGATGATCTCTCAGAAAGGAAATCAACCATTAGCAAGGATGGGAGTACTCACTTACCTTCTCACCCGATCGGCAATTAATATCACTCTCTCAGCATTCATAGAAACGTCTTCAATCTTCGGTCTTCGGTCTTCAAATGTTGATGACGAACTTCTGAACTTCACAAAAACTTGACAATTTATAACTTTTCTATTCAAATTCCTTGTTGCTTGAATAATTTTTTTTTTTTTCATGAAATGAAATGAAAATAACAATAACAATAAAATGAAAATAACAATAAAACAATAAAACAATAACAATTTACATGAAATGAAAATAACAATAAAACAATAAAACTCAAATTTTTTTTTTTTTTTCACAACTTGTATTGTGTTGATTTCACAAACTTCATTAATTCTCATCCTATTTTCTTTTCTTTGTTGCACGTAAACCTTGGACTATTTCAACTTTTCTTCAAATATTCTGATGGTGCTCCGCTTGCTGACGATGATGTGTTTTTATGAATCTGTTGATGTTGTTGAGAGGGAGAGAGTGATGCTGACTGCAAATCGATATTTAGAAGGAGTTTTCATCTTTAAACGTCACCCTCATGATTGACGGAATTAGCACTCAAGAGATCAAAAATAGTGCCGAAATTGGTGCGAAGTTGGGTAGCTCACCATTCCTACCCGGAGTTGACGTACGGTGACACACACTCTAACAAACTTTTCTAGAAAGTCACAAAGAGTGAAGGTCAGACTCGCTTGATGTAAAATGGGTAGTCTCCACTATGGTTGATCACAATTCTACTACCGAATATCTAAACAAAGACCTAATTCGCCCTCCGGTATGGTTAAATCCAACTTTAACGCTCCAATCAACTAAGAAACCCGATTGCGTTCTCCAAGACTTCCAAGTTCTCGTTATTTCGGTCGACTCTCTATGTAAACATAGCTAGAAGCATGCTAGTGACGCTAAGATCTCTAAAAGTTGGAGGTTTTTATGCAAATATTTACAAAGAGTTTTTTTTTTCTTTTTTTTTTTTCATGAAATGAAAATAACAATAACAATAAAATGAAAATAACAATAAAACAATAACAATTTACATGAAATGAAAATAACAATAAAACTCATTTTTTTTTTTTTTTTCACAACTTGTATTGTCTTGATTTCACAAACTTCATTAATTCTCATCCTATTTTCTTTTCTTTGTTGCACGTAAACCTTGGACTATTTCAACTTTTCTTCAAATATTCTGATGGTGCTCCGCTTGCTGACGATGATGTGTTTCCACAGGGAACTTGGTTTCTGCCTTCATTGCCATCTGAATCAGAAACCATGGGTGATGAACCAAACCAACCCCGTAGTCTCAAGGACTACATGTACCCAACTAGGGCAAGCCAGCCCTCTTGCATCATCTTTGCCACCGATGCTTGTCGCTTGAACCGAAAGCAAGCATCATTAATATGCTACCCGTGTTTAGAGGGGTCAATGCCGAGAACCCCTACCATCACGTGAGAGATTTTGAGGATATTTGTGGGACTCGCGTTTTAACCAAATGACAGATGAGTCCCTCAAATTGAGATTGTTTCCTTTTTCTCTCGAAAGACAGAGCCAAGTCTTGGCTACATGCTCTACAACCACATCCATTAGAACCGGGATGACCTCACAAAGGAGTTTTTAAAAGTTTTTCCCAAACCATAAGACTGCGGCAATTCGCCAAAGTCTAAATGGTTTTGTGCAATTAGAAGACGAAACTCTAGCAAAGTACTTGGAGAGATTCAATGAATTACTACTCCAATGTCCCCACCATGGTTTTGAAAAATGGAGACTCGTGCAAATCTTGTATGAGGGTCTAGATACTAGAACCCGAACCACAGTCGAGTCAATGTGCAATGGTGTATTGATTTATGGTTTTTCTTAGTTTCGTAGTAGTAATTAAAGTTCGTTCTCTCGGATGTTGTTAAGATTAAATTAAAAGGTTTAAATAAAATAATAAACAGAGAGAGAGTCACTGGGTTTAGAATTCCACCGCATTCACAACATAGAGTTCAATATATTTATTCTCAACAATTAAAGCTCAATAATCAAAATAACAAGGACTCTTGTTTTTCCAAAGTAGATCATCAAAACATTAACTGTATCCCCTAAGCATAGATTATCTTAATTCAAAGCATAACCTATCTAATTGAATCACAACTAATTTTATCAAATCATAATTCTATTATAAATTAGTGCAAAAATCAAATAGAAAAATAAATAACTTCACCCATGTGCGAAAATCGGCTTCCTCCATCGACCCAGTGTGGGGGTTTAGCTCCTCATATTGTAGACACTCTCAAAAGATTATTTTATTGCTAGAAAAGTGTTTACAACGGTGAAAATGAAGAATAATAACAAAAACAACAAATTTGCTCTCCTACCAAAACTCCCAAATCCCGCCTTTCCTAGCAGCCTCCGGTCCGTCTCCTCTTTTTGTACTGCCCCTTCTTTCATATATATGTTGGTTCCCCAAAAATTACGACATAATCATGTTAGAATCTTCCGCCATTACGTGCTCAAGTAAATGCCCACCACCAAAGGAAACAATGTTATTTTATTTCTTTATACTCAAAATACTTTCCATCCATATGAATATCTCGTGAGTGGAATTGTAAAATGCATTCGTTTCCTTGATTTCATACGTTGACTACATATTTGGTAACAGGAATTAATTCCCTTTCCCAAAGCTCCACCTTGTTTCCACATGTTACCGCCTCTTTCCAAGATTCTAATCTCGATCCATTCTCATTTCCCGGACCATCTGAGGCATCACCTTCATGTCTTGTTGCGTCAATCTCCCTTACCAACTAATGTAGAAGAGAGTCCTACCATAATTATTTGTTTTAAAAAACGCAAAAACCTAGGGTTTGGCCGGCTAAGCTCCGGTTTTTTCTCTCTTTCTTTTTCACGTGTGTTCTAAATTTTTTCTAGGAGTTAGCTTCTCTAATGGCGCTGAATCAACCTATTGCCCATGATCCAGGCGCGAGTATTCAGCAGAAACCTCATGATCGTGGTCGTTTCAATGATAGAAGGAATAGAAATCGTTCTCGTTCTAAGGTTAGGGAGGTTTTTGAGCCAAAATCTGGAAACCAAGGTGAATCCGGAAACAGCAAGGATGTTGGAGCTGTTAATGGTCGTTCATATATTGCTGCAGTGAAGAAAACTTCGCATGTTATGTCTAGTATTGATGCTGAAGCCTTGTCTCTTGCTCCAACCCGTTCTTTAACGGGAGAAACTATTATCAATATACCTTCTGATCTGCTTGTGCGATCACAAGATGTTTGGAAATTTAGTGTTGTTGGACGTTTTGATTTCAAAACCCTAGGTATGAGGTTTGAAGATGTTAAGGTTAGTTTGAGTAATCAATGGAAGTTATCAGGGCATGTTCAATTTATTCCATGGGTTAAAGGATATTTTATTATCAAGTTATTTAATGAGGCAGATCGTAAACGTGTGAACTATGAAGGACCCTGGAAAATCAATAAGCAAACGTTGAAGGTTCTTCCATGGACGCCAATGTTCGATCCTGATTCGGAAAAGATGACGAGAGCAACAATCTGGGTACGTTTTAAACAACTTCATATGGAGTTTTGGCACGAAGAAATCCTCTTCAGAATTGCGCGAGGCATTGGAAGACCGGTGGCTGTTGATCCAAGAACCTTAAACCATGAATATGGTTACTATGCTGCTGTTCTAATCGATATTGATTTTTCAAAACAACTTACTGATATTGTTATTAAAGACGAGAATAAGCCTGAGGGTTTCTATTTGGATTACGAACTGGCATACTACCCTGATTTCTGTGATCATTGTAAGTCAATAGGTCATATTGAAAGTGATTGTCGTACGCGGAAGTATAATGACTTGAGGAGAAAGCTTGATGCTGAGAAAGACAACGAGAAACGTAAGCTTCTTCAGGCTGAGATTGAAGAGTTCCGTAATGTTTGGAGCACTAGGAAGTATAGAACCCCAAAGGATCCTAATGATCCTAAAAATCCTAAAGTCCCTACAGCTTCTTCAGCTCCAGGGAAGAATCCACCAGCTCCGCCACCTGCTACTAATCCACCAGCTCCACCATCTACGTCAACTGAGCTGCCAGTTACATTAACTCCTCCAGCTGCTACTGCTCCGCCAGCTAAACCAATTGGAGGGGCGGCTTTCACTGGCACTCATACAATTTTTCAAAGTCCTACTAGCAGCGCTTTAGGTGATTCTCGAATTGAAGATGGAATCAAAACTAATTCCGTTGATGACGTTAGCTCGAGTTATGCAGATATTTTGAATGCAGAGGAGGAGGATTTATTCAAACATTATGAGGAGCAAAGGAAAATTGCGGCTGATTTGGCTAAATCAGCTGACTTAGCAAAGCTTGAGCAAGATATAGCTCTAAGGAAACTACAGCAGAAGCGTACTTTGATCATGGATAGGAAGAAGGTGGAAGAGGCTCGTTTAAGAGAAGAGGAACTACTATGTGCAGAAGGGAAGACAGTTGAGGATCGATCGGAGGCAATTCAATCAGTGCCTCAAACGGAAGATAGTGATATGGAGGATAATGAAGAACTCGACGCTATTAAGGAGTTGGAGGATCTAAAAAAGAAGGCTATGGAGACGGATAGGTCAGCTGAGATGGCTGCAAAAGAGTTGGATGCTGCTAGGGAGAAGGTTAATCATTTACGAGAAATATCTTTGAAGAAAAGAGCGGCCAAGAAGGCTGTGGCTGAGGCCAAGAGGGCTGAGGCTGAAGCCAAGAAGGCTGAGGCTAACAAGAAAGAAACTCATGAGCGTATGCTTGCAGCTGAAGCTCTTAAGGAAGAGGAGTTGCGCAAAACAAATGAAACTGAGATTTCTAGTATTGGGAGAGTTGAACATGCAGGTGGAGATTTGCCAGTATCAACTCCAGTTATAGAACAAATTGGGGGTGATGGTTTTAGTCCGGTGACTAAGCCAGCTAGACGAACGTCACCGGATAAATCTTTGGATGTAATTGTTACGTCTAACAGGTTTGTGCCAGGAACTGATGATTTAGAAGAGGACGGGGAGGAAGTATTTTCGGAGGTTCAACATGAACCTGTGGCTGCTTCACCACTTGCCGAGGCTACTTCAAAATCTGTTGAGGATGAGACTAAGCTTTTAGAGTGGGGCGCAATGAAAGATCAAGAGGAACGGATTAAAAAAGAGCTGGCTGCTAAAAAGAAGTTGGATGCTGCAGCTAGAAAACTAGCAGCGGGGAAGTCTAAACCTAAGGATCAGGCAGCTAACACATTAAAATCTGAGGTTAGTACTAGAGGTAGAAGTAAGTCAAGAAATTCAAGGGATTCGGCAAGTCCTACTAAAAATAGGGTTGATTAATGCGTGTCTTCTACTGGAATTGTCAGGGCTTGGCTAAGGATGGTGCAAAGGCCAAGTTGACTGAACTATATAATTTGCACAAGCCTGACATTATTTGTATTGCAGAGCCTATGGTTGAATGCACTACTCGTTTTGTTAGGAGTTTGAAGTTGTTTGATTTTTCGGAAGATGTTATCACTAATGCGGGTACTGCTGATAAAGGTAATCTTTGGGTCTTATGGAGGAATACTATAACAAGACCTATTGTGTTGTCCTCTTCTAAACAGGCCATTAATTTAAATTTTGATGGTGATTTTGTTACGGCGGTTCATGCCTCCTATATTCCGGACACAAGAAGGAGACTTTGGCGGCAATTAGGTTTGGGATCTATTTCTAATCCTTGGTTGGTGTTGGGGGACTTTAATTGTGTCCTAAGGTTGGATGAAAAGAAGGGTGGTAAGGTGATAAAAGCGCTGTTTATGGATGAATTTCGGGGTTGGATTGCTGATAATGGCCTTGTTGAGGCGGATTCGATTGGGAAAAAATATACTTGGTCAAATTGTCAGAGTGGGAATCGTAGAATTGTCTCTAAACATGATAGGGCAATTGTTAATGAAGCTTGGTATGATAAATACCCGAATTGGAGATGTAAGGCTTTGCCTAGGCTTTGCTCGGATCATTCTCCTCTTTTTGGGTTTGCGTTTGAGAACAAAAAACCGAAAAGAGCTCCTTTTAGGTTCCAAAAGATGTGGCTTTCTCATCCTTCTTTTTTGAAGTTGGTAGAGGAAAGTTGGGGGGCAAGGGTTAATGGAGCTCCTCCTTTTGTTTTTATGTCTAAGTTGAAGAGATTAAAGGAAGAGTTGAAGGTTTGGAATAGGAACGTTTTTGGTGATGTTAACTTCCGTTTGAAGCAGGCTGAAATCCATTGGGAAGCCGAAAATGATCTTCTTGACTATGATCATAGTAATGAGGATCAATTTGTCAAGGTTGCGGATGCTAAGAAGGCTGTTGAGGAGGCGCGAAAAGAGCTAGTCCTTATGCTAAGGATGAAGTCAAGAGTGACTTGGTTGGAAGATGGAGACCAGAACACTAGATTTTTCCACAATAGCATTCGAATGAGGAGAAGCCAAAATACAATCTCGGAGCTAAAGATTTCTTCTAACTCTACTTTGTTTTTGCAGGATGATATCACTAATTACATTGTTGATCATTACAAAGACAAGTTCAATGGTTCGGAAGTGAATATTGATCCAAAGCTGTTTGACATAGACCATGAGCGTATTACAGCTGTGGAGAGTGACTTAATGGATGCAGTCCCAACTATGGATGAGGTAAAGGAGGCGGCTTTTGACTTGGGTGCGGACTCTGCGCCTGGCCCTGATGGTTTCACAGGTTCTTTCTATAGACACTGTTGGAACATTATCTCCGCTGATCTTTTTAAGGCCATTACTAATTGTTGGATGATGCGAAAAATTCCAAATGGCGTTAATTCAAGTTTCATTGTTCTTATTCCTAAGAATAATAAATCTGATGCGATAAAAGATTACAGGCCAATTGGCCTAAGTAATTTTTTCTTCAAAATCATTACTAAGATCTTGGCTACAAGATTGGGCACGGTTCTGAACAAGCTGATTTCTGAAGAACAAGTGGCGTTCATGAAGGGTAGAAATATCCATGAAAACATTGCTCTGGCGTCGGAGTTGATTAATGAGCTAAGCATCAAACGTAAGCATGGGAATGTTGGCCTCAAGTTGGACATTGCCCAGGCTTTTGATACAGTCAGTTGGGATTTTATTGCTGAGGTTTTTCGCCAATATGGTTTCTCGGAAATCTGGTGCAGCTGGATTCTTAATATCTTGGCTTCGGCTAGGATTTCGGTCATGGTAAATGGCAGCCCTGAAGGATTCTTCACTATTTCTAGAGGTTTGCGCCAAGGTGATCCTCTTTCGCCTTTAATTTTTGTTCTTATTGAGGATGTCTTAAGTCGCAATATTACTAAGCTCTTTACTCGGAAAAGTATGCATGCTATGGTTAGTAAAAAGGGTGTTGCTCCTACGCATTTGCTCTTTGCGGATGATATTCTTATTTTCTGCAAGGGTAATTTGCAAAGCTTAAGTAATTTGAAGGACATGCTTGGCATGTACCAGCGCGCTTCTGGCCAATGCGTTAGTTATGCCAAAAGCAAGTTTTATTTTGGAGGTGATAGGAAATCAAGGGCCATTGCTATCTCAAGTTATTTGGGAATGGAGCGTGCCAAATTCCCTGACAAATACTTGGGTATCCAGCTGAAACCGGGTATGGTGCGCCACATTCATGTGCGGCAAGTGGTTGAAAAGATTATGGACAAGCTAGCGGGTTGGAAAGGTAAGCTTCTCTCTTTTCAAGCTAGGCTTGTTTTGATCAAATCTGTGATTTCTAGCTATGTTATTCATTCTATGGCGGTTTACAAGTGGCCTTGCACTATAATCAATCAAGTTGAAAGGGCTATTCGAAATTTTCTGTGGTCGGGAGACGCTGAAAAGCGAAAGTATTTTACGGTGAGCTATGATGATTTGTGCTGCTCAAGGCGTGAAGGAGGTTTGGGTCTGAAGAAATTACTTGATGTTAACAAGGCAATGCTAATGAAGCTGTGGATTTCTATTAGGGATTCACAAAAAATTTGGGCAAGATTTTTGAAGGCGAGATATTTCAAGTTGAATGGTCACTTAATTGATTACAAGCTGGGTTCCTCGGTTTTTCCAGGGGTCAGGGCTGTTTTCAAATTTGTTCAAAAGCACACTCGCTCAATTATTGGTAATGGTGATAATACTTCCTTATTCTTTGATAATTGGTGTGGGGATTTCTCGATTGCTAGCAGGATGGAGATTTTCAACAAGGTGGGTCCAAATGATTTCAAAACAAAGGTGAGTGACATAATTGTGGATGGCGCTTGGACCATTCCGCAGACTACTAGAAATTTGATGTTGCGTTGTAATATAGATGTTGATAATTTGCCGATCATTGCTGGAGGAGTAGATTATAAGATCTGGGATTTAGACAAGAAGGGAGTTTTCTCGGTTAAATCTGCAAAGGCTGCTCTTAAGCCGCCTAAGGAGGTGGAACCGTGGGCTGCTCTTTTTTCTAGGAATGTTGTGCATCCAACTTTGAGTGTTCAATACTGGAAGATTTGGGCGAACCAATGTTGTGCTACGGATGATAACGTTATTAAGAAGACAGGTAGGTCTATGCCTTCTATGTGTCGCCTGTGTAGAAAGGCTGGGGAGTCTATGGGCCATATCACTTGGCATTGCAGGTTAGCTAAGCGTATTTGGGCTTGGGCGGCTAGAATTTTCAACTTGCGTCCATCTGAAGATTTGGTGGTTTCCTATAAAGCTGCTAGAGGTCGTAGCAGGATGGTCAAGGACCTCTGGCTCGTTACTAATCTGGCAATTGCTGTGGAGTTATGGAAACTTCGCAATAAGGTTTATTTTGAAGATGCGGAAGTGCAGTGGCTTGGTTTTAAAGGTCGAGTTTATCAATTAATTCGTGATAATTCTATTAGAATGAGGGGCCATATGTATAATACTATGGATGATGTGCGTATCTTAAATTATTTCAAGGTGGCGCATAGGTCTTGCAAAGTCTCAAATCCAGTTGAAGTTACTTGGTTTCCGCCTGACTTTGGGGAAATAATGATATGCTGTGATGGAGCGTCGCGTGGAAATCCAGGCCAAGCAGGTTGTGGTGTTTCTTTCCGTGGTGCAAACTCGGAAATCCTTGGCGTGCTGATGGTTGGCCTTGGTTGGCAAACAAATTTCTATGCGGAGGTTTGTGGTATTATTTATGGTGCGATGCTTGCCAAGAGATGGGGTATTAAAAACCTTTGCGTTAGATCAGACTCGATGAGTTGCATTCAGGCTTTCCAACTTGGTGACTTGCCGTGGCAACTAAGGCAGAAGTGGAGAATGGCTAGGAATTTTTTTGATAATATTCGTTATATCCATAGCTATAGGGAAGTTAATTTTTCTGCGGATGCTTTGGCCAAACAAGCTTGTACTTTGGCCGAAGATATTTTTGAATTTGTTGAGGGTAGGCCTTTGTCCACTCATACTTTTGAGTGGCCTGGCGAGATTTATTTTCGTTTTAAATAAGTCTTCCTCTAGTGATGGCCTCACGGCTATGCACTAGGAAGACTTAGACCCTGTACAGTTTTTTCGTTTTTTAATATATTCATTGACCGAGTAAAAAAAAGAGTCCTACCATAATTAATAGCATCTGCTTCAAGTCACCACATTTGAGACATTGTGATTTAGGAGACAGACACGTCCCACTCATTTGTTAAACAAAACAATTACTTGTTCCATTTGGTGGTGTTGCAAGCCGTATTACGGCATAAGTAGCTGCTGTGTGGCAGTCCAAATGCAAATGCACTTTTAACTTCCACTTTAGCCATATATTTCACCCGCGATCGGATTCGGTGGTACTTTCTACAAAAGCACTAAAATAATATTATTAGCCAAAAATCGAGTCCTAGCTAATATAAATATGGGTATAAAATGTAGCACCTACGTGCTTATCAGTAAGTGAGTACTCCCACCCTTGCTAATTGATTCATGCATGATATCAGGAATAAGCAAGTCCTCCGGGTATTTAGATGAAAAGTATTCCAATAAAATTTTAGAAGCACACAATTCTAACCCTAAATTAGGCAACTTTTGGAAGTCTAGGGTCTAGAAACAACCGCTAAGTCGGGTGAATGATCTTGTGAGGTAGATTCATCTATGGAATTAGGCGAATCCTCCACACAATCATCCACAGGTCATATATATGTTCACCTGGGACAAAGAGTCACTATCGATTCATCATCGTCGTCATTAAATAATTTTTGGCATTCCAATATTCTCATTCTTTGTTCCAAACCGAGTGGTGTGTGTTTATAATACTTCTCATAAATAGTTTCATGTGATTCTTCACTTACCTCATGTGGAGCAGTAAACTCCATACCATTGCTTACGCATATATTCAGAAGCGTCATCTCGTATGAGGTTTCCGATAATTTGACTTCCTACGCATATATTCCGCCGCCGTCATCGTAGGTGACGTCTCCTCGTAAGAAGTCATCATCCTCAAAAATTCCCTGAAAGGAAATATAAAAAGAAACGCATAAAAAGGAAAAAGAAAATACTGTACAAAATAAAAAAATAAACCTAAAAAATTAATCTAAAAACAAACCATGCGCAGAACGGGCGCCAAAATGATTTAAGATTTTTCTTAATTTTCGTAGTAGTAATATAAGATTCGTTCTCTCGGATGTTGTTAAGATTAAATTAAAAGGTTTAAATAAAAAGATAAATAAAAGAGAGTCACCGGGTCTTAGATTCCACCGAATTCACAACACGAGGTTCATTATTCATTCTCAACAATTATCGCCGTTGAATAAATAACACATCAACTCTTGTTTTGCCAAAGTAGATCTTCAAAACATTAATTGTATCCCCTAAGCATAGATTATCTTAATTCAAAGCATAACCTATCTAATTGAATCACAACTAATTTTATCAAATCATAATTCTATTATAAATTAGTGCAAAAGTCAAATAGAAAATAGAATAAATTCACCCATGTGCGAAATTCGGCTTCCTCCGTCAACCAAGTGTAGGGGCTTAGCTACTCATGATGTAGACACACTCAAAATTCATTTTTATTGCCCAAATGGTGTTTACAATGAAGAAAAGAAGAGAAAATACAATAAACCGGGAATTTGCAACGTTTATAAGCGTTGCAAACCCACTCTTACGAAGAATAATAGTGAATCGTCGCAGTAATGACAGTCTTATCTTTCCGCGTAAACGACGTTGTTTTTACGACTCTGTCTTGGAGGGTCCGTTCTTCGTGTTCTTCAATAATTTTTTCATCTGGGCCGCAGATTTCTCTGCAGCGATTTTCTCCACTCTGTGGCCTCCCCAATCACTCGATGATCCCGTATGCTTCCTCAACTTCCCTTTTTATACTTGATAGCATCCAAATATTCTCGGTTTAATGCAAAATATCCTTTCTTTAATTCATTATTCTCTACATCGCCATTACACGGGTTTTATTTCCTTGTTAATCTTCTTCTCGTGACTGCATCAGTCCACACACTCCAAACTCAATGCTACACGTCTCTTGGTCACGCCCAAATCGCTAAATACACATGAAAACTTTCCGAAACCATCCCAACATAATTCCACGTATTGTTCTAACCTCTGGTTCATGCTATTTCCACGTAACTACCTCTTCGATCGATTCCAGGGCACATACATTCCCTGTTTTGATGAAACAGTCACTCCCAATCAAATCCAACGAAAATATCTCATGAAACTGGACCGAAATTAATAAATGTAACCCCGGATATTTATGCTCCCTGCTTTAATGAGATCCGATTATCCAGCCCAATATACTCGGTAAAATCACTTGTACTAGACCTCGTTTAGTCAAATATAGTCCAACGCAACAAAGTTTCGTGATTGAATCTCTTTATAACAGCTTCAAAATTCAAATCCATATTCTCGCTCGTGACAAAGACAAGTTTCCCGCCAAAAAATTAATTCGTTTTCTTCAATTCCCGATTATCTAGCCAATTTTGATCGAAACCATGACCCATACCAGCACTGTTTAGGTCTTAGAACAAACCCATTTGATTTCAGCCATTTAGTCTCATTAAAACTCGACCAAAACTGAAACCCTAAATCTGCACCCATTTTCCCGCCAAAATTCAAATTCAAAAGGTTGAAGATGACTGCCCCTTATCCATTCCGAGAGTGCGAATAGTAATTAGGGTGCCCCTTAGTAATTGGGTGCCCCTTATCCAAAACCGAGAGTCCGAATAACAAGAGTTCTCCGGGTAAAAAAAACCACTTTTCGAGCAACTTTTTCCATAAGAGCTTATTTGACAAAAACACCTACAAACAAGTTTATTAGTGATAAAATGAGGCCCACTTAATGTATTTATGGGTGAAAATGCGTCGCACTTTCGTGCTCATCATGTATTTATTGAGAAGAGTGCCGATGACGGTTGGTCTTTCTTATTCGAAGTCGCTGAAAAGACTCAACAGTGGGAGTCCATCCGTGAACCGAGAAGGACTACCCCTGTACAAAATGTTCATAGAATCGAGTCTGACTTTGAGGGAAGTGCAAAAATGGCTGCTATGGCCCGGAAAATAGAAGAGCTTGAGTTGGAAAAGAAATTAAAATCTAATGCCCCTACTCTCCGTGACCAAATCGCTATGGCCACTTGTGCCGCATGCCTTAGTTCTGACCACTTAGTGGACAGCTGTCCAGATCGACATGCATTTCAAGAGTCCCAAACCGAGCAAGCCAATGCATTATACCATAGGCAAGAGAACAACCCTTATTCTCAAACCTACAACCCAGGGTGGAGGAATCACCCTAACTTCTCATGGTCCAAGGACCCGTACAAGGGGGACCAACAAATAACAACCAAGGATACTCATATCCTAGAAACCCCAAGTACAACCACCCACTCAAGCACCCTAGCAGAGAAAAGCCTAGCCTTGAGGACGTGTGTCGTCATGTTAACCCAAAAGTTTGCTAGACTTGAGACAACCACCGACCAACTGCAGAAAACCACCGACCAACGTTACACAAGTCTGGAACTTAAGATGGGTCAAATCTGTGATGCATTGAATGAGAGAGAAAAAGGCAAATTCCCTAGTCAACCCCTACAAAATCCAAAGAATGTGTTTCAAGCAGGCTCCTCCACCTGCAATGAAACTTCACATAGCCATGTGAATGCTGTCACCGCTCTCCGTAGTGGTAGAATTATTGAGAACCATGTAGGTGTACCACCGTCAAGCGAGTCTACATCAGACTCCCAAGTACACACAACACCACCGGAAACATCTATTGTAGAGAAAGAATCTGAACCCATTGAGAAAACCAAGAGTCCTACTAATATAGATGTTCCTGTGCCAGGTCATGTTCCCCGTTGCTCCATTTCCACAACGGTTGGTGCAATGTAAGGGGGTACCCAATACAACGAGATGTTGGAATTGTTCAAAAGAGTTAACATAAACATTCCATTTCTCGAAGCAATCAGCAAATACCGCCTATGCTAAGTTTTGAAGGACTGTGCACACAAAAGCGAAAGCTTCATGTGCATAAGCGTGCCTTTCTCACCGAGAGCAAGTAAGTTCAATTATTCAAAACAAAACCCCACCTAAGTTTAAAGACCAGGTAGCCCGACTATCTCTTGTACTATAGGTAAGCATACAATCAGAAAAGCTTTATTGGACTTAGGAGCTAGTGTGAACCTACCGCCATATTCGTGTATGTGCGTTAGGTCTTGGGGAATTGCAACCCACTCCGCCACGCTACAATTAGCGGACAGATCCGTGCGAATCCCTCGGGAATCGTTGAAGATGTGCTAATCAAGGTTGATAAATTTTATTTTCCTGTGGACTTCATTGTGTTGGATACCCAACCTGTGCAAAATCCGGAAAATCATATTCCCGTTATCTTAGGACGTCCCTTTTTGGCCACGTCAAACGCTATCATAAATTGTCGTAGCGGGATATTGAATTTGTCTTTTGGCAACATGACTGTAGAACTGAATGTCTTTCGGGTGAACCAACAACCCATAGAGTGTGATGATGATGAATTGCACGAGGTTAACATGATTGAGAGTCTCGATTCAAGACTCATTGCCCGACATTTTGTCGGTGGACCCGTGCAAGCATGTTTAGACAATTTTGACTTAGATCTCTTCAGGTTCCGAGTACATTAGTGAGGTCCACTCTTTGCTAGAGTCCTGTGCCACCCATGGATATTGCCAAATGGCGGAATGCAGTGGAAACTCTTCCACTCCGATACCACATCCGCCCCACCTCTTGACACACCACCTAAGCTTGATTTGAAACCTTTACCCGATACCTTGAAGTATGCATTCTTAGGTCCTTCCGAGACTTTACCCGTGATTATTGCATCATGTTTAGACACGGAACAGAAAGTAAACTCCTAGAAGTACTTCAAGAGCATAAAGGAGCCTTAGGTTGGACCATCTCCGATCTTAAGGGTATAAGTCCCACAATTTGCATGCATCACATAAACCTTGAGGAGAACACTAAACCATCTAGGGAAATGCAAAGGAGACTTAACCCCAACATGAGAGATGTTGTCAAGGGTGAGATTCTCAAATCGCTTGACGCGGTATCATTTACCCTGGTCCCCGATAGCCAGTGGGTCGGTCCTATTCAGTGTAGTACCCAAGAAGTCCGGCATTACCGTAGTTCAAAACGAGATGAATGAGCTCATTCCCACCCGTGTGACCACCGGGTGGCGAGTATGTATTGATTATAGAAAATCGAACACAAAGTGACCAAGAAAGACCATTTTCCCCTTCCCTTCATTGACCAAATCTTTGGAAAGGTTAGCCAAACACAAGTACTATTGCTTCTTAGATGGCTATTCTGGCTACAACCAAATTCACATAGCACCCGAAGACCAACAAAAGACCACATTTACATGTCCTTATGGAACATTTGCTTATCGTCGTATGCCTTTGGGTCGTGGTAATGCACCCGCTACCTTTCAACGTTGCATAATGAGCATCTTTTCCGACATGGTAGATAAGTTTCTTGAGATTTTTATGGATGATTTTTCTGTGTTTGGATCTTCATTTGATGAGTGTTTGCATCACCTCACATGTGTGCTAGTTAGGTGTAAGGAGAAGAGTTTGGTCTTGAATTGGGAAAAATGCCATTTCATGGTTAATTCAGGCATTGTTCTAGGGCATATTATCTCGGAAAAAGGCATAGAAGTAGACAAAGCCAAGGTAGATCTCATTCAACAATTGCCTCAACCTCGTTCTGTGAGGGACATTAGATCATTTCTAGGCCATGCGGGTTTTTACCGCCGATTCATCAAAGACTTTAGTAAAATTTCACGACCTTTGTGCAATCTTCTTGCAAAAGATGTTGCATTTGTCTTTGATGATGCTTGTAAGGAAGCATGGGAGCAATCGAAGGCTCTCCTTACATCCGCCCCTATCGAGACCCCCGATTGGTCATTACCATTTGAGATTATGTGTGATGTGATGCGTCCGATCTATGTCAGAGAGCATTTTGGGCCAACGAGTAGACAAACTCCCTTATGTGATCTACTATGCTAGTAAAACCCTTAATGATGCTCAATTGAATTATTCCACCACTGAGAAGGAGTTGCTAGTTTGTTGTGTTTGCATTAGACAAGTTTAGATCTTATTTGATAGGGTCTAAGGTCATCATTTATTCTGATCATGCTGCATTGAGATATCTTCTTTCTAAGAAAGATGCTAAGGCTCGTCTAATTCGGTGGGTACTCTTGCTACAAGAGTTCAACCTCGAAATTCGAGATAAGAAAGGGTCGGAGAATGTTGTTGCCGATCACTTGTCTAGGTTGAATGTTGAATCTTCTCGATGATTCTCGTGTTAATTAGGGAATCATTCCCCGATGAGCAATTGATGCTTGTGGCTGAAATGCCATGGTTTGTTGATATTGTCAACTACCTTGCTACAGGTAGAATGCCCTTGCATTGGTCTAAACAAGACCGTGCTAAGTTCTTGGGTCGAAGTTAAACATTTCCTTTGGGATGACCCATATTTGTTTAAGTACTTGCTAAGACCAAATCATTAGGAGATGTGTCCCCATTCCGAACAAAGGGACGTCATCTCTTTCTCGTCATGACCATGCATGTGGAGGCCACTTTAGTGCCAAGAAAACTGCCGCAAAGATCTTGCAAAGCGGTTTCTATTGGCCAACACTCATTTAAGGATTGCCATGCATTCTGTGTTGCTTGTGACCGATGCCGTAAATTAGGAAGTATATCTAGGAGAAACATGATGCCCTTACAACCCATATTGATTGTTGAACTGTTTGATGTTTGGGGCATTGATTTCATGGGTCCATTTCCGATTCTCAAGGTAAGTTATACATCCTTGTAGTCATGTCGATTATGTCTCTAAGTGGGTCGAGGCCATTGCATCCAAAACCAATGACCATAAAGTTGTTCTTTCTTTTCTTAAGGAGAACATTTTCTCCCATTTTGGAACCCAGGAGAGCGATAATCGGTGATGGAGGTAGTCATTTCGCAATAGACCCTTCGAATCATTAGTGCGCAAGTATGGAATCACTCATAAGGTCGCAACACCTTACCATCCTCAAACAAAGTGGCCAAGTAGAAGTTTCTAATAGGGAAATTAAGCATATTCTTGAGAAGACCGTCAATCCTTCTAGGAAGGATTGGTCTTTGCGCTTAAATGATGCTTTATGGGCCTATAGGACTGCATACAAGACTCCCATCGGGATGTCTCCTTACAGACTTGTGTACGGAAAAGCATGTCATCTACCTCGTTGAGTTAGAACACCGTGCATACCGGGTTGTGAAAAAGTTGAATTTTGATCTTGATAAAGTCGGGTAAATGTAGAAAACTTCAACTCAATGAGTTAGAAGAATTGAGAAACGATGCATATGATAGTGCAAAAACGTACAAACATAGAATGAAGGTGTTTCACGACAAGCGCATTCTGCGCAAGTCTTTCACCCCAGGTCAAAAAGTTTTATTGTACAACACTAGGTTGCATTTGTTTCTAGGAAAGCTACGTTCCCGATGGTCTGGACCATTCGTGGTACGTACCGTTTTCCCCATGGAGCCGTAGAAGTTGAAAACCCAGCAAACAAGAACATTTTCAAAGTCAATGGTCAGAGATTGAAACCATTTCGGAGCATCTTCCACCGAAGTTGAGACCGTTGACTTGGAAGATCCCATCTATGTGGACCGATCTAGTTCACGTGTACATACTTATGGACTAAACATCCATCATCTTTCCCTTTTCTTTTTCTTTTGCATAATTTTGATGTGTGCTAACCAACCTTTTTGTCTTGCGCTCGTGATTGTTTGCTTTCAAAGCATTCATCTTTCTATGGTTTAGCAACACCCTTGTACATCAGAGTAATCTCTTCCCTTTTCTTTATTTAACATAGTTCTCTCGGTATGTGACTTTTTAAATTCTTATTATCTGTTGACACATTGAGGACAATGTTTAATTTAGGTTTGGGGTACATACATTTGCATGTAGAGTTTTTAGTCTTTCTTTAAAAAAAAAAAAAAAAAAAAAAAAAAAAAAAAAACCTCCAACTTTTAGAGATTTTAGAGTCACTAGCATGCTTTTAGCTATGTTTACATAGAGAGTCTGACCGAAATAACAAGAACTTGGAAGTACTGGGAGAACGCAATCGGGTTCCTTAGTTGATTAGAGCGTTAAAGTCGGATTTAACCATACGGGAGGGCGAATTAGGTGTTGTTTAGATATTCGGTAGTAGAATTGTGATCAACCATAGTGGAGACTACCCATTTTACATCAAGCGAGGTACCGACCTTCACTCTTTGTGACTTTCTAGAAAAGCTTTTAGAGTGTGTGTCACCGTACGTCAATTCCGGTAGGAATGGTGAGCTACCCAACTTCGCACCACTTTTTCAAGACTACTTTTGATCTCTTGAGTGCTAATTCCGTCAATCATGAGGGTGACGTCTAAAGATGAAAACTCCTTCTAAATATCGATTTGCAGTTAACATCACTCTCTCTCAATCAGCAAGATCCATAGAAACACATCATCGTCGGCAAAGCGGAGCAACATCGTAATATTCAAGAAAAGTTGATATAGTCCAAGGTTACGTGCAACAAAGAAAAGAGAAGAAAATAGGATGAGAATTAATGAAGTTTGTAAAATCAAGACAATACAAGTTATGGAAATTGTGTGATATAGTCCTTCATCCATGGAGTTAGTAGTTTTTTTGTTTTTATTTTCAATTAATGTATATAGTAAGTTTAAGATAAAAAAAAAAAATAAAAAAAATTGTAGTTTATTTTCTTAGTTTTGATACCACCATGGTAAAGAAGAAAATTCCAAGTAACAAAGAAATTGAGTAGAAAAGTTAAAAATTGTCAAGTTTTGTGAAGTTTAGAAGTTCGTCATCAACATTTGAAGACCGAAGACCGAAGATTGAAGACGTTTCTATGGTTCTTATGAGAGAGTGATATTAATTGCCGATCGGGTGAAAAGGTAGTGAGTACTCCCACCCTTGCTAATGGTTGATTTCCTTCCTTAGAGATCATCGAAAAAGATTCTTTTTGTCCACACTTTTGTGGAGTCTCAGATTTTATTTCGGAAGGTTAGCCTTCTTACCTACAACGTGTGCGGGATTTCTCTCTTTATTCCCGCCTGCACATGAGAGACTAAAAAAGCGATCTTTTTGAGTGCAATTATCATAAAACCTAATGGTGAGGCGAAGTCGAGGCTTATGATCACAATCGAATCCGAATTCTTTCATATGGTATGGTTACTTCTCGCTCACAAAGACTTAAGGATGAGAATGCGTTCTTTAGTAGTTCTAACTTCTTGTTACTAGCATGCGTAAACTCTATATACTCATAGCTCCTTGGATGCTTGAGACTCTTTTACGCTCTGAAGTTGGAAAAGGTTTTGTGGGTACACCTCTTGTAAACCCTCACGAGACTACAACTCGTCCACTAGGGACACCTAGGGGTTTAAAGGCTTAGTGCATACGCTAAATGCATTCGAGAGACTGCGACGGGGTATAGTTAGGATTTCTTATTTTGTTTCACTTGAGGACAAGTAAAATTCAGGTTTGGGGGTATTTGATGAGTGCCAAATAGTGCATATTTATACACCTTTTTATTGGCATTTTACTCATCTTTTGCGCTTAGAAATCAGATATTATCCCAAATTCTGTGTTTTCTTTGTTTTCAAGAATAAATATTTGTACTAATTAACTTTGTGTTTTTAGGTAATAAATAAAGCTCGGAGAAACTGAGGA
Organism: Papaver armeniacum; assembly: GCA_023531295.1. Taxonomy (NCBI): domain Eukaryota; kingdom Viridiplantae; phylum Streptophyta; class Magnoliopsida; order Ranunculales; family Papaveraceae; genus Papaver; species Papaver armeniacum. Next base: position 52,736 of record JAJJWW010009050.1, read on the forward strand.
GCCCAAAGAGCGAAGAAGTGGAGTCGAGCATCTATGGAGCAGAAAGCCAAAGCCCGCGCGCAACAGTTGCAACCCAACAAGTAGCAACTCATCTACAAGACATGGGCTTGAGCTAGACCCGACCCGCGACCCGGATCCGAGCCCGTCCACTCCCAGCCGTTGAGATTTCACTCATTCGCATCCTACGCTCGCTGCTTCCACACGCATCGAAGTTTGCTGCTCCCGCTCAACACCAGATCACGCCAAAACCGCCTATCACCCTTGGCCGTTCAGATCTCCATCAGCTCCATCCTACGCTCGCTGAGGCCTTCCCATCATCCTTCGCTGTCCCTGCTTCACATCGAAGCACCCTATACCTATACCACTCGAGTGACCCTCATTTCTCCCTCACCTTTCTCTTTCTTCACCTGCTACCTCCATCAGAGAAAACCCTATCGCCCTCACCTCCACCTCCTTCTTCCATGCCTTTTTACAGAGTCATCACCACTCCATCCCCTAGCTACGCTATCACCAACAACCCCTCTAGCTTCTTATCCGCCACCCTTGCTTCATTTCTCTCTTATATAGCTTCTTTTTTAACCTAGAAGCTAGGTTTGAGATGAGTGAAGCTAGGGTTTTCATCAACCACCCCTTGCATGCTCGATTCAGGTCAGAGACGCGTCATGGGAGCGAGTAGCAGGTTTGGGTACTCGTGTAAAGGCTTATTGAGTGTTTGTTTCATATAAAAGAGAGATTTGAGAGGAAAGAGAGTAGTCAGTTTTTAGTAGTCAGTTTTAGTTTGAATTTAGGGTTCATGTTTAGTTTGCTTTTGAATTTTAATCTCTGTTTTAACATGTTTATTATGAGCTAAATTTGCTTTGCTAGGATTTACATGAAACCCTAGCCCTGTTCTGTTGTTCAACTATGCTGTGATTGTTCTTAAAGTGCTTAATTCTTAAGATAAATTCAATCCTTGCACTTCAATACTTTGCTTTCACATTGAATATCATGTATTCATTGTAGCTAGGATTAAACTGTTTTGATTGTGCTCAGCTTATGCTTAAAAGTTAATTGCCAAACCCTTGACTAATTGTGCTTAACTTAGACAATTAGTGCTCTGGTTTGGTACTCTAGCTGTTGATTGTATTATTACTTTGGTGAAACTCCTTGCTTAAGAGATAGTCTTGACACATTGTCTTTATTTGCAATAGGATTGAGAACTTCCAACTAGTTGACACACATAACTTGAGCCAGGGGTGGATTGATAATCCTAGTACCACTCAAACCTTCAGTTTACACTCCACCTTGCCTGTCTTTACTTAGACCATAATCATAACTTCACCTCAGTCGTAAGACTTTAAACAAAACCTTTGTTTCATTGTCACTTATATCACCTGAAAACAGTAAAGAAAGCTTAGAACAGCCTAGCACACACAAGTTCCCTGTGGAAAGACCTGTACTTGCCACTGCCTTCATTGGCTCTGTGCACTTGCAGAATTAGAACATAGGAAAAGCATCTTTCTTTTGCTACCATGAAGGCGGTTGCAGGGATGGTTGTTGCTGTCAGGAGAAGGAGATGGTGGTGATGTGGTGGCTCTGCCATGGTATGGGTGAAGGAAGGGTGAAGAGATGGGGTTTCTCTGATTCAAGTCGGGGGAGAAGAAAGAGAAATGGAAGAAGAGAATGGGTTTGGTCGATGGGGTGTAGGTATAGGAGAATTTGGTGTTGAGCGGGTACAGCAGGGACTGATGGAAAGGTTGGAGCGAGCGTTGGATGAAGACTAGATCAAATCTAACGGCTCGGAAAGGACGTGCTCGGATCCGGGTCGTGGGTCGGGTCTTGGATAGCTTGGGCCCATGTCTTGTAGATGGGTTGCTCCTTGTTGGGTTGCAACCTGTTGTGCGTGCGGGCTTTGGTTTTCTCGCTCCATAGACGCTTGTCTCCAATCTCTGCCCTTTTGGTTCCTCAATTTCTCCGAGCTTTATTTACTACCTAAAAACACAAAATTAATTAGTACAAATATTTATTCTTGAAACAAAGAAAATATGAGAATCCTGGGATAATATCTCGATTTCGAGCACAAAGATAAGTTAAATGCCAATAAAAAGGTGTATAAATATGCAATATTTGGCACTCATCAAATACCCCCAAACCTCGAATTTTACTTGTCCTCAAGTGAAACAGAAATTAAGAATTCCTAACTATACCCCCGTCGCAGTCTCTCGAATGCATTTAGCGTATGCACTAAGCCTTTAAACCCCTAGGTGTCCCTAGTGGACGAGTTGTAGTCTCGTGAGGGTTTACAGTGAGGTGTACCCACAAAACCTTCTCCAACTTCAAGGTGTAAAAGAGTCTCAAGCATCCAAGGAGCTATGAGGATATAGAGTTTCGCATGCTAGTAACACGAAGTTAGAACTACCAAAGAACGCATTCTCATCCTTAAGTGCTGAGCGAGAAGTAACCATACCATATGAAAGAATTCGGATTCGATTGTGATCATAAGCCTCGACTTCTGCCTCACCATTAGGGTTTTATGATAATTGCACTCAAAAAGATCGCTTTTTTAGTCTCTCATGTGTGCAGGCAGGAATAAAGAGAGAAATCCTGCACACGTTGTAGGTGAGAAGGATATCCTTCCGAAATAATTTCTGGAGACTCCACAAAGGTGTGGACAAAAAGAATCTTTTTCTGATGATCTCTAAGAAAGGAAATCAACCATTAGCAAGGATGGGAGTACTCACTTACCTTCTCACCCGATCGGCAATTAATATCACTCTCTCAGCATTCATAGAAACGTCTTCAATCTTCGGTCTTCAAATGTTGATGACGAACTTCTGAACTTCACAAAAACTTGACAATTTATAACTTTTCTATTCAAATTCCTTGTTGCTTGAATAATTTTTTTTTTTTTCATGAAATGAAATGAAAATAACAATAACAATAAAATGAAAATAACAATAAAACAATAAAACAATAACAATTTACATGAAATGAAAATAACAATAAAACAATAAAACTCAAATTTTTTTTTTTTTCACAACTTGTATTGTGTTGATTTCACAAACTTCATTAATTCTCATCCTATTTTCTTTTCTTTGTTGCACGTAAACCTTGGACTATTTCAACTTTTCTTCAAATATTCGATGGTGCTCCGCTTAGCGACGATGATGTGTTTTTATAAATCGTTGATGTTGTTGAGAGGGAGAGAGTGATGCTGACTGCAAATCGATATTTAGAAGGAGTTTTCATCTTTAAACGTCACCCTCATGATTGACGGAATTAGCACTCAAGAGATCAAAAATAGTGCTGAAATTGGTGCGAAGTTGGGTAGCTCACCATTCCTACCCGAGTTGACGTACGGTGACACACACTCTGTGACTTTTCTAGAAAGTCACAAAGAGTGAAGGTCGGTACCTCGCTTGATGTAAAATGGGTAGTCTCCACTATGGTTGATCACAATTCTACTACCGAATATCTAAACAACACCTAATTCGCCCTCCGGTATGGTTAAATCCAACTTTAACGCTCCAATCAACTAAGAAACCCGATTGCGTTCTCCAAGTACTTCCAAGTTCTGTTATTTCGGTCAGACTCTCTATGTAAACATAGCTAGAAGCATGCTAGTGACGCTAAGATCTCTAAAAGTTGGAGGTTTTTATGCAAATATTTACAAAGAGTTTTTTTTTTCTTTTTTTTTTTTTCATGAAATGAAAATAACAATAACAATAAAATGAAAATAACAATAAAACAATAACAATTTACATGAAATGAAAATAACAATAAAAACTTTTTTTTTTTTTTTCACAACTTGTATTGTCTTGATTTCACAAATTTCATTAATTCTCATCCTATTTTCTTTTCTTTGTTGCACGTAAACCTTGGACTATTTCAACTTTTCTTCAAATATTCTGATGGTGCTCCGCTTGCTGACGATGATGTGTTTCTATGAATCTGTTGATGTTGTTGAGACGGAGAGAGTGATGCTGACTGCAAATCGATATTTAGAAGGAGTTTTCATCTTTAAACGTCACCCTCATGATTGACGGAATTAGCACTCAAGAGATCAAAAATAGTGCTGAAATTGGTGCGAAGTTGGGTAGCTCACCATTCCTACCCGGAGTTGACGTACGGTGACACACACTCTAACAGCTTTTCTAGAAAGTCACAAAGAGTGAAGGTCGGTACCTCGCTTGATGTAAAATGGGTAGTCTCCACTATGGTTGATCACAATTCTACTACCGAATATCTAAACAAAGACCTAATTCGCCCTCCGGTATGGTTAAATCCAACTTTAACGCTCCAATCAACTAAGAAACCCGATTGCGTTCTCCAGTACTTCCAAGTTCTGTTATTTCGGTCAGACTCTCTATGTAAACATAGCTAGAAGCATGCTAGTGACGCTAAGATCTCTAAAAGTTGGAGGTTTTTATGCAAATATTTACAAAGAGTTTTTTTTTTTTTTTTTTTTTTTTTTTTTTTTTTAACAAAGACTAAAAACTCTACATGCATGTGCACCCCAAACCTAAATCAAACATTGTCCTCAATGTGTCAACAGATGATAAAATTTTAAACAGTCACATACCCAGAGAACTATGTTTAGTAAAGAAAAGGGAAAAGATTACTGGATGTACAAGAGTGTTGCTAAACCAAGGGAGGATGAATGCTTTGAAAGCAAACACCCAAGGGCAAGACAAAAAGTTTGGTTAGCACACATAAAAATTATGCAAAAAGAAAAGGAAAAAGGGAAAGAAGATGGATTTTTAGTCCATATGTATGTACACAAGTGAACTAGATCAGTCCACGTAGATGGGGTCTTCCAAGTCGACGGTCTCGCCACGGTGGAAGATGCTCCGTAAATGGTTTCGATCTCGACCATTGACCTTGAAAATGTTATTGGTTGCTGGGTTTTCAACTTGTACAGCTCCATGGGGAAAGACGATGCGTACCAAGAATGGTCGACGACCATCGAGAACGTAGCTTTCCTGGAAACAAGTGCAAACGAGTGTTGTACAATAAAACTTTCTGACCTGGTGTGAAGGACTTGCGCAGAATGCACTTGTCGTGAAACACTTTCATTCTTTGTTTGTACGTTTTGGCACTATCATATGCATCATTTCTCAACTCTTCTAACTCATTGAGTTGAAGTTTCCTATGGGTACCAGCTTTATCAAGATCAAAATTCAACTTCTTTACAGCCCAATATGCACGGTGTTCTAACTCAACAGGTAGATGACATGCTTTTCCGTACACAAGTATGTAAGGAGACATCCCAATGGGAGTCTTGTATGCAGTTCTATAGGCCCACAAAGCATCGTTTAAGCGCAAAGACCAATCTTTCCTAGAAGGATTGACAGTCTTCTCAAGGATATGCTTAATTTCCCTATTAGAAACTTCTACTTGGCCACTGGTTTGAGGATGGTAAGGTGTTGCTACCTTATGGGTGATTCCATACTTGCGCACTAATGATTCAAAGGGTCTATTGCAAAAATGACTACCTCCATCACTGATTATCGCTCTAGGGGTTCCAAAACGGGAGAAAATGTTTTCCTTAAGAAAAGAAAGAACAACTTTATGGTCGTTGGTTTTAGATGCAATGGCCTCTACCCACTTAGAGACATAATCAACAAAGAACGAGAATGTATAACTTACCTTCGAGTTAGGAAATGGTCCCATGAAATCAATACCCCAAACATCAAACAGCTCAACAATCAAAATGGGTTGTAAGGGCATCATGTTTCTCTTAGTGATACTTCCTAATTTCTGGCATCGGTCACAAGCAACACAAAACGCATGGCTATCCTTAAACAGTGTTGGCCAATAGAAACCGCTTTGCAAGATCTTTGCAGCATTTTTCTTGGCACTAAAGTGGCCTCCACATGCATGGTCATGACAAAAGAGATGACGTCCCGTTGTTGAATTGGGGACACATCTCCTAATGATTTGGTCTTGCAAAGCAGTACTTAAACAAATATGGGTCATCCCAAAGGAAATGTTTAACTTCAGCCAAGAACTTAGAACGGTCTTGTTTAGACCAATGCAAGGGCATTCTACCTGTAGCAAGGTAGTTCACAATATCGCAAACCATGGCATTTCGTACACAAGCATCAATTGCTCATCGTGGAATGATTCCCTAATTAGCACTGCATTCATCGCCAGATTCAACATTCAACCTAGACAAGTGATCCGCCACAACATTCTCTCGACCCTTTCTTATCTCGAATTCCGAGGTTAAACTCTTGTAACAAGAGTATCCATCGAATTAGACGAGCCTTAGCATCTTTTTTAGACAAAAGATATCTCAATGCAAAGATGATCGTAATAAATGATGACCTTAGACCCTATCAAATAAGATCTAAACTTATCTAATGCAAGCACAACAGTTAGCAACTCTTTCTTATTTGTGGAATAATTTAGTTGAGCATCATTAAGTGTTTTACTAGCATAGTAGATCACATAAGGGAGTTTGTCTACTCGCTGGCCCAAAACAGCTCCTACAGCATAGTCAGACGCATCACACATAATCTCAAATGGTAATGACCAGTTAGGTGGTCTGACTATAGAGGCAGATGTAAGGAGAGCCTTCAGTTGCTCCCATGCTTCCTTACAAGCATCATCAAAGACAAATGCAACATCTTTTGCAAGAAGATTGCACAAAGGTCGTGAAATTTTACTAAAGTCTTTGATGAATCGGCGGTAAAAACCCGCATGGCCTAAGAATGATCTAATGTCCCTCACAGAACGAGGTTGAGGCAAGTGTTGAATGATATCTACCTTGGCTTTGTCTACTTCTATGCCTTTTTCCGAGATGATATGCCCTAGAACAATGCCTGAGTTAACCATGAAATGACATTTTTCCCAATTCAAAACCAAACTCTTTTCCTTACACCTAATCAACACACAAGTGAGGTGATGCAAACATTCATCAAAAGAAGACCCAAACACAAAAAAATCATCCATGAAAATTTCAAGAAACTTATCTACCATGTCAAAAAATATGCTCATCATGCAACGTTGAAAAGTAGCAGGTGCATTTGCACGACCCAAAAGGCATACGACGATAAGCAAATGTTCCATAGGGACATGTAAACGTGGTCTTTTGTTGGTCTTCTGGTCTTATGTGAATTTGGTTGTATCAGAATAGCCATCTAAGAAGCAAAGAGTGACTATGTTTTGCTAACCTTTCCAAAGATTTGGTCAATGAAGGGAAGGGGAAAATGGTCTTTCTTGGTTCTTGTGTTCGATTTTCTATAATCAATGCGGAGACTCGCCACCCCGTGGTTACACGGGTGGGGACAAGTTCATTCATCTCATTTTGAACTACAAGAATGCCGGACTTTTTGGGTACTACCCGAATGGGACCGACCCACCGGCTATCGTGGACTGGGTAAATGATACCCGCATCAAAGTTTCAGAATCTCACCCTTGACAACATCTCTCATGTTGGGGTTAAGTCTCATTTGCATTTCCCTAGATGGTTTAGTGTTCTCCTCAAGGTTTATGTGATGCATGCAAATTGTGGGACTTATACCCTTAAGATCTGAGATGGTCCAACCTAAGGCTCCTTTATGTTCTTTAAGTACTTCTAAGAGTCGACTTTCCTGTCAGTGTCTAAACATGATGCAATAATCACAGGTAAAGTGTCAGAAGGACCTAAGAAAGCATACTTCAAAGTATCAGGTTAATGGTTTCAAATCAAGCTTAGGTGGTGTATCAAGAGGTGGGGAAGATTTGGTATCGTAGAGTGGAAGTGGTTCCACCGCATTCCGCCATTTAGCAATATCCATGTGCGGGATGATTCAAGCAACGAGTGAATTTCCCAATGTACTTAGACTCGAAGAGATCTAAGTCAAAGTTATCTAAACATGCTTGCAAAGGGTCCACGACAAAATGTCGGGAAAAGAGTCTTGGATCGACTCTCGATCATGTTAATCTCATGCAAATCAGTATCATCACAATCAATGGGTTGTTGACTAGTGTTAAAGACATTCAGCTCTCTACGGTCATGTTACCAAAAGACAATTTCAACACTCCATTACGACAGGTTGATGATGGCATTGGACGTCGCCAGGAAAGGACGTCCTAAAATCACAGAATGTGATTACTTGGGTTTTGCACGGGTTGAGTGTCTAAGACGATGAAGTCCACAGGAAAGAAAAATTTATCAACCTTGATTAACACATCTTCAACAATACCACGGGGATTTTCACAGGATCTGTCCGCTAATCGTAGCGTAAAGTGTGGGCTTCGGCTCCCAAGGCCCAATTGCACATACACAGCAGTATGGCAATAGATTCACACTTGGCTCCCTAAGTCTAGTAACGCCTTTTCGACCACATGGTCACCTATGGTGCATGTAATTGTTGGACTACCCGGGTCTCTAAACTTAGTTGGAATCTTGTTTTGGATTATGGAGCTCACTTGCTCAAAGGAGAAAGGCACGCTTATGCACATGAAACTTTTGCTTTTGTGTGCACAGTCCTTCAAAAACTTAGCATAGGTGGGTATTTGTCCGATTGCTTCGAGAAATGGAATGTTTATGTTAACTCTCTTGAACATTTCCAAAATCTCATTGTATTGGTTACCCCCTTCTCGTTGCACCAACCTTTGTGGGAAAGGAGCAACAGTACATGACTTGTCAAAGGAACATCTATATCGTAGGACTCTTGGTTTTATCAACATGCTCAGATTCTTTTCTCTACTGTAGATGTTTTTTCGCGGTGTTGTGTGTACTTGGTGAGTCCGATCTAGACTCGCTTGATGGTGGTACACCTACATTGTTCTCAACAACTCTACCACTACGGAGAGTGGTGACAAAGATTCACATGACTATGTGGTGTTTCATTGTAGGTAGAGGAGCCCGCTTGAAACACATTCTTTGGATTTTGTTGGGGTTGACTAGGGAATTTTCCTTTCTCTATCTCATTCAATGCATCACGATTTGACCCATTTTAAGTTCTAGACTTGTGAAACGTTGGTCGGTAGTTTTCGAAGTTGTGAAAGATTTTGGGTTAACAAACCAAGCCACGAGTCTTCAAATCTAGTCTTTTTCTCTACAGGGTACTGAGGGTGTGGTTGTACTTGGGGGTTTCTAGGATATGAGTATCCTTGGTTGTTATTTGTTGGTCCCCCTTGTACTGGCCCTTTGGACCATGAGAAGTTAGGGTGATTCCTCCACCCTAGGTTGTAGGTTTGAGAATACGGGTTGTTCTCTTGCCTATGGTATAATGCATTGGCTTGCTCGGTTTTGGACTCTTGAAATGCATGTAAGTCTGGACAGCTGTCCACTAAGTGGTCAGAGCTATGGCATGCGGCACAAGTGGCCATTTCAATTTGGTCACGGAGAGTAGGGGCATTAGATTTTACATTCTTTTGCAACTCAAGCACTTCTATTCTCCGGGCCAAAGATGCCATTTTTGCATTTCCCTCAAAGTCAGACTCAATTCTATGAACATTACCTATAGGGGTAGCCCTTTTCGGTTCACGGATAGACTCCCACTGTTGAGTCTTTTCAGCGACTTCGATTAAGAAAGTCCAAGCCTCATTGCACTCTTGTCAATAAATGCACCATTGCACATTGACTCGACCGTGGTTCGGGTTCTAACATCTAGACCCTTATACAATATTTGCACGAGTCTCCATTTTTCAAAACCATGGTGGGGACATTGGAGCAATAATTCATTGAATCTCTCCAAGTATTTTGCTAGAGTTTCGTCTTCTAATTGCACAAAACCATTTAGACTTTGGCGAATTGTCGCCGTCTTATGGTTTGGGAAAAACTTTTGAAAAACTCTTTTGTGAGGTCATCCCAGGTTCTAATGGACTGTGGTTGTAGGGCATGAAGCCATGACTATCTCCCCTGGTTTGCCCCAAGACATACATTGACTCCCTAGGAAGAGACGGTCGCCCAACCAGGGTATAACCTACATATATAGTTGGGAATCCAAGGTACCTCTTCCGGATAGGCTTTCATGGGCCCCAAATTTTCATGGTGTAGTGTGGGATTTCCTAGGATCATAATATCGCAATGCATAGGGCTCGCGAGATCAATAAACGACAGTACCGCGAGGGAGACGCAGGAAACTAAAATAGACGACGCAATGGAAAACGACACACAAAACAACTGAAAGACATGGAACCTGGAGTGAGGGCAAAGAAGTGTCGCGAGATTGAATAGTTGTACACCGGCGACACTTCGCGAGACCGAAAATAAAGGATAGCTTTGTCATCCACTATGTATTACCCTATATAAAGGGTCGAGTGAGTCTGTTGTAGGGGGATCTTTTTTGGAATTGTTGCGCAAGTCATTAGGAGAGAGAAAGTTTAAGAGTGTTTTACTTGTTAAGTGTAATTCCATTTTCCCTGTGTAGATAACTCATGAAATCAATCAATAAACATTCTCAATTATGCATCTTTCAATGGACTAATTAACCAAAATATAGTGAGGGGTGTAGTGTGGGAAAACCGCTACTACATATGCGCTAGAAACAGTGGACCTAATCTTGTTGGTTCAAGAAAGTTTAGAAAAAATGGCTAGTGTTGGTGATGAATCATACTTATTATTTAGATCTACAAAATTTGGGTTCAAAAATGGAATAATTCAAAGACATGAAGAGAGAAGAGAGGAAGAAAAAAAAAAAAAAAAATTTGTGATGAAATTCAAGGAAGAAAGCTAATTTTTTAAGGACAGATGGTTTGAGTTGGAGCGAAGAGGCCAAGGTCATCATATTTTTCAAATATTTTTGAACTTTCAAGAGGGGAAAAATGGAATAAATCTATAGCATTGTGTGTTCCTTCGCAAGCAACAAGTAGCCCATGGTCGTTTGCAAGAGAACAAACTTGGGGCGAGTTAGAATCCCACCTTTACATATTTTTTAAACTTCCGAGAGCGAAGAAGTGAATAAAGTTATAGTATTTGGTTTCTTTCACAAACAAATTTAGCACAATTGGCTTTGTCTTTCTCGCAAAGAATTTTTGGAGCAAAAAGGGGAAAAATGTATAAAAAAGGAAACAATCTCAATTTGATGGGACTCGCAAGAAGAAAGTAAGTGATTATCTCGCAGAAACATTTCGCGAGAGGCATGGGCATTTGGTTAAATCAATTCTTGCCCTCGCACACTTATTTTTGTTATGCACTTGCTTATCTCAAAGAAGAAAGTTGAGTCCCGTGGAGAAAGGGTTAGAAACAAATCAAGGGTTCAAGTCTCAAAATCTCTCACGTGATGATTTGATTTAATCTCCCCAGATCAATTTATAAACACGGTTTCAAATGAGAAGCATGTGAATGGTGCTTGCAAAGGGGTTGGCAATATTTTGTTCATCACCCATAGTCTCGAGAGAAGGTTTCGCGAGAGTGTCTCGCAAGGCTCGAGAGTCTCGAGAGAAGGTCTCGCGAGAGTGCTTGGGATTAGCAAGGCTGCGAGAGTGTTGAAGAGAACTGTCTCGAGAGGGTATGAAATCATCAAAGAGCTCGCGAGAATATGAGCCGTATGTGAGTTGTCATCCACTATGTAAACACCTATATAAAGAGAGCAGAGAGAGAAAGGAGGGATAATTTTGAGAGATAGATTTTTGTAAAAAGGGAGAGACACATTTTAGAGAGATATTATTTTTTCTTTATCATCTTCTTCTAACTAGTCGATTTGTTTGGTCTCAACAATCTCAAAAACCACAGTCTTAATCATAGCTTATATTTTGAGATTTAGGTGATTAATAAGATTTAGATCTGGGAAAGATACATGGTTAAAACGCAGTCCCACAAATATCCTCAAAATCTCTCACGTGATGGTATCTAAAGATGTGAATGTTAACAAACAATCAAGTTCGTGGGGTTGGTTTTGTTCATCACCCATAGTTTCAATTTGTAGATAAGGATTTGAAGAAAAAACTGTGGCGGAAAAATGGCAATCCTAGATAGCGCATCTAACATGTTAACAAACAATCAAGTTACAAGACACAAGCCCACAAAAAGATTGCTTTTTGATGTTGTAAAGCCCAGCTAATTAGGTGGATTCCAGCCCGGATGATGTGGGCTCAATTTGTGTGCAGAGCCCGGTGGGCGGGTTCTAGCCCGATTTTGCGGTGTCAAAAAGGTAGAGCTCAGTGGTTGGGCTTCAGCTTATGTGCATCCCACTACTTATGTGCACAGAATAACACACTTTTTGCAACTCAGCTCAGCCTAGGTTGGCAGTTTACACAGCACAGAACAGGATTAAGTGCTGGTTGGTTTTGCACAGATTCAGATGGAGCAAGGAAAACACAACTTGATTAAAGTGCACTGAGCAGGTGATGCACGAGACTAGAGGCACAAAGATAGCTTATGCACCGCCAGATTGGCAGGTGCACAAGAGAAATCAACAAAAATGTGTGAGGTGCACAGGGTAAATGGTTGTGCTCACTCAATGGTGAAGCATGTGCTGGGTTGTGTATTTGAAAACCAAGCTAGTTGCTATCACTAACCTTGCTATTTAATAATTCATTCAATCACCCAAGGTTCACACACATTTCAGGAGTTGATTCACACAGGTATGCTGATAACACAATTGCAAAAGCTAATTCACACAAAAATTGCAAAAGTTGATGCTAACACTTCAAAGCATAACAGTTCAAAGCATCATAGAGATTAAAAATCAGCTTTATGTAGATACAACTCCACAGATGTAGCAAAGGCACAGCAAATAAGCAATGCTAGAACTCTACAACATGCTCAGGGTGTGTCAACCGGCTTGGTTGATATTACTTTTCACAGGTTAACATACAGATTTGGCTACCTTCAGAGCATGCATAAAGGTGCAGAGCAGATGGCTCACAAGCTCAGTTGATATGGGTCTGACAACAAGTTTGTACAAGTGATTTCAGGGCTGATGAATCAACTATTTCAGGCTATCATACAACCAAGCATGCTATTCAGTTGCACACAAGTTGCAAGCAGATGCGAGGGGTCCTGCAACAACTTGGCTCAACAGCTCATACAAGTAGTTCAATGGGGTCTGCAGCAAGGTCTAGCATTCAACAATTGAAAATGACAGCTTACAAGTCTCAGAGAGTCTCACAGATGTAGTTGACTGGGTAGAAAATACTAAGTGTACAGAGCAAGTTAGCTCAGCAGGGTTTGTGTTAAGCTCAGGGTTGCAGTGAAAAGATAACTTAATTTACCCAAGTTTCCATGCACAGAACAAACAAGAGCAATTGAGATTTCAGATGTTGAGAAACACTGGGGATGGCAGCTGGTTTATCATGTAAACAAGGCTTAGCATGTGACAGTTCTCGGTTCATGCACGAGATTATACATAAGCATACAAGGGATATCATACAGCCAAGCATGCTATATCATTCATTCATTCAAGTAGAGGTTGAGACACAATACCGCCGGTATAAACCGGGTTTAGGCAATTCCATGATTGGTTTCTTTGCTCCCTGTCTTCCTTGGGCTTGCTCGGTTGCACAAAGGCACCCGCTAGCTCAACAGAGTAATCTTAGTTCACTGAGGGATGTAGATGAATAAAACAGAAGAACATCAATGCATGAAAGATGGAATTGGAATTTTTGCAGGGTGATGAAATGCTGAGAGAAATGAGCTAACACACTATTTCACACTTGCTGAGGCTGATTAAACCAAGTTACAGGTGATAAAAAAAATTATCCAATGATGCCAATGCTCAACTCACAGCTGCACTGTTTTATGAAAAGCTACAGATGCCAATATATGCTAAGACAGTGATGCACATCTATAAATGGTTTTAACTGAATTCTGAGAGAATTATAGATAGCTGAGACTCAACAACTTTATACTAGCTATTTCAAAGAAGCTGCAGAGTTACAGTGAATTGAGAAGAAAAACTACAGCATGCTATGACAGGAAAACAAGAAAGAAACTACACATATATACAGATTAACTGAAAATCAGTGAAGAAAGTGCAAAGCTAACACAGCACACTACCAAATCCCCGGCAGCGGCGCCAAAAACTTGGTAGGTCTTGAAAAGATGTTTTCCTACGTGTAAACTGCAAGTGCACAGTGTCTATTGGAGACAAGGCAAGTACAGGTCGATCCACAGGGAAATGGAGGTGCTATAAGTTGATCTAAGGCTTTACTCTACTGATTTCTAAGAAGTGACAGAGTTGTTTTGATGTTGTCGATACGACCGAGTTGAATTGTTATGACTCTAAACTGAAGCAGCAAATAAGTAGAAAATGTTGTAACTGGTGATTTTGTGGCACTAGGGTGGTTGATTCCACTCTCTAAACCTAGGCTAAGGTAATGTAAATTATCAATTTGTTCTTATCCCTTCCCTTGAAGGCTTTAGATGGATAATTGTGTAACTAAGTCTCCTAACTTACTCCTAGTATCAATGGTCTTCTTACAGTACCATTGATCACAAGCAAGCTCAGTTCTCTATCTAACTATTTTCCTAATCATTATACACTATAAGAACAATCTGAGAATTAGATTACTTGCACATTGAATAGTAGAGTTTCATCTTCACCCTAGCAGGGTGAATTAGAACATTATGCAAATGAAAATTACTCAAAATTAAATTCTAAAACTAAACCCTAAAAATTGACTGTCTGTTTTTTCTCTCACAACAAAAACAACATATATATCTCACCAATCGCTCAAACTAACCACTAATCGATGACCCAAAACCTGCTTTCTCCTCCGAATCGACCATGCTTGGGTTGTTGGTGAAACCCTAGTTTCAACTATCTCTAATTTAGCTTCTAGGGTTATGGGAGAAGCTAAGAAAGAGATAGCTAGACCAAGAGAGGTGGTGAAGGCGGTTGCAGGGATGGTTGTTGCTGTCAGGAGAAGGAGATAGTGGTGATGTGGTGGCTCTGCCATGGTATGGGTGAAGGAAGGGTGAAGAGATGGGGTTTCTCTGATTCAAGTCGGGGGAGAAGAAAGATAAATGGAAGAAGAGAATGGGTTTGGTCGATGGGGTGTAGGTATAGGAGAATTTGGTGTTGAGCGGGCACGGCGCAGGGACTGATGGAAAGGTTGGAGCGAGCGTTGGATGAAGACTAGATCAAATCTAACGGCTCGGAAAGGACGGGCTCGGATCCGGGTCGTGGGTCGGGTCTTGGATAGCTTGGGCCCATGTCTTGTAGATGGGTTGCTCCTTGTTGGGTTGCAACCGTTGTGCGCGCGGGCTTTGGCTTTCTGCTCCATAGACGCTTGTCTCTAATTCTCTGCCCTTTTGGTTCCTCAATTTCTCCGAGCTTTATTTACTACCTAAAAACACAAAATTAATTAGTACAAATATTTATTCTTGAAAACAAAGAAAATACAGAATCCGGGATAATATCTGATTTCTGAGCACAAAAGATGAGTTAAATGCCAATAAAAAGGTGTATAAATATGCAATATTTGGCACTCATCAGTATATCTCAACAATTTCGTGATTCATATCATGAAAGATAGAATTCATCGCCCGTTGATAGGTCGCTCCAGCATTTTTTAATCCGAAGGGCATGACAACATAGTAGAAGTTTCCTATGGGCGTGGAAACCGCCGTCTTGGCCGCGTCGCTTTCTTTCATCCTGACTTGGTTATAACCACTATGTCCATCCATGAATGCGTACATGTCGTACCCGCACGTTGCATCTACTGTCATATCAATGTTAGGGAGGGGAAACTCATCTTTAGGGCAGGCGCGATTAAGGTCCCGGAAATCCACGCAACATCGAATAGTTCCGTTCTTTTTCTCTACTGATACAATGTTTGCGAGCCATGTCGGGTAATGTATGGGCTTAATGTACCCTGCTTCTAATAACTTTGTGGCTTCTTTTTTTATCTGCGCCTCGGTTTCATAATGAAATTGACGCCGAGGTTGTCTTATGGGCCTGCTGCTTGGGTTGACTTTTAGCTCGTGACAGACCAGGATGGGGTTCAATCCTGGCATATCTTCGTAAGACCAGGCGAAGACGTCCTTGTACTCTTTCAGCGGTTCATGCAACTCATGGCTCTCTTCGTCTGTCAGGGCCGCTCCAAGTTCAATCCACTTCGGGTCCTCCTCAGTCCCCAGGTTTACCTTCTTTGTCGCTTCGTCATGCTTGGGTGGCGCGTTCTTCGTCTTTCTTTCCCAAGCGTGGGGAGCGTCCCCAACTTTCAAAGTTTCCATTGATTCTACAATGTTGACTTCTGCTGTTGGGGGCTCCCGGGATAATTTCTATAAGCGATACACATGGCATCCGTCCGGGCGAGATACTTTCCGAAAACGTCGCTTATCCGCTTCAACACAGTCTTTCTTCCGTCCTTGGCTGGAACTTCCCTCTTGATAAGTCGTCTCCCAGTCTGGGATCGGGATCGAATGGATGCGAGTCACCATTTCTCTTGGTTCGCTTAAGCCATCGAAGAAAGCTGCTTCGGCATAACACGCTTCATCGGCAGAGAAGCGGTTCTCGGTGGCTCGGACCCTCTTCTGTTTTCCCTTGAGGATGAATTTGACGCATTAATGGTAGGTAGATGATACCACTCCATGCTTGTGCAGCCATGGTCTCCCCAATAGGATATGGTATGCTGTTAATAGTTTGTCACCATCTTATGCTTACCTCGCAACAAAGCCCCTGTTCCGAGCTAAGCAGGGGACTTAATGTTGATGGTGGTTTTTAGACAAGGGTTAAAATCGTAAAACCCCATGACCTAGTGTTACCCGCAACACATTAACTAAGAGCATTTAACTCAGGTGTAAATAATTAATAGGGTATTTTTTCAAAATACCAGCATTAGGTTTTCAACACGTAACCCTAATTCCAAAACCAAGCCGCACTCGCGCACCATGGCAACAATGCCAAACCAAGCCGCATCTCGCGCACCATGGCAACAATGCCAAACCAAGCCGCATATCGTGCACCATGGCAACAATGCCAAACCAAAAGCCGCACCCTGCGCACCATGGCAACAATGCCAAACCAAGCCGCACCCTGCGCACCATGGCAACAAGGCCATATTTCCAAGCCGCTATGCCTTTGGCCCACGCCAAATATAGTGCCCTAGGCTTGCAAGACTTGCAACTAGGTCAACATGGCCGTACGTGTCATTGGCACATGCC
This sequence comes from Papaver armeniacum, assembly GCA_023531295.1. NCBI lineage: Eukaryota > Viridiplantae > Streptophyta > Magnoliopsida > Ranunculales > Papaveraceae > Papaver > Papaver armeniacum. The sequence continues at coordinate 69,762 of JAJJWW010009050.1, forward strand.
AACACGTATCGCAGGCCATATTTCCAAGCCGATATGCCTTTGGCCCACGCCAAATATAGCGCCCTAGGCTTGCAAGACTTGCAACTAGGTCAACATGGCCGTACGTGCCATTGGCACATGCCAACACGTATCGCAGGCCATATTTCCAAGCCGCTATGCCTTTGGCCCACGCCAAATATAGCGCCCTAGGCTTGCAAGACTTGCAACTAGGTCAACATGGCCGTACGTGCCATTGGCACATGCCAACACGTATCGCAGGCCATATTTCCAAGCCGCTATGCCTTTGGCCCACGCCAAATATAGCGCCCTAGGCTTTGCAAGATTTGCAACTAGGTCAACATGGCCGTACGTGCCATTGGCACATGCCAACACGTATCGCAGCCATATTTCCAAGCCGTTATGCCTTTGGCCCACGCCAAATATAGCGCCCTAGGCTTGCAAGACTTGCAACTAGGTCAACATGGCCGTACGTGCCATTGGCACATGCCAACACGTATCGCAGCCATATTTCCAAGCCAATATGCCTTTGGCCCACGCCAAATATAGCGCCCTAGGCTTGCAAGACTTGCAACTAGGTCAACATGGCCGTACGTGCCATTGGCACATGCCAACACGTATCGCAGGCCATATTTCCAAGCCGCTATGCCTTTGGCCCACGCCAAATATAGCGCCCTAGGATTGCAAGACTTGCAACTAGGTCAACATGGCCGTACGTGCCATTGGCACATGCCAACACGTATCGCAGGTCATATTTCCAAGCCGCTATGCCTTGGGCCCACGCCAAATATAGCGCCCTAGGCTTGCAAGACTTGCAACTAGGTCAACATGGCCGTACGTGCCATTGGCACATGCCAACACGTATCGCAGCCATATTTCCAAGCCGCTATGCCTTTGGCCCACGCCAAATATAGCGCCCTAGGCTTGCAAGACTTGCAACTAGGTCAACATGGCCGTACGTGCCATTGGCACATGCCAACACGTATCGCAGGCCATATTTCCAAGCCGCTATGCCTTTGGCCCACGCCAAATATAGCGCCCTAGGCTTGCAAGACTTGCAACTAGGTCAACATGGCCGTACATGCCATTGGCACATGCCAAACACACACGCTGGTAGCCTAACTTGCAAACCGTGCAACCTACCACCAAGGCATTCCGCACATGCCGCTGGCACATGCCACACACGCCACTAGCAGCTCTGGCATTACCACTTACGCTCGAGGTGCAACTCGCAACGAAGGCATTCCGCACATGCCATTGGCACATGCCACATGCGTCCCTAGCAGCACCATTTGCACGCAAGATGCAACCAACACTCGAGACATCAACACAAACTGGGGGATGCTTTCTAGGGTTTTGGTTTGGCGGTCACAGCATGCAGCGTACACTACGCTCACATTAAGAAAGCGTGAAAAGGAATAAAGCGGTCAAATAAAAGAGGAAATAATGGTGAAAACGTTTTCACCCATTAACACCATGCGGTTACCACCTCCTCCCATTATTTCACCCTTTACTCTCTTCCTTCATGAGGTCGGGTACGTTTCAAATCTCGACTTGTATAAATAGGTCTTACCTATTTCCACCGACAACAAGTCTCGGTCGGGAGAAAATACTACACTCTCGTAAAGGCAACTTTGCAAGCTCTCCCAAAAAGCTTTCATCTCTTGCAAGCTTCCTAAGCTTTCACTTTCTCGATACAAGTCGAGATACTACTCTCCTCAACACCTTTCTTTGCTTCCCTCCCCAAATCAACCCTTCTCCTCCACTTTGTGACCGAAGCAAGTCCGGAACGGCCATTTCTTGGTTTAGGTAGGACTTGTATGATTGATCTCTCGAATCTATAAAGTGCTCACGTGCAGCACATTTGTTTAGGGTTTGAACCAGTTTCTCACTCACCTACCGAATTTACCGAAATCGGCAGAAACGATTTTTACCCATAAACAGTTGCAAAGAGTAAATAGGAAACGTGTTTCTTAATCTAGATAGGTTTTAGAAGAAAAAAAAAATCTTTTGCTACCCCTTTCAATAGTTTACAGAATACCAAAAAACTAATTAAAAGTTTTGACTTTTTTATTCGAAACTTACATCATTAATTCGATGTATCATAAAACATGAGAAAAAAAATAAAATAAATTGATGCCCCTAAAAATTTGCTGCCCAAAGTTGAACTTTGGTCACTTTGTGTCAAGGTCGGCACTGTTAATCACTTGGTAAACAGCATCCAGAAAAATAAACAACTTTTTATCTTGAATATAATCTTGAAAATGACCATGGTTGGTATCTTAAGACAACAACATATGAAACGGTTGTTTTTCAGCCGACTCCATGAAGGACTTAATTTTTAGAATTAAATAGAAATTTCCGCTCATAGATACCCAAATCCTATCTTTGTGTTCTTTCTTAATCCTGGTATTGTTATATACGGGTCTAGCAACGATGGATTTTCCAACTCCACATAATCCACAAACTGAAACAACCAAAACTTCATTGTACGCCGTTAATTCCTTTATCCTTCTAATCAAGTCATAAGTTCCAATCACTCTCACTAGTAACGCTGACTCGTCATGTATAAAGGGATTAGTTTCAATTTTACTTACTAGTTCCAATTCTTTGATAACTTGTGCAAATTGAAGGCATCCATATACATTGACGAGATGAGAAATCATAGATATCTGATTTTCAATTTTCCTTGACATGATTGGATGTCGTAAAAAAACTCATCTATCAAAAGGTTAGCCTGATGATTTTCAACTTTCCAATGGTTCAACCATTCCATAAACTCTTTATCAATAACGCCATTTTCTAATGCTCTTGACAATTGAAAAGAACATTTCAGTAAACTTAATTTCTATGCTAATCTTTTCTCATCTTTTGAAATAGTAAAACAAGATAAATTCCCAGAAAGAAGAAAATTCAACAATTTATCAAACAACAAGTAATCAGATTAGCCCCTTAACCAGAAACGATCATATCCAATTTCAATGCATCGACAATGTTTGTAGGCATGATTGAGGTTTAGTTTTTGATTGAGAGAGAAAGAGAGTTGATTAGAGTGGAAGAATTAAGAAGACATACCTCGGGTGTTTGAGGAATGAAAGAAAATAAAGAAAAATGTGTCCTTCAAAATGTTATAATTTCTTACACCTTGACAAGTTTCTTGGACAATTCTGTTTTCTTGGTTCCCTTATCATCTAGTCATCTTGCGTACTTTCTCTTTTTTATGGCTCACGTTTTGGATATGTGTAAAGCGCAAACCAAAACCCAATATTGTGCAACTGTGCCCGATGGCTTAGGTATTTCAAAAGGTCCTAAAATTTTTGTTTCATAAAGATCCTTGATTCTCCGTTGTTGATTTTAGGAATTCACCTAATATACCAAAAATTTTGGCCAACTTAAACCTTTACGCTCCCTTCTTTTAAGAAAAATACAATGGTGTCAAGCAAATCCACACCTAGCCAAAGTCAGGAACTGTTGTTCGCGTACTTAGTTCGCGAACACAATGGTTAAGTTCTAAAATCGGTAAAGTGTGATTTTCATACTCATGAACTCAGGTTTGTTTGCGAACTAAAGTCCCTGGAAATTTAATGATTAATATATGTGAACTAGTTTCACAAACCGTGGCATTATGTTTATGAATTGGTTCTTGTATAAGTACTTTGTACAATTACTATCCAAACCGATTTTGTTTCAAATGGTTCATATCTATTTCTATGAGATGATGAACATTTGAATAACTCTCTTAAAACACATTTAGATTCATTTGATTATCTTTCATGATTGATTGATCATCATATTTGATCTAGAAGTGTTAGATGAATATGGCTAAGTTATAAGTGTTAATATGGATAACTTCGGTTAACTATTATTGAGCCAACAAGGTATACACGTTTGGGTACGGTTCATCCATATCTAAATATAGGTAAATTTTGAAACAACCTCATTTATTGATGATTTCATTTACAAGAAGAAGATGAAGAAGAATCGTTTGAGTTAGAATTATACACGTTTGAATACGTGGATGCCGGATGGTGGTGGTGGTTAGGTCAACAATGAGATGATCGAAAGGACAATGTTTTATGTGAAGATGATAGCTTCATCATTCAAATTAGTTAGCTAGAGATGTGTACGTGTCCAAGGCCGGCTTTTTCTTCTTTCGACCAACTTTTGACAGACCTAAAAGTTTTAGACCTATTCTACGATTCTAACCATTACAACCATTCCAAAAACTTTTGACATACATCATATCTAAGATAAATCCTCATGAGAACATATTCTCTGATTCTAACCATTACAACCATTCCAACAATCCCAAAGGACAATAACAATAACATATCAAGGCTAAAAGGCCAAATTTGATTTATTGGATTCAAATTTGCACTCTGCAGTTTTGCAACAGTGGGATCTTTAAGAGATCCAACCATGGTTCTTCAATCAACCAAGGATTTATAATCACATGGTGACGAAGGGTTTGAATCCCCCAAGAGTTTTTAATCTCTTGGTGATAAAAGTAACAGTGACAAAGATTTTTAATCAACCAATGGTTTTTAGTCACTTGGAGATAAGAGTAACAAAAGTAGCAAAGGCTTGTCTGAAACGGTCGGAATCGTTATCGGAGTATTGGGAACATTTGTAGATGGAGTAGATGATGTTGTTGCTGGTGATATTGATCTTGCTATTGTAATCTTTGTACTTCTTTCCATTGATAAAGATATTGTTTTTGTTGCTAGTGTAGTTGAAATTCCTCCATAGAAGATCATCATCCAGGACTTAACCAACCTCTTCAAATTGATTGAAGAACAGATAGGTAAAACCCCCAAAATAAAGCAGACCCAAACCAAAAAAGTGTGAGAAATCTAAGAACTGATTAGAGAAACAAAGATTAAAATCTATATAAGCTAAAACGTAGAAACGATTAAGTAAATGAAGATATTAATGAGGGTTTATGTTGCTAAGATCTACTCCCCAAGTAGAAAAGCTGAGCAGCGGTTGTGTTAGGGTTTCTGGTTTTCTATCTTAGAGAGAGAAAGTGAGAGAAAAAAATTGTGGACCTTACCTAGTTTTTGTATATTTGGTTTCTGGTTTTTGGATATTTGTGTGTTAATGGTGAGTTTTGACAAGGACATAAATTGTAAAATTTCTCTTCCCTGGTTGCAAAAATGTATAAGAATTCCTGACACGACGTCTGAATTAAGGATTTGTACTGCAACTCGTATTCCGATAGAGAATCAGTAATGCATATTTGACATCCGGTTTAACCGTCGCATTATATATATATATATATATATATATGAAAATGCGGGGGTCTAACAACCACACCCAACAATTCGTTTGGCAATCTGAGAGGACTTACTCCAATACACTTTCTAGAGAATCAACTAGACAGTCAGACTCAATCTAGAATAAAGTATATCAAAGAGTTTAATATCTCTGACTCTTAATTCAATCCGCAATCAGCAAATAGAAATCTGTGAGCCCGATTGAATATAAGAGGAGTAACTTGAACAGTACCAAAGACCAATGTTCAAGTGTCAATCAATGTAAATCAACAACCCAAGGTTGGATATTCTAATTGATTGATCTTAATGCACAACCTGTGATATTTCAATTATATAACAAAATATAATACGGAATGGAAATAACACAGACACCAGAATTTTATTAACGAGGAAACCGCAAATGCAGAAAAACCCATGGACCTAGTCCAGATTGAATACCACACTGTATTAAGCCGCTACAGACACTAGCCTACTACCAATTAACTTCGGACTGGACTGTAGTTGAACCCTAATCAATCTCACACTGATTCAAGGTACAGTTGCGCTCCTTACGTCTCTGATCCCAGCAGGATACTACGCACTTGATTCCCTTAGTTGATCCCACCCACAACCAAGAGTTGCTACGACCCAAAGTCGAAGACTTGATAGACAAATCTGTCTCACACAGAAAAGTATATATGATTGAATAAATCTGTCTCCTACAGAAATACCCAAGAGTTTTTGTTCCGTCTTTTGATAAATCAAGGTGAACATGAACCAATTGATAACCCAGAGTTATATTCCCGAAGAACAGCCTAGAATTATCAATCACCTCACAATAATCTTAATCGACTAGCGAAACAAGATATTGTGGAATCACAAACGATGAGACGAAGTTGTTTGTGATTAATTTTTATCTTGCCTATCGGAGATATAAAATCTCGAGCCAATTATTTCAATTGCACTCAACACGATAGAAACAGCAAGATCAGATCACGCAACTACAAATATAATAGTTGGGTCTGGCTTCACAATCCCAATGAATTATTCAAGTCTTTAACCTACAGGGTCTCGAGAAAAAACCTAAGGTTAAAGGAGAATCGACTCTACTTATGCAACTAGTAACACACATGAGGTGTGGGGATTAGGTTTCCAAGTTGCTAGAGTTCTCCTTTATATAGTTTTCAAATCATGGTTTGCAATCCAAGTTACCTTGGTAACAAAGCATTTAATATTCACCGTTAGATGAAAAACCTGATTCAACCAAGCTAATATCTTTCAACCGTTAGATCGAACTTAGCTTGTTACACACAAATGAAATGTACCCTCATTTAGGTTTATGTAACCGTACCTAAACGTGTACACCATGTTGGTTCACAATTAGTTAACCGAGCTTATCCATATGATTACTCTCATATCAACCTTATTCATCTTAACCATAACTAGTTCAAATGACTCAAATGAAACTAGTTAAAGAGTTGTTCAATTGTATAGAAAATACAATCGAAACCAAATCGGTTTGATTCACTTGAATCAATCATGAACATTATAGCCACGGTTTGCAAAGATTGCATTTCTTATGATTTAAATGTTTAAGTCCATGAACTGACCGATTTGACAAAGTAACCAGCTTAGGTATGCGTACATAAGTAACAAGAATTGAGTTTGTTTAGTTTCCCAACTGAGCATAAATTTTCGGTTTGAAAACTTCCGCCAGTATGCGTACTGTACGCATACTTTAGGCGACTAGTTAAGAGTTTGTCAAAAACCAAACTCAGCAGAAATTCTGGGTTCGAGAACTTCCGCCAGTATGCGTACAGGTATGCATACTTCACCTGTCTCCTTCACCAATTTCGTATACACACATATGCATACTCTTGGCTCCCGGTTTATGTATTTATACACTAATGTGTGAACACACTATATATGCTTATATCCTAACATGGTTACATTCTCAACTCTTTATTTCAATCATTGAAACATTCTTTTATAATGACAATAGCCGTTTTCACACACTATTAGTATCAACGCAATTTTCAAGATATTGAAATAATCATTATCTAAACATTCCAAGCCTACATCAAATGATTGTATCACACAAACCATGTAAGATGTTACTCAGAAATTTTCTCATGATATAAGATAAACTTGGTCGAAGCGAAAACTTACCAACACATATTTCGAGAAATATGTAAGCGAGATATACTCATCTCGAAATCTCAAATGTGTATAGAGAAAACTATATTTTAACACGACTTATGTCTCAATATAGGAGATAGTAGAAATAGACTTTCCAAGTGATAGATGAGTTCAAGTCTCCACATACCTTTTGTCGAAGAAGTTCCACAATCTCCCCTTAGTAGTTCTTCGTCTTCAAATGATGAACTCTGTGAAATCTAAGCTCGAGACATTTATAAATAGGCTAGAAATCAAAACTTATAGTTTTGATCACTAACATTGACAAACATGCTTGAGATAGCAACGCATGCGAGTTTGACCGAGCAGTGCTCTAACAATCTCCCCCTTTGTCAATTTTAGTGACAAAACTATCAATACATATAGATTACAAAATAGATAAAAAATGTAGCTTCTCATTCACATGCTTGATCTCCTTGGCATCTTCAACGCGACTCGAAATCTTCGTAACTTATAAGTACTCCATGATCCTAAAGGTTGTAAGTTCAGCATCACAGTTGTTGAAGATCCGTAGCGATAACAATGAGAAAACAAAATGCTCTCAATCATTGTTATATAGTGTCATAGTATTACACAACATCAAAGTCCAATTGTATCACAACTTTGACAACAATACTATGGTGATATTCATCACTCCCCCTTAGTCAATACTTCATCTCGACATGAAAACCACTCTCCCTTACATAATGATCCGTAAACCTTATGTATTTGGAGTATCACACTACACATTAATTCTCCCCCTTTTTTTCAATATAAATTGGCAAAGGTACGAAAAATAGTGGGATCCTCATGAAATTTTCACGGAGATACTTCATGAATAAAAGAGAATACCATACCAACTTATTTAGATGCCATCATAAAGCCGAAGCTAAATGCATTCATCAAGGAGTTAATAAAGATACAAGATAACCCCTACAATTCCACAGCCGCATTCCCCACAAAGATTTGGCAATTAAGCACAAGTTCAAATGAACTCTCCCCTATAAAATGTCATCCCTGAAGGAACAACAAAGGCGACCTTGCTTTTACAAGAAAAGAAGGATTTCTTTGGATAACTCAAATCACATGAAAACATGAATTTGTATCCAAAATATTCAATTGAAATAACCACAAGAGAACCCATGGTTAGTTCAATCGAAAGAAAATACAACCAAATTAATCACAAGAAAACCCACAATTAATTTAATTGGAATACACAACCAAATTAACACAAAAAGTCATCAATTCAATTGGTCATGCTCGACGTAAGAGAACTTACGGAGCTACGACTAAGTTATTCATAAGAAAATGATCAACTCAGTCGATTATGCTCAAACATAAGAAACCTTACGGAACAACACAGTATATGCACAAAAAAAATGTGGATCGGAGATCGACCAATACCGCGGAATAAATAAGGATTCATCTAATTTTCCATCACTATTTGCACAATGACATACAATAGACTTAATCCTTGTAAACAAAAGCTTTATCCTTTCTTCCATCAAAATAATGACATAAAAGGCTTTAATTTTTGTAATGTCAAAAGTTCATTCTATCTTCCATCAATACTTTCATACAGACATAATAGAGATAACTTTTGAACAAGTATGGGATAGTCACAGGTTCACGGACATAAACAACATATCCCATAACAATTTGCAATATATCAAATCATAAAGATTAAAATTGCAAAAAAAAAAATCATCTTCCAAAAACTTAGAATTTAAATAAATAAATCTAAAAACATGAAGATGAAAATTGTTGGACATAGCTATGTGTACTCACAATAATGGCTATTACAAACCCTAGTTATTCTTCTAAAAACACAAGAAATAAATTCTCTAAAAGAAGATTTACTAGACAAAATAGTTCAAAACAACTCTAAAAACACCGATCAATCACAAGCGATAATCAGAGTTCCGGTACGGAAGCTTCACTGGTTCCAAGACAGAATTGACAACATCTTCAGACACGGCATTGAGACGATCTTTAAGACATGTCTTCATTAGAGAAAGTTCGGTGTTGACCTTTATCAATTCGGTTCTTAACCCATCTATCTCTTTTAGAGTGTTAACAAGCAACAGTTTTGCATCGTTAATCTTTTCGATAAAGTTTTGAACAACTTCATTAGAAATCTCTTCATCATCCTCAAAATCTGAGAAGTTGTCAGGAGTTTGAGGGGATGTGTCATCAACTTCTACCAGAGTCCCTTTCTCCTCTTCATTTGAGATCCAAACCCTTATCAAGAAATCCTCTTGGAAAACTACCAAAACCAGATGGTGAGGCCATTCTTGATGAAGACGCAGCCTGAGTATGCGTACTTTTCAAAACTGGGTTTGGTATATAAAGGGATCCACAGGAACCCAGAAATAGGGTTTCCAAAGTCGGTTCGTGACATCAACAAGGATACCCGTACGAACCCGAACATGGCCCACTAAACAACTCAAAAAGAGAGGCACTCAATAGATGCAACTATTCACTAAAGATGGCTGCTTGTGTGAGAAAACTCACAGATCTTAGCTCAAAAATTGATTTATACTGGACAATTTTTTAGAGTAAGAGTAGCAGTTTTGTCCTAGCAACAATAGTTTAAGATTATCATTACAACAACACACAAATATTTCAGCAGAAGTGTTTGACAATGATTATCCAGCTAAGAACGATAAGAAAATAACATAGACAATCAGAGAACCATTTTCCCATCAGTATACCTGATTAATACATCTCACTCTGTCAGGATTTTTTTTAAATAGAGTGAGGTTTCAACCTTGTGATTAATTAGCACAAGTATGAGCCTTGAGCTCATTAAATGAATGTCGTTTCCAGTTAAACCTGTTTTTCCTGAACTTTGGAGGAAACCCATTATGATGTGAAAAGTTATCATAAAATTTGCTATCATCAAAATATGACGCATTGTGTTGATTCTTACCTGAAGGATTTTGGTCAGAGGGAACGGACAGCCTGTTGATAATTTCTTTATATCCTTCAATTATCCTTTTTAAGTTGTTTTCCATACCTCCATTTTCGCTTCCTTCTTCTGGCACCTTTTTCACATCATGAACAACATAATCTCCCTTTTTGAAAGAAGAAAAACCATGAGTTCTTCTTGATCAAACATCATTGGGGAGTCTGTTAAATTCTTGAACATTTTAAGAACACCTCGAACTGACTTTCCTGGTAGAATACACAGTGTAAGTACCAAAGCCAATTGGTTTAGATATACAAATGTTAGTTACACGTTTGAGAATTAAATCTAAGGTGCGTTGACGACGACAGAAAGAATAGTCATTCAACCTAGAATTCTTCTTTTGTTCAACATGACCTTTTGAATCACAAAAGAGACATACTTTCTGATCACCTGAGCGATTAGAGGGAACAGACTCAATTCCATTGTTGGGAGACTTCTTCCTTCCATGTGATGTGGATGTTCCTTGATAAGAGGAAGATATTGACACATCTTTTATAACGGGAAGGGATTTTGGTTTTACTTCTAGAACTGATTCTTTCACAGTTAACTCAGAATCAGTTGGTATTGTGGACTCTTTAGAACATTCTCGAATAGAGAGTTTACTCAAAAGACGTTCAATTTCCAAAGCATACTTTTTGAGGTATTTCTCAATCAAAGAGGTGTTTTCCTCTCGAAGGGCTTTTAGAAGAGAGTCATGCATATTTTCCATACCAACAAGGACATTGACTTTATGTTTCAATTGATTGACATTATCAGCCTGGATCCTAAAAAGTTTTAGAATCGTTGAACCCTCCTTGGTTGCATTCCATGCTGAGACAGACTCGTCAGTAAGGTAGTCAGAAAAACATTTGTCAACGTGCGTCTGTTTTATTGGAACACTAGGTTCATCTATATTCGAGTTTGACAAATCTTTCTCTTTAATAGACTTTATAGAAACAAAACTTTTATTTCTAGCGATGCGTTTATCAGAGACAATATTGTTCATCATCAGAACGCTACAAACACAAACTTTTAAGGTCTTTAATGTGTTTACCTGCTTTGATACCAATTGAAAATGCGGGGGTCTAACAACCACACCCAACAATTCGTTTGTCAATTTGAGAGGACTTACTCCAATACGCTTTCTAGAGAATCAACTATACAGTCAGACTCAATCTAGAATAAAGTATATCAAAGAGTTTAATATCTCTGACTCTTAATTCAATCCGCAATAAGCAAATAGAAATCTGCGAGCTCGATTGAATATAAGAGGAGTAACTTGAATGGTACAAGTGTCACTCAATCTAAATCAACAAACCAAGGTTGGATATTCTAATTGATTGATCTTAAAGCACAACCTGTGATATTTCAATTATATAACAAAATATAATGCGAAAAAGAAATAACAAAGACACCAGAGTTTTGTTAACGAGGAAACCGCAAATGCAGAAAAACCCCGGGACCTAGTCCAGATTGAACACCACACTGTATTAAGTCGCTACATACACTAGCCTACTACCAATTAACTTCGGACCGGACTGTAGTTGAACCCTAATCAATCTCACACTGATTCAAGGTACAGTTGCGCTCCTTACGTCTCTGATCCCAGCAGGATACTACGTACTTGATTCCCTTAGTTGATCTCACCCACAACCAAGAGTTGCTACGACCCAAAGTCGAAGACTTGATAGACAAATCTGTCTCACACAGAAAAGTCTATATGATTGAATAAATCTGTCTCCCACGGAAATACCCAAGAGTTTTTGTTCCGTCTTTTGATAAATCAAGGTGAACAGGAACCAATTGATAACCCGGACTTATATCCCGAAGAACAGCCTAGAATTATCAATCACCTCACAATAATCTTAATCGACTAGCGAAACAAGATATTGTGGAATCACAAATGATGAGACGAAGTTGATTGTGATTACTTTTTATCTTGCCTATCGAAGATATAAAATCTCGAGCCAATTATTTCAATTGCACTCAACACGATAGAAACAACAAGATGATGCGTGTCGTAGGTGCAATCAAATTATTAATTTTAAATCCACTCAATTAATAAATAATATAATGGAAGTCAAGTTCGTTCCCACGAAGAGTAGGGAGATTTAGTTGTCAAAAAGTGTCACAATGGGGGTTTGTTTTTGATTTTAGAACAAAGTAAATAACAAAACAATTGAAAGTAATAAAGTTTGCAAGCAATGGAGAGAAATATGATCAGGGAATCCTTCTTCGTTACTAAACACTCATCAAAGTAGCATATTCATCTATTCTTTGTAAATCACAGATTATTACCAACCGTAGGAAAGTAAGTACGCTTTAGCTATCCCCAAAATTCCTTATATCAATGGAAAACAGGTACGCTTAGTCTCCAAATTCTATCCGTCTGAACCACCTTGACGTACGCTTACAAGATGTAATTCATTTGAATGCCTTAAGGGTTGTGAACTTAGGTTTGATCCTAGCAGTTAAACTCAGTACGCTCGGTCCACTTACTAGGGTTGTTTTTACTTGCGATTGCTCCACAGAATCCCTCTGCAAGGTTTCGCAATTTCTACTTGTGTAAGAGTTATTCAACAATTATAGATATCCTAACTCATTACTAGCATAAGAGTCACTAATAAACTGACTTAGTTGGCCACCTAAACAATTTATCAATCAATTATAAAATTATTAAAGTAAAAACAAACAATAATCATATGAATAATTTTTGAATAGATTTATATGCTAAATTGAATCATGTATTAGAAATAGAATTCATCCCCAATCACTAAGAAGTTTAGCTACTCATGGTACTAACAAAACCCATGAGTTTCATATGATAAAATGGTAAAGAAATAGTTACGGTGATGAATCGCTCCAAAACCCTAGCTTTTCTTCTCTTGAGTTCTCCTCTCCAATGGCTTGATAAAAAGAATATAAAAAGATATCTCCAAAAATATTAGAAGAGTTTCTTATATAGGTCTCCAAATATAGACGCACCCGTGATCAAATCCCGGTCAAATCAGGTTGCGACCACTTGCCAAAACTAGCCGTATTTCCATAAACAATTCACGTCCAAAGGATTGGTCGTGTAACTGCAGCAGCTAATGGGCTCACGCAGTGGACAAAAGTCCAGCCCAAATATCCTCACAACTGTCAGTCATGGGAGACTGACAGTGTATCTCACTTTTCACGGCAAATTCCTTTTCTTTTCCCTGTGTTTACATACAGTTTGAAAGTTCTTACCGTAAGTCCCCCTGAGATCTAATACGGTTGGAAGTCCCATCCGACACCTTCCCTGAGTTATAATACGGCTGAGTTTTTCAATCCGTAAGTCTCCCTGTTGTTACGTACGGTGGAGTCTTCCATCCGTACTCCAACTGTCCTTATTTCTCCGAGCTCTTAACCTCTTTGCTGTAAAAACTCAATCGGCATTAACACACTCATACTCGGATTCGTATTCACAGTCATGATCACCACCATCAATCACCGGAAAAACTCCATCGACACTGCCATCAAAGTAATCCTCTCATGCATCCCATTAAGCTCAGGAAACTCCACTTCTCCATTACTGCCAACCGCCATCATTGCCAAGCTCGAGATGTACCTTCCCTGACTTCCTAAGCTCAACCAACTCCATCAGCTTCTCTGTATTTTCATGTCGAGCTTCAATCATCTATAACTTCCAATCACAGCAACCACCGAGAATCATAACCACTACATTTCTTCTTTGCCAACTTTCATCAGTCGCTGGTAGCAGCCCAAACTCCATCTCTAAACAGTTCCATCGACTGCCATGCAACATCACATGCATTAATTCTTCCCTCCGTCGATCACCAGTCCCTGATTCACCGACCATAGCCCCTTCCTTCGTCTTCTCGCTGGATATGAACCACATACTCGTAGCCATCCTCACTGCCAACACCAATCAACAACCAAACAACATCGTCTTCTATCTCCGGCAAACGACCATCAACAATTCATCATCATCTTTCATCTCACTGCCATGCATTTCACACTTAAATCGTTAATGGTAGCAGCATCGTCTTCTCGTCGCCGTTATGATCATCAGAACCAACACCAATGGCAGTAACCACTTCGCTATTTTGTAAGTTCCAGAACTTGTTGTCTACAACCATAATCGTCATGCAAAACCAGCTATGCTGGAAAATACTCTCTGCTATTTACGTGGTCGGGAAAATGAAGAAGGTGGCAGCCCCTAACATAAATAGGGGTGCATTTATAGATTCCGTGCTGCGACAACTTTGCGCACTTTAACTTGCTTCATATGCCCATAAAATATTCATACGACGTCGGAACGACACCATTCTTTCGCCGTTGGCTTTGTATTTTCATCCTCTTTGAGTGATATCAAGAACTCCTAGAATCGCACGAGTTCCACTTGGTCTTTGGCCCTTGTCCGCCTTTAGCTAACTTCTTTTATTGCACAATAAAGTGCAAATTCACTTCTTTTGGATGATTCACCTAGCAAAATATAAATAAAAGAAAACAAGAGTAATATACAATAATTCGCAAGAATATATAGCAATTACTAGCATGGATTCGACACTAAATATATGCAAAATATGCACTTAAAAAATTCCCCCACACTTGGCTTTTGCTAGTCCTCGAGAAAACTATCTAAAATACAACAACTCTATGTCGTTGAGGATACGGTTGCACTTAGCATGTGCAACAGGCCTTTAAACCCCTAGGTGTCCCTAGTGGACGAGTTATAGTCTCGTGAGGGCTTACAAGAGGTATACCCACAAAACCTAGTTTTCCAACTTACTAGTTCTCCCAAATGATAGCATCCAACTCGCTAAGAAGACATAGATATTCTGCACACTAGTCATAAGAAGTTAGACATATATATGAACACAATCTCATCCTTAAAAGTTGAGAGAGAAATAACTATCCCTTATCGAAAGAATCCGGGTTCGAGAGCAATCGAAAGTCTCGACTCTGCCTCACCAGAAAGGGTTTTATGAAGTTGCTCTCAATAATAAACAACTTTGTATGGGTCACACA
The DNA here is from genome assembly GCA_023531295.1 of Papaver armeniacum. Taxonomy (NCBI): domain Eukaryota; kingdom Viridiplantae; phylum Streptophyta; class Magnoliopsida; order Ranunculales; family Papaveraceae; genus Papaver; species Papaver armeniacum. The sequence goes on from JAJJWW010009050.1 coordinate 85,155, forward strand.
TGTGTCCAGGTAGGAATAAAGAGAGAATCCTGCGACACGTTGAATAGTAGGAAGGCAAAACCCTCCGAATTGTTTTGAAAACCCACATCTTTTATTCATTTTGAAAACCCTTTTTTTTATTCTGACGATCTCTAAGAAAGGAATTCAACCACTTAACGAAGGTGGGAATATGCTTACTTACCTCGTTATCCGTTCGATGTGCAGTTAGCACCACTCTCACAGCATCCATAGAAACGTCTTCGATCTTCAATCCTTGTCTTCATCTTCATCTTCGGTCTTCAACTCTTGAACTTCGTAGAATCTTGACAATATAACTCTTTTTCTTCAAATCCTTGTTGCTTGAAACTTAATTATAAATATTTCTTCTTCCATTGGCTTTATTGAAAGAACAAAACTAAAAACAAACCACAATATGATACAACAAATTTTCTTGTCTCTTTTATTTTTTAATATATATATGAGACAAGAAAAATAAATCAAATACAAAATGAAAACAAAACAAAATAATAAAACTAGTAATGAACCTAAATAAATTTTCTCTTGTCTTTTTTTTTTTTTTTTTTTTTTTTTTTTTGCTGACAAGAGAAAATAAAACAAATACAAATAAAGATAAAATAAAAATTGCAAGTACAAAGGCCATGGTGTAAGTACTTTACCGCTTGATTCTTCACAACTTGTATGTCTTGATATCATAAACTTCTTGAACTCTCATCTTGATAATTCTCGTTCTTGTACATAAATCTTCAACATGTAGAAATTGTGCTCCTTGTCTTGTTGCTTTACTTGAATCTGAAGTCTGCTCATTTCTGTATTGTTGCCTGTAAACTTTAAACGTCTTCAACTTTCCTTGTAGATTTTGATGTCGCTTCACTTGTTGATGATGATGTATTTCTATGGACCTGTTGGTGTAGAGAGAGATAAAGTGGATGGTGCTAACTGCGAACAAGATTACAAGTGGTATGTAAGTTAGCAATTCGATGTCACCATCATGATTGATAAAATAGCACTCAAGAGATCAAAGTAGTGCTTATATTGGTGGGAGGTTGGGTAGCTCACCATTCTACCCGGAATTAACGTACGGTGACACACACTCTAAAAGCACATATTTAGACACGTACAAAGAATTGAAGGTCGGTGCCTCACATGATGTAACAATAGGTAGTATCCACTATAGGGGATCACAATTCTAATACCGAATTCAGTCTGCATCTTATTTGCCACTGGCATGGTTAAATCCAACTTTAACTCTCAAACAAGCAAGAAACGCGATCATGTTCTCTGTCATCTTTAAGTTCAGTCACTCTTGTGAGAATTTCGATGTAATCTTAGCGACATGTATACTATGTGACTCTAAACTAACTACAAGTTGGAGTTTTTTATGCAAATATTTACAAAAAAATGAAAAATCTATATGCAAAATACTCCCCCACACTTAAACTTCACATTGTCCTCAATGTGTAAAACCGAAAATTCTGAATTCTGACGTAACAGCAGATAAAACGCAACACCTGTACAAATTGATAAGGAATTTGGAAAAACGCCATTTCACAAAAGTGGTTCATATACGTGTTTTCTACAACGTGTCAAAAGGGCACAGTGTTTCGATAAATGGTCTGACAGTTATGGTCTCTGGACTGAACTACGCGCAGTCTGAATTTTTCTGACGAAAAGGTATTCGTCAATAATTTCTTCTAAAATAGATTCCGGACTCAATGAAATTAAACATGAGGATGCAAATATGTTATGAAAACAATAAAAACAAAAAATAAAAGGGTTTAAGATACAAAACCTATGGATTGCCTCCCATTTAGCGCTTGGTTTAAAGTCGTCAGCCCGACTTGGCATTCTCCTTACTACTCCTCCAGAGGGAGTAAATCTTGAAGTCTAATTGCATCCACATTCTCAGTAGAGAAGTTTTCGTAATATGGCTTCAATCTATGGCAGTTGACCTTGGATGTTATCCCGGTTTTACTACTAGTAATCTCAACTGCACCATGAGGAAAAACATTAGTAACAACAAAAGGTCCAACAATCCATCGGGACCTTAGCTTACCAGGAAATAAACGAAGACGAGAATTAAATAAAAGAACTTTTTGTCCCATAACAAAACTCTTTCGAGAAATCATCTTGTCATGGAAAAGTTTAGTCTTTTCCTTGTATATATGGGCACTCTCGTAAGCATCGTTACGTATCTCCTCTAGCTCATTGATTTGTAGTTGCCTTTGTTTCCCCACTTTGTCATACTCCATGTTGCACATCTTTACTGCCCATAATGCCTTATGCTCAAGTTCAACTGGGAGATGACAAGCTTTTCCATAAACCAATCGATATGGAGACATACCAATCGGTGTTTTGTATGCTGTTCTATACGCCCAAAGTGCATCGTTGAGTCTATAACTCCAATCCTTCCGTGTAGTGTTAGCGGTTTTCTCAAGGATGGACTTAATCTCACGATTAGAAATTTCAGCTTGCCCACTAGTTTGTGGGTGATACGGCATACCAATCTTGTGTGTACTGTTGTACTTCTTGAGGAGAGCATGGAAGGATTTCTTGAAGTGCGAGCCTCCATCACTGATAACCACTCTTGGTGTACCATGTCTAGAGAAAATATATTCCTTCACAAACTCACAAACAACTTGAGAATCATTAGTAGGGGTGGCTTTAGCTTCCACCCATTTAGAAACATAATCCACAACAAGAAGTATATAAAATTTTCCATTCGAATTAACAAAAGGACCCATAAAATCAATTCCCCACACATCAAAAATCTCGACAGTGAGAATAGGATTGAGTGGAATTTGATTTCGAGCACCTAGATTGCCCGTTCGTTGACATCTATCACAAGATTTGCAAAAAGCATATGCATCCTCAAATAGGGTAGGCCAATAAAAGCCACTCTCAAGGACTTTGAGAGCGGTACGTTTTGCACCAAAGTGACCACCACAAGCATAAGAATGACAAAAAGATAGAATTGACTGAAATTCAGAGTTTGGTACGCACCTGCGGATAATTTGATCAGCACCATATTTCCACAAGTAGGGGTCATCCCAAATATACTGCTTGACTAATTTCTTAAGCTTTAGCTTTTGAAAAGTAGACATTGTACTAGGTACTTGCCTTGTAACCAAATAGTTCATGATATCAGCGTACCAAGGTGTTGATTCTTCAATTGAGAAAAGTTGTTCGTCTGGAAAACGATCCTGTAATGGGAGTTCTTCTTCGGAAACAACAAGTCTACTAAGATGATCAGCAACTGTATTCTCAACACCTTTCTTATCTCTGATTTCCATATTGAATTCTTGCAGCAAGAGAATCCAACGTATGAGTCTTGGCTTAGCCTCCTTCTTTTTCAATAGGTACCGTAATGCTGCATGATCAGAATATACAATCACATTGGTACCCACCAAATAAGCTCTAAATTTTTCTAATGCAAATACTATAGCCAACAACTCTTTCTCAGTAGTAGAATAGTTGATTTGAGCATCGTTTAGGGTCCTTGATGCATAATAAATCACATGTGACCTCTTGTCTACTTTTTGACCCAAGACAGCTCCGACTGCATAATCACTTGCATCACACATTAACTCGAACGGCAAACTCCAGTCAGGTGACTTAATAATTGGTGCAGTAGTCAACAATTCCTTCAATTTATTAAAGGTATCCTTGCACTCCTGGTCGAAGTTAAAGGAAACCTCCTTTTGCAACAATCTGCACATCGGGATTGAGATTTTGGAGAAATCTTTGATAAACCTCCTATAAAAACCTGCATGACCAAGAAACGAACGAATTTCCCTCACCGAAGTGGGGCATTGTAAGTTCCTAATCAAGTCTATCTTTTCCTTGTCTACCTCGAGCCCTTGAGAGGACACGATGTGGCCAAGTACAATTCCATGGTCTACCATAAAGTGGCATTTCTCCCAGTTTAAAACAAGATTAGTGTTTATGCATCTTTTAAGCACAAGTTCAAGATTATTTAAACAAATATCAAATGAATCGCCATAAACACTAAAGTCGTCCATAAATACCTCAATGATATTTTCCACGTAATCAGAAAATATACTAACCATACATCTCTGAAAAGTGGCAGGCGCATTGCAAAGACCAAATGACATTCTTCTGTATGCAAATGTACCGAAAGGACAAGTAAAAGTGGTTTTCTTTTGATCCTCCGGTGCAATAAAAATTTGATTGTAGCCCGAATAACCATCCAAAAAGCAATAATGTGAATGTCCCGCTAACCTCTCTAACATCTGATCAATGAAAGGCAAAGGAAAGTGATCCTTGCGGGTAGCCGAATTGAGCTTTCTGTAGTCTATGCACACTCTCCATCATGTTTGAACTCTTGTAGGAACAAGTTCATCATCTTGATTTCTAACATCAGTGACACCTGATTTCTTAGGCACCACTTGCACTGGACTAACCCATTTGCTGTCAGAAATTGGGTAAATCACCCCCACACTTAGCAATTTGAGGATCTCTTTCTTCACAACCTCCATCATTGGGGGGGTTAAGCCTACGTTGAGCATCACGTACTGGCTCGATATCATCTTCCATAAGGATTCTATGCATGCACATGGATGGACTAATGCCTTTGATGTCAGCAATTGTCCAACCAATAGCCGTTTTGTGCTCTTTCAGAACCCTAAGGAGGTGTTCTTCCTGTATTGCTGTGAGATTCTTTGCAATAATGACTGGAAGCTCTTCCTCATCACCCAAGTAAGCGTACTTTAAGTGATCAGGTAGAGGTTTCATCTCTAATTTAGGTGCCTGCATAACAGAAGGTAAAGGAACTTCATCAGTTACAGGTAAACAAATATATGAAATATTACCTCTTCTAACTTCTTGTGATGCTGTTAAAGCACCACATGTATCAACAAACTCCTTGGGAATATCGACATCCAAGTTAGGCATGCCATGGACGTCCAAATCAAAGTTATTTTGTAGCACAGATTCAAGTTCATCTTCGTTGATCAAATCAAACATCTGTTGTGCCAACGAACCAATAACATCGACAGAAAATGCGGAATGGGGATAACGCATGGCTTCAAAAATATTGAAGCGTATAACCTCTTTGTCAAACTCCATAGTGAGTGTCCCAGTATCACAATAAATCTTCGTCTTAGCAGTCTTCATAAATGGTCTCCCAATAAGTAATGAAGTAGACGAACAATTGTCCCCATTCTGCATATCCACAACAAAGAAATCAACCGGAAAGATTAATTCATTCAAATTGCACCAACACGTCTTCCACGAGTCCCTTAGGATATATGTTAGACTTATTTGCTAATTGAATGATAATCCCTATCTCCTTTAAAGGTCCGAGATTCAATGAATCATAAACATCGGCTGACATCACACTTATGGAAGCTCCCAAATCAAGCAAAGCATGCTCGAACCATTTGTCACCAATAGTAACTGGCACTGTAAAACCACCGGGATCTTTACACTTTGCAGGCATCTTTGTTAGCAACATAGCTGAAGCACTTTCTCCCACCTGAGTGATCTCGTTAGCAATCAACCCCTCCTTCCTTGTACACAATTCCTTCAGAACTTTGGCATACCTGGGTACCGTTCTGATGGCCTCAATAAATGGAATGTTGATATGCACCTTGCTGAAAATATCCATAATCTCCTTGTCTAGAGCTTGCTTCTTTGACTTGGCAAAACGACTAAGAAAAGGAGGTGGTGTGGTAAAAGTAGGAACTGTGTCCTTAGGTTGGCCAGTTGAGGTTGGCTTTTCCTTTGGAACGATTTCCACCCCTACTTCTTCTTCCAAGTCATGACTAACCTTTTCTTGTTGTTTTGGCTCTTCAGTTTGCTTCCCACTTCTTAGAGTTACAGCATTGACGTTCGCTCTTGGATTCACAAAAGGTTGTGATGGCAACTTTGCTGAATTATGTGCTTTTATTTCATTCATGTCTGTAGCCAATTGTCCCATTTGAAGTTGCAAGTCCTTTATAGCCATGTCTTATTTCTGCAGGATTGCATCTTTACGCTGAGCATTGGCATCTTGCTTTTGCATCATCATTTTCATCATCTCCTCTAAACTGGAATTTTGAGTCTATTGTTGAGGTTGAGATGGAGGTTGTGGTCGGAACTGTGGTTGTTGAAAACCACTCTGTCGCCCATAAGGATTAGGAGCTGCAGCTTGTTGATTTGCATAACTGAAATTTGGGTGATCTTTCCAACCTGGATTATAAGTATTAGAGTAGGGATCATACCTTGGCCTCTGATTAGGGAATACAACATTCACATGTTCAGACTCTTCTTCATAAGAAGGAATAATCACTGCTGCCATTCGTTGTACTACCTTCTCTATGTTGTTCATCCGTTGCTCTGACTGTGCAAACTCTCCCATCTCGCTAACTCTTCTAACATTAGAGTTGTTTCTGGTGTATAATTGTTGAGCATTAGAATCCATACTCTCAATCAAACTGGTTGCCTGCGAAATTGTCTTCTCAGTAAGAGAACCACCGGCAACCGCATCAATCAAATTCCTCTGTTCTGGAAGTAATCCTTCGTAGAAGTATTGAATGATAAGTATTGAGGATATATTATGGTGTGGGAAGCTTGCCAGCAACTTCTTATACCTCTCCCAATATTCATATAGAGACTCCCCAGACATTTGTAGAATTCCACTAATCTCCTTACGAACGGATGCCGCTTTGGAAGCAGGAAAATATTTCTCCAGAAATAACCTTTTCATCTCAGTCCATGTTGTAACACTCCCTGGAGGAAGACAATACAACCATTCTTCTGTTAAGTATGTCAATAAGAATGGGAAGGCTTGTAGCATAGCCATATCTCTGTCTGCGGTTGTATGCCTCAGACTTGTCATCGTGTTCTGGAACTGTTGAAGGTGTCGATTTGGATTTTCACCTGGATGTCCCTTGAACTTTGGTAGATGATGAAGTAGATTCGACTTCAGTTCCACTGGGTTAGTGATTGAAATGCACATTGGTTGCGAATCTAAGCATGGAGATGTTAACTCTCCTAACTTCCTCCCCGGAGGTGGAGGATCTATCTCGTCATCTGTATTAACCATCTCTTCTGTAGAAGGTTCTGGTTGCAACCATGGATGTGCTTGAAGTACAGTTCCCTTACGAGTTTCAATTCCGCACCTCAGGTAATCCCAATCTTTCGGTGCCAGGGATTAAGTACCTGAAACAAAATTCTAAAAAAAAACTAAATCAAAAACTAAAAATAAGACTAAAAACAAAAATAAAACAAAAAGAGATAACAACTAAAGCTACCGACTGCTCCCCGGCAGCGGCGCCAAAATTTGATGCGTGTCGTAGGTGCAATCAAATTATTAATTTTAAATCCACTCAATTAATAAATAATATAATGGAAGTCAAGTTCGTTCCCACAAAGAGCAGGGAGATTTAGTTGTCAAAAAGTGTCACAAAGGGGGTTTGTTTTTGATTTTAGAACAAAGTAAATAACAAAACAATTGAAAGTAATAAAGTTTGCAAGCAATGGAGAAATATGATCAGGGAATCCTTCTTCGTTACTAAACACTCAACAAAGTAGCATATTCATCTATTGTTTGTAAATCACAGATTATTACCAACCGTAGGAAAGCAAGTACGCTTAGCTATCCCCAAAATTCTGTATATCAATGGAAAACAGGTACGCTTAGTCTCCAAATTCTATCCGCCTGAACCACCTTGAGGTACGCTTACAAGATGTAATTCATTTTAATGCCTTAAGGGTTGTGAACTTAGGTTTGATCCTAGCAGTTAAACTCAGTACGCTCGGTCCACTTACTAGGGTTGTTTTTACTTGCGATTGCTCCACAGAATCCCTCTGCAAGGTTTCGCAATTTCCACTTGTGTAAGAGTTATTCAACAATTACGGATATCCTAACTCATTACTAGCATTATATTCACTAATAAACTGACTTAGTTGGCGACCTAAACAATTTATCAATCAATCATAAAATTATTAAAGTAAAAACAAACAATAATCATATGAATAATTTTTGAATAGATTTATATGCTAAATTGAATCATGTATTAGAACTAGAATTCATCCCCAATCACTAAGAAGTTTAGCTACTCATGGTACTAACAAAACCCATGAGTTTCATATGATAAAATGGTAAAGAAATAGTTGTGATGAATCGCTCCAAAACCCTAACTTTTCTTCTCTTGAGTTCTCCTCTCCAATGGCTTGATAAAAAGAATATAAAAAGATATCTCCAAAAATATTAGAAGAGTTTCTTATATAGGTCTCCAAATATAGACGCACCCGTGATCAAATCCCGGTCAAATCAGGTTGCGACCACTTGCCAAAACTAGCCGTATTTCCATAAACAATTCACGTCCAAAGGATTGGTCGTGTAATCGCAGCAGACTAATGGGCTCACGCAGGTGGACAAAAGTCCAGCCCAAATATCCTCACAACTGTCAGTCATGGGAGACTGACAGTGTATCTCACTTTTCACGGCAAATTCCTTTTCTTTTCCCTGTGTTTACATACGGTTTGAAAGTTCTTACCGTAAGTCCCCCTGAGATCTAATACGGTTGGAAGTCCCATCCGACACCTTCCCTGAGTTATAATACGGCTGAGTTTTTCAATCCGTAAGTCTCCCCGTTGTTACGTACGGTGGAGTCTTCCATCCGTACTCCAACTGTCCTTATTTCTCCGAGCTCTTAACCTCTTTGCTGTAAAAACTCAATCGGCATTAACACACTCATACTCGGATTCGTATTCACAGTCATGATCACCACCATCAATCACCGGAAAAACTCCATCGACACTGCCATCAAAGTAATCCTCTCATGCATCCCATTAAGCTCAGGAAACTCCCCTTCTCCATTACTGCCAACCGCCATCATTGCCAAGCTTGAGCTGTACCTTCCCTGACTTCCTAAGCTCAACCAACTCCATCAGCTTCTCTGTATTTTCATGTCGAGCTTCAATCATCTACAACTTCCAATCACAGTAACCACCGAGAATCATCACCACTACATTTGTTCTTTGCCAACTTTCATCAGTCGCTGGTAGCAACCCAAACTCCATCTCTAAACAGTTTCATCGACTGCCATGCAACACCACATGTATTAATTCTTCCTTCCGTCGATCACCCAACGACGGAACCAGGATTTTGTGTCTGGGTGGGCTAAATTTTTTTTTCCAAACACACATACATATTGTAGCAATCTAAAGTTCTCAAAATTATATACATCGATCAAACCAATGTACACCGCTTATCATATTTTGTATGTTCAGATTCAACTCAGTGACAATATTTTAAATTGTGCATACCAATGTATAATAAGACTTAGTATTTATTATACTAAAGTGCAGCCGAAGGCCGCCCGAATTTTTTAGATCTTATTTCTATATGTTTGTATAGTTTTCAAATCAGATAATGAAATTATGAATCGATATATCGAAACATTTACACATCAATCTTTCGTCATTGTTTGCGAGAATAAAAAAATAAGCATGCGCTAAATAGATTATGAGATTTGGGCTAATTTTTAGTTTACGCATGAGCCAAGTTTTAGTAAGTATTTGGAAACAACATGGCCTAATTAGGTCAGATTTTGGTGGAGTAGGGGTAAATTCCATCTTCAATTCTAATTTTTAAGCACTATCCGGAACAAAAAATTTCAAAGGAACGGAAAAACACAGCATAATAATGAAAATTGAAAAAAGTCATGTGAATATGGCATACTAATGGGATAATTAGAATTTTTGCCCTGGGCTAATCTATAATTTCTTGACAATTAGGCTACACTAAATATACTTTTCCACATTTTGGGGTGGGTTGTAGCCTACCTAAGCCACCCCTACCTCCGTCCATGTGATCACCAGTCCCTGATTCACCGACCACAGCTCCTTCCTTCGTCTTCTCGCCGGATATGAACCACATACTCGTAGCCATCCTCACTGCCAACACCAATCAACAACCAAACAACATCGTCTTCTATCTCAGGCAAACGACCATCAACAATTCATCATCATCTTTCATCTCACCGCATGCATTTCACAAACTTCGTCGTTAATGGTAGCAAAGATCGTCTTCTCGTCGCCGTTATGATCATCAGAACCAACACCAATGGCAGTAACCACTTCGTTGTTTTGTAAGTTCCAGAAATTGTTGTCTACAGCCATAATCGTCATGCAAAACCAGCTATGCTGGAAAATACTCTCTGCTATTTACGTGGTCGGGAAAATGAAGAAGGTAGCAGCCCCTAACATAAATAGGGGTGCCTTTATAGATTCTGTGCTGCGACAACTTTGCGCACTTTAACTTGCTTCATATGCCCATGAAATATTCATACGACGTCGGAACGACACCATTCTTTCGCCGTTGGCTTCGTCTTTTCGTCCTCTTCGAGTGATATCAAGAACTCCTAGGATTGCACGAGTTCCACTTGGTCTTTGGCGCTTGTCCGCGTTTAGCTAACTTCTTTTATTGCACAATAAAGTGCAAATTCACTTCTTTTGGATGATTCACCTAGCAAAACATAAATAAAAGAAAAAAAGAGTAATATACAATAATTCGCAAGAATATATAGCAATTACTAGCATGGATTCGACACTAAATATATGCAAAATATGCACTTAACACAAGATCAGATCATGCAACTACAAAAATAATAGTTGGGTCTGGCTTCACAATCCCAATGAAGTCTTCAAGTTGTTAACCTACAGGGTCTCGAGAAGAAACCTAAGGTTAAAGGAGAATCGACTCCAGTTATGTAACTAGTAACACACAATAGGTGTGGGGATTAGGTTTCCCAGTTGCCAGAGTTCTCCTTTATATAGTTTTCAAATCAAGGTTTGCAATCCAAGTTACCTTAGTAACAAAGCATTCAATATTCACCGTTAGATGAGAAACCTGATTCAACCAAGCTAATATCTTTCAACCGTTTGATCGAACTTAGCTTGTTATACACAAATGAAATGTACCCTCATTTAGGTTTATGTAACCGTACCTAAACGTGTACACCATGTTGGTTCACAATAATTAGTTAACCGAGGTTATCCATATGATTACTTTCATATCAACCTTATTCATCTTAACCATAACTAGTTCAAATGACTCAAATGAAACTAGTTAAAGAGTTGTTCAATTGTATTGAAAACACAATAGAAAACAAATCGGTTTCATTCACTTGAATCAATCATGAACATTATAGCCACAGTTTGTAAAGATTTCATTTCTTATGATTTAAATGTTTAAGTCCATGAACTGACCGATTTGACAAAGTAACCACTTACGTATGCAGACGGGTATGCGTACATAAGCATGCGTATGTAAGCAACGAGAATTGAGTTTGTTTAGTTTCCAAACTCATCGAAATTTTCGGTTTGAAAACTTCCGTTTTTAGGTGACTAGTTAAGAGTTTGTCAAAAACCAAACTCAGCAGAAATTATCGGTTCGAGAACTTCCGCCAGTATGCTTACTGGTACGCATACTTAACGTGTCTCCTTCACTAATTTCGTATACACACATATGCATACTCTTGGCTCCCGGTTTATGGATTTATACACTAATGTGTGAACACACTATATATGTTTATATCCTAACATGGTTACATTATCAACTCTTTATTTCAATCATTGAAACAGTCTTCTATAATGACAATAGCCATTTTCACACACTATTAGCATCAAAGCAATTTTCAAGATATTGAAATAATCATTATCGAAACATTCCAAGCCTACATCAAATGATCTTATCACACAAACCATGTAATATGTTACTCGGTAATTTTCTCATGATATAAGATGAACTTGGTCGAAGCGAAAGCTTACCAACACATATTTCGAGAAATATGTAAACGAGATATACTCAGCTCGAAAATCTCAAATGTGTATAGAGAAAACTATATCTTAACACGACTTATGTCTCAATATAGGAGATAGTAGAAATATACTTTTCAAGTGATAGATGAGTTCAAGTCTCCACATACCTTTTGTCGAAGAAGTTCCACAAGCTCCCCTTAGTAGTTCTTCGTCTTCAAATGATGAACTCTGTGAAATCCAAGCTCCAACATTGGTCGTTGGTACCGTTCAAGTTATCTCTCTTATGTTCAATAGGGCTCGCAAATTATTATTTGTTTGATTGCGGATTGAATTGAGAGATTGAGATATAACTCTTTGATATACTTTTCTTAAGATTGAGTCTGACTGTCTAGTTGATTCTCTTGAAAGTATATTGGACTTAGTCCATACAGATTGCTAAGAGAAATATTGGGTAAGGTTGGTAGACCCCCTGTTGATGGTGGATTTTAGTTCAGGGCTAAAATTGTAAAACCAATATTTTTATTATCCGTCACCCTGCAAAGGGAAAAGCCGTTTAAACAGTGATGAGTGCAGAAAACCTCTTCACTTCATTTATTTGAAGCAATTAAATAAATACGAAAAATTCACCCAGAATGGTGCGTGCAACAGCAATCCCAAATATTCTGTGAATTTTACTAGAATTAATAATTAATGCATGATTTTCCTAGTATTTTACGTCTTTGTGTTCTCACCCAACTCTCATTATCTCGCATGACATGACGACCGAGTGTTCACTCTCAAAGCAGAGTAGCATGAATCTCCGTGCCAATATTGAGACATGCACGAAGTACTCACACAGGCTACATCACTCTCTGATAGAGAGAGTCTCGCATCGACGCGCTTTGGTTAGCCCGATCGAGCATACTTAATTTCCTTAAGGGAAATCTAGACTGTCCATATCAGTCTCAGAAAAGATCGAGGCCATACAAGTTGGCCGCACAATTTAACAAGCCTAGCCAAACCCTGGCAAGAATAGGCGATTGTCATGATGACCACCGGAGGGCCCACTTATGCCCTAGCCGGTCGGGCATCACACGAACATCTCCTAGCATGTCAAATGCCAACCCTAAGTAGGGTGGCCGTGCTGCTTTGTGGAGAATCGATCGAACATAGACCGCTGGCAGTCTTAAAACGATCACGACCATCCAACTTCGCCAACCTGGTTGGAAGGATTAGATCATTCCATGAATGATTAGGGAAGCGCTAACACACACGCTGGTGGTAGGCTCGGGAATGTTACCTACGATTATAACTGCAAGTGCACAAAGTGTCGACAAGCAACACAGGGCAAGCACAGGTCGATCCACGAGAGACTTGAGAGTGTTAAGTCGATGCAATGCTCTATCTAAACCGATTCTTAATGAGGAGTAACACAAAGGGGTTGTTTTGGGTGTCGATACGACAAGATGTTGGTATTAACAAGTAATTGCTGATTGTAAAGTAAATATGCAAAACAGTTTGTAAACAAAGGCTAGAGAGTTACTAGGGTGATTGAATTCACCTCATAGTCCTATGCTAAGGCAATACAAATTCAAGTTATGTTCTTGTTCCTTCCCAAGGAAGATTCTAAAGAATGAGTTATCAACTAATCTCACTAATTCCCCCTAGTATCAACTGTCTTCTTACAGTACAATTGATCATAAGTTCCTTGGTCAATTTGTTAAGCATCATTCCTATCTTATTAAGCACATATCTTCTTCCATGGAAATCTCAAATGGAGAATTTTGTAGGATCAGAATATCGCGACATCTATATCTCGCGAGATCAATAAACGATAGCGTTGTGAAGGCGTCGCAGACGGGTAATATAAATGACGCAATGGACGACGATAGCCAGAACACGAGAAAGGTGTGAAGATCTAGCAAGATCTAGAAGAACCGCGAGATTATGTATTTGTACACTTGCGATATTTCGCAAGTCATTCCCGAAAATAAAGGATAGTCTAGCTGTCATCCACTATGTACTACCCTATAAAAAGAGTTGAACAAGTCTGTTGAAAGGGGGATCTTCTTTCCGGGTGTCAGGCAAGTCATTAGGAGAGAGAAAGTTTGTAGTAATTATAATTTCTTTATCTCTTTTCCATTTATCTTGTAAACATTCAAGGAATTAATCAATAAAAATCATAATTGTTCATCTTCAATGGCTTAGTTGTGTGGATTCTTGTGAGGGGTGTAGTGTAGGATTTCCTGCAACTACATATTGGCGCTAGAAAGGGCTGATTGAGTAAGGATTGACATCGTGATTTGAAAAATTTGGAGTAGTATGGAAGGAATTTCATATAATTTTCAACAGTTTACCAAAATTAAGAAATAGCTAGAAGAAGAAATGCATCCGAGCAACCAACAACTGTTAGAAGGAGTAGGAGACTTGCTGGAGAAGGGAGAAATGAAATGGTAGAATCCTCAAGAATGAACATAAGAATAATGAAGAAAATCAAATTCAATCACCAATTCAACCAGTAGCAAATAAAACTGTGGATTATGATAGAGTAAGCGTGCATACTTGGAGATCAGACTCTGTGGACGAAAGGGGAGAAGAACAACAATTGGAAAACAATGGACAAAAGGAGAGATACCGAGAAGGGATTGGAGAAATAATTCATGGAAATGAAGAGATCGCAGCATTAGAGGCGTTGAGACAAACAATACATGAAGAAAGACGATTAGAGGCATAGGAACGTGCAAATTTGACAAGATAGAATCATGAATTGAGGATGGAAAACATGAGATTACAAAACAGAAGGTCGAGAAGCACTACAAGGTCAAGCTCAAGATCAGTTAGACAGGAAAGAAGGAGAATTTTACCTACAGAAAATGCTGATGAAGAAAACCAAGAAGAAGCGCAAAATCCAGGCACATAACATTGCGAGAGAAGAGAAATAATGGAAGATCGTTATATCCCACGTCCCGAGACTCTTCAAAATGGGCAGAATGATGGAAATCAAGGAAATAGGCAGCGCGTCAGGGGCGAAATAATCCAGTTGATGAAGAAAATCAAGAAGAAGGAAGACGAATATTGCATGGGAGAGAAGCACGGAGGAAGCAAAAAGAGATTGAAGATGAAATTGAAAGACACTATGCTTTGAACAAGCACGTCTAGCTCCTGCGAGAGGGAAAGATTAAGAACATAAATGGAAAATCAAGAATTGGAAGAAGCAATTCGCCGTAATAATCATGATAATCGAGAAAGAAGGCGAGAACAAAATCGCAACAATGGTAATATCAATGAAGAATATGAAAGAGTACAAAGGAGAACCAATAGGCAACAAAGAAGAGAAATTGATAGATATAACGGTGTGCGAATTCGTGAAAGAAATGAAGGAGAAGATCGCAGAGAAAGACGAGAAGAGGATGATGAACAAGAAAGTCACAGTAGACATGATCGCGAAGACATCGCCACTAAAAGAATGGCAAACGCAGATTATTTCTTTTACCGCAGAAGAGGTACCCGAGGGTGGCGAGATGCATGACAGTCCATTAGTGGTAAGATTGGAGATTAACCCAAAACCTGTTAGTGATGAAGATGATGGGGCAGAAAATTCATGGGCAATAAATAGAATCTTAATTGATACTGGAAGCTCTGTAAACATCCTTTTTTACCACACTTACAAGATTATGGGAGGGAAAGACGAAGATTTGATACCTTCAACCTATAAGATTTATGGTTTTGCATAGTCGATGTGGAATACCATTGAAAGGATTATCAACTGAAATCTTGTTTTGCATAGTCGATGTGGAATCCCCCTATAATGCATTAATTGGGCGACCTTGGCTACTGATGCGTGTCGTAGGTGCAATCAAATTAATTCAATATTTCCACTCAATTAAAAATAATATAATGGAAGTCAAGTTCGTTCCCACGAGGAGCAAGAGATCTTAGTTGTAAAAGTTGTCACGAAAGGGGGTGTAAAAGCAAAAGAAAATAAACAAAGCAATTAAAATCGAAAGTTGAAAACAATAAGAGAGACAAGACCAAGGAATCCTTCTTCGTTCGAAACAATGAATCAAATTATGTTCTATTCTACTTGTTATTAGTCACAAATTATCACCAACCGTAGGTAAAGCGGCCCCTAGCTCAGTGCTAAACCCCTAAATCCCTTGAATCACCGGACACGGAAGTTCTCGACTCACGGATTCTATTTACCAAACCACCTAGTAGTAGCTCACTCTAGATGTAATTTAAATAAACGCATTAAGATTTATGAACTTATTAGGTTAATATTAGTAGTTAGACTCTTAGATCAAGGTCTACTTGCTAACGTTGTTTCTACACACAATTGCTCCACGAAATCCCTCCGCAAGGTCTCGTGTTTGCTACTTATGTAAAGAGTCAAGAAACGATTACTTATCTCCTAACTTTCACTAGCTTTAGATCAAATTAACAAATCAATTTAGCGTGCACTCCAAACAATCTATCAATCAATCATGAATGTCTTTAAGATCACTCCTATTAGTAAAAACAAACGATAATTATGTGAAAAACTTCAAGATAGAATTTGAAAACAAAAACTTAAATCATATGTTAAGAACTAGGAATTCATCCTCAATCAATAAATTAACTACTCATGTTAAAGAGTTCACACAAAGAATAAGAAAAGAAAAGTGTTGTGTGTAGTTGCAGGAAATCCTACAATACACCCCTCACTATATTTTGTTAAACTAATCCATTCAATAGATGATAGATGAACGATTATGAATGTTTATTGATAACTTTCTTGAATGTTTTCACAGGAAATGGAATTACACTTTAAGAAATTACAAATGTTTCTCTCTTTCTCTCTCCTAATGACTTACTCTCCAATCCCAAAAAGACTTCTTCACGATAGATCCACCCATCCCTTTATATAGGGTAATACATAGTGAATGACAGCTAAGCCGTCCCCTTATTTTCGGGAATGTCTCGCGAAGCGTCGCAGGCGTACAAGTATTCGTATTCGCGACACTTCTTAACTTTCGCCAGATTTCATATCTTCCTATCGTCATCCAGTGCGTCATTCATATTAATCTTCTGCGACTCACTCGCAATGTTGTTATCGGTTGCCTTCGCGAACTGTTGTTGTCGCGATATTCTGATCCTACATCTTGCCTCTTTTTTCTTGAATATTGCTTGAAGAGCGATCTTTAAGAAAAAATACGTTGTTGTAATAGTTTCTGATTTTTATTGATGAAGGAACGAGCGAAAGAATACTGGACTTGAAAAGTACGTACTTGCCTCTATTCTTTGGCGAAGTTCCGAAGTTTTTAGAGGTATGTATGCAATATCATTTCTTGCCTCATGGGTTATGGAAAATAATGGACCTCGCAATCTCTTCCCGCGAGTTAAGAAAATAATTGAATCTCATATGATAAGAAAATATGTTGTGCAATACCCGAATATTACATCTTCTCGCCTCTCTTTATGTTTCCTTATGTTGTGTGATATCCGAATTCTTTGTCGCAACCGTTCATTTTCCACTAAAAATCTTCTTCAGCATAACTCCATGAATCTAGGAATGACCGTTTACACGTGTTTAAAACCATCCTTTTTACCGGTACATTTAATGTTATCCGGTCATAACACTTTCTTGCCTATTTATAGGAGAGTCTTTTATGAAGAACACTTCTTTCCTTCTATTTCATCTCCTTTATCGTCTGCAACTGTCCTTCTGCTATTCTTCTTCAATATCGTCTTCATCATCCTTCTGTTATTTCTTATTTACTATCATTTCCATGGCATCCAGGTTTGTTAATCTTGCTAGATTCGATTGATTCTATGATTGATTGATTTTGTGATTAATTTCACTTTTTGAGATTATCTTATTCTTTTTAATCTTTTTCTGCCATTTTTGTTTCAGCAAGAACAAATCCAGCACCAAATTCACCGTGAAGAACCCCCTTCTTTCTTTGGATTCACAAATCGAAACCAGCTTCTCAACATGAATCCACCTTGCCTCCAAAGTCCTCTTCGCAAGCTAAACATACCGTTTCTAAAAGAAAGTCTGCGAGCGATAAGGTATTTAAAGAAGCATTTACTTTTTAATAATAATATCGTTGCCTCTGTTTCTTACTTAATTCATCATTCGCAGGATGACAATACTATTGACAGGACTCCCAAAAGATCTCGCCACTCTAAACCTGTTACTCCCCGATGTTCCTTTTCCCTCATTTTCACCTTCTTCTTCTATTGCGAAATCCTCGCTGAGACAATCTTGTCACAAATGACAATATTCCTATGCCTCAACTCCTTTTAGATCAGGTTCCTCATAATAATCCTACTATAGATGAACTTATCCCTTCTCCTACCATCAATATCCCTGTCATTCCTCCAATCACTTCCTTTCCTGAAACCTCCTCTTCCCATGATGTTCCTTTGGCGAAGAATGATTCGTCTCTTTCTTTCTTTACCCGAGCAAATCCTCTTCTTTGCAGAGAATTTGGAAGGAATAAACGTGGCTTTCAAAGTTCTCTCAGACCTTGTGAATGATGCTAAAAAGAATTCTGCCGATCTGTCAAGTCAAGTCTGCGAGATTTTGAGTAAACATCTTGGTCCTGACAGGATCTCGCAAGCATCCTTAGTTCAAGAAGTTAATGTGCTGAAAAATGATCTTCAAGCTATGATCGCTAAATGCAATAATCTCCATCTTGAAAATCAAAAATATCACAACCTCTCACTAGATCGTGATAATCTTCGCAAGAAGAATGAAGAGTTAAAAGGTATGCTTCTTCCCCTTAAGCTCTTTTTTTTTTTTTTTTTTTTTTTTTTTACAACTTAAACTTTTGTTCGCCCTTTAAGATTTAAACCGTAAACGAATAATGGAGATATATCGGTTGGAATCAAACTGTTGAAGAGGTTCGAGTTGAAAGAGATGCTTGGATGGAGCAATATAACTTCTTAAATAATCTTCATACATATGCCGCTGATCAAATAGATAATTTGTCTAAAGAAAACTTTGATTTAGTTCAAAGCAGCAAGACTCATTAAGTAAATACTTGTCTCGCCTTTCTTATTCTTTGACTAAGGCTAATTTGGGGTTGGAAACTTTATCGATGAGAATGAGACCCTTTCTCGGGAAAAGCGATCTCTGCCGAGCAAGGTCGCGACCTATTCGCAAGAATATGATGCTTGTCAAAACTTCGTGAAGAACAAGAACAAACCATTTATACTTTGAAAAAGCAACTTGAAGAAATTATCACGAGAGAGATAAACTTATTCAGGGCGAATAACCTTAAGTCTAAAAGCAAACCAATTCAAAGATCAATGTTCCAAATTAGAAAAATCCAACTCTACTCTTGCGACGAGAATTCTATACTTGTTTCGAATGAAAAGAGCTTGCGAGCTCGATTGAAAGGCCTAGTTGGAGATACATTTGATGATGCCATGGACTGTTTGGGGAATAATTTTGCGACTTTAATTCAAGATCTTACTTCTCGAGAAGGAAGGTAGTCATATTATTTGACTATCTTAATCCATTAATTATTCTAAAATCTTTAATTATTTTTAATCTTGTGCACTTGTTTTGCAGATTTCGAGAAGAAACTTCGCTCTACTATCTCCACCCTCGATCGATTACTCTAAGATTCACAAAGAAAATGGGTTACTGGCCGCTTCTCTTGCTCGTTCTCGCGACAAGTGCGAGTAACGAAGGTTTGATTATATGTCTTGCTGTAAAGATATAGATAGTAAGAATCGTCAAAAGGCGTTGCTTCGTCAATTCCCCCTCAAAGCTGAAGTCCTTGTGAATGAGATTTTATTGTCGAAGTGCCTTGATCCTATTCATGTTGATCCTTTGGAAGTGAGTGATGATGAAGTCCCTGATTCTCCTGACAGTGATTATGATTATGAAAGCGGCGAAGATATCATCGATATGGAAGTTGTCAACAAAGATCCGGTTGAAAAAACTTCGATAAAAATCCATCAGCTGGCGAAAATGAAGGAGTTGAAAACACTTCTGATGAAAATCCACCGACTGGTGAAGGTGAAGCTGATAAAAGCAATGAAAGATCTCAACCATCCTCTGTAGTTGAAAATATTGATGTAGAGAATTAAACTTTCTTTGTAATTTGTCAAAACTTCTTTTTGTTTGTAAGGATTAAGTCGTTGATCGAGTAATCCCCTGATTTTCTCCTTTTTCTCTTATTTAAGATGTTTGAACATAACCTCGCGAGCATGTTCGCTTACTGAATCTTTTGTTAAGTAAAATCATCCCAATCAGGAATTTCACTTTATTTCTTCTCATTGCGACAAGATCGCAGGCCGCCTTTACATTTTCGTGTAATGACCCATTGACCTTGCCTTATCATTTTTGATGGTCTTCTAAGTTTGACCTTCCTAATTAATGGTCTCACTCTGCCACCCTTTATTGCGACAAGGTCGCAGGACGTCTTTACACTTGCATGTAAAAACCCATTGACCTTGTCTTATCATTTTTCAAGTATTTTTGCCTCTGCAGGATATTTTGCTTGCGACAATATGACAGGCCTAAATTTTCTTGCGAAAGTAAAGCCCCGTGACATTGTTGTCTTGCGACGAAATCGCAGGACGTCTTTACACTTGCATGTAAGGACCCATTGATCTCGTCTTACCCTCGCGTTAGTATTATTGCCTCTGCAGGATCATTGCACAAATATGACAAGCCTAAGTTTTCTTGCGAAAACAAAGCCTCGTGACATTTGCGTCTTTGGCACTTATCAGCTCCCTAATGGAGGGTGCCGCCCTTATCACCTCCCCCGGTTGCCCCTTCAAGGAGGCGTACATCGGCCATACAAGGCTAGCTCCTCCCATCCGGTCTTAACAACAACCAGCTTGTTTTCGTGACCTCTTATCCCTTATACCTATAGAGTTTATGGTTACAAGGCTGCACCCTAAGTGGAGTTTTCTTCGGCCGAGTGCAAAGATGCGCCAAGACTTGTCAAGAGTGGTAAGGAAGTTCCATGCTCCCCGCACTCTTGACTCAACCGTGTACCTCGGCGCCTTGATCATACGCCGACTCCTTGAAAGAGGCCCTCGGTCGCCCAACTAGGGTATAACCTACATATATAGTTGGGAATCCGAGGTACCTCCTCCGGATAGGCTTTCATGGGCCCCAATTTTGCATGACCCAGTTCCGGGCGGTGTAACCTTTTCCCCGAGCCATGTTAAGAGATACCCCTTATATGACGCACTTTAGGTCTTACATTTGCCTCTTACGAAATGTAATTCGCGAACTAGGGTGTACGCCATAAAGGTTCGTCCCATTCATTCGATCATGTTTATTCATTCATTCGTCCGTTATGTCTTGCCATTTCGTCAAGAGACATTCGCTGATATTTTGATTTGAATTTTATTGATTTTCTCAGATATCTTGCATTAAAGTACTTCATCTGACCCACTTTTATGGGTAATATTTCTTTAGATATAATCTGTTCCACGGCTTGCCCAATCTTTGTCCCATGTCTTTACCTTCAGGATCCATCAATCTATAAGCCCCTGTACCAACTACTTCTTTGATAATATAAGGTCCATCCCATTTTCTCGCAAGCTTGCCTCCATTTTCTCGCTGATATATCGGTGTCTCTCGTAATACCAGGTCCCCTGGTTGAAATTCACGTATCTTTACACGCTTGTTATATTCTCTGGCCAATCTTCGTTGATAATTCTCCATGTGTCGCAACGCCTTCTCCCTTTTCTCTTCTAATTCGTCCAACTTGATTAGAATGTTTCCTGCACTAAGATTTTTCTCCCAAACTTCTTTTTTAGTTGTCGGGATCCTGACTTTTGTTGGGAGCACAGCTTCAACTCCATATGTTAAGCAAAAAGGTGACATTCCAAGTAGCTTCTCTTCTTGTTGTATTGTATGCCCATACCGCACCGGGTACTTGTTCGCACCATCCTCTATTGTGTCCTTCTAACTTCTTCTTCAATATATCTCGCAATTGTTTTATTTGTTTCCTCCGCTTGACCGTTAGCTCATGGATATAGTGGAGTCGATTTCCCACATTTTATTTGAAATGCATTAAGTAACAACTCTATGTTTTGCCCTTGAATTGTTTCCCATTATCGATACCAACTGTGGGAATCCCAAATCGCATATAATATTCTCGAATATGAAAGTAAAAATATCTTTATCGCGAATGTGTTGTACCGCTTTCACTTCGCCCATTTTGTGAAATAATCCGTTGCGACAATTAAGTATCTTCTCTCGTCCTGTTCTGGTAAAAAGGTCCCACGATATCTAAACCCCACTTTCCAAAAGGCCATACACTCCTAGAAGAATTTAATGGTGCCCAGTGTGCATGTATTTTCTTCCCATGTCTTTGACATTCTTCGCAGCGTCTTGACATCACTCTCGCGTCCTCATGCATATACGGCCGTAATATCCTTGCATTTTTGCTTTATACGCTAAAGATCTTCCACCGCTTATGATTTCCAAAGATCTCCGCTATGCAACATCTTCAATATGACTTCTCCTCTTCCCTTGCTAAGCATCGAAGTGAAGGTCCATCAAAAGATCGCCGATAAAGCACACCATCTCTTAATTCATAATTCGTTGCACGGCTTTTTAATTTGTGTGCTTCTAATCTGTTTCTTGGTGTCTCCCCTTTCATCAAGTAGGCGTGAAGTTCTGTTCTCCAATCTTTATCGCGACATTGTGGCATGTCTTCTACTAACATTGCATCCGCTTCTTGCCCTTCTTCTTTATTAATTGATGGTGCCAAAAGTGTTTGTATTTTGATATTCCTCGCAATGGGGTCTGTCATCATGCTTGATATAAAGGCAAAAGCGTCTCATGAGTCCTGTTATTTCTCCTTGATATATGCCTCCATCTCATTTTTGGTATCTCAGGCTTTGATAATTCCTCGACAAGCTTCCTATACTTTTGCAAAGATGGCTCATTTGTAGCGTATTTCTCTCGTTATCCGGCGAATTGCCAACCGCGAATCACCGGTAATCCTCACATTTTCTAGTTTCATTTCTATTGCAAATCGCAAAGCATGTATTATGGCTTCATACTCCGTTTCATTATTAGTGGATTCAAACTCCAATCTAAAAGAGAAAGCTAATTTATTGCCTTCTGGCGAAATCACAACAATTCCCACTCCATTACCTTCTCCATTTGATGATCCGTCTACCAATATTTCCCACCTATCTCGGTTCGCTTAACAAATCATTTGGGTCGCCATGCTCTTCTTCTACATCCATCATTTCATCCACTGCTTCATCTTCCTCCAAAGGAAATTTCGCTAAAAAATCTGCGACTGTTCGTGACTTGGTTGAAGATAATATTTCATATTGGAGTTTATAATGACTTATTTGTGCATTCCACCTTTCTACTCTTCCGGATCTTTTTGAATTTTTCATTACTGATTCGATTGGTACTTTTGTTATCACCCTGACAGTATGTGCTTGAAAATATATGCGAAGCTTAAATGTTGCGTAGACTAACGCTAGGATTAGCTTTTCAATCTTCGAATAATTCCTTTCTGCGGCATTAAAAGTTTTACTGATATAGTAAATCGGTTTTTCTACTCCAGTGTCTATTCGCAGCAACACTGCGCTTAACGCATGCGACGTTGTCGCGAGATATACCAACAATTCCTCTCCTGGTTCTGCTTTTTGCATAATGGATACTTCCATTAGATGTTCTTTAATTCCCTGTAAAGCCTTTTCACATTCGTCTGTCCATTTAAATTTCGATCCCTTTCTCAAGATCTTTGAAAAAATGCTTGCACTTATCGATGATCGCGAAATGAATCTTCCTAGCGATGCTAACAACCCATTCAGCTTTGGACATCCTTTATTGTCGTGTGTTGGCATATCGCGAACTGCTTTCACTTTCTCCGGGTCAACTTGTATTCCTTCCTTTGATACTATATAACCCAAAATTTTTCCCGATGCCACTCCGAAGGTACATTTTTCGGGATTTACTTTGATGTTGAATCGCCTCATCTGTTCAAAATTTCTTTCGGATCTTGTACATGGTTTTCGCTTTCTTACTTTTTACGAGCATATCATCTACGTATACTTCCAGTGTTTTATGTATCCATTCCGCGAACACTTCTTCTACCATTCTTTGGTACGTTGCTCCAAAGATTTCGTAAACCAAATGGCATTTTCGTATAACAATATAACCCTCTTGGAGCGAAAAAAAGCAAGATGCTCTTGGTCTTCCTCGGCGAGAGGAATCTGGTTGTAACCTTTATACCCATCCAGAGATGATATTCTTTCATTCCCTCGGGCCGATTCGACTAGTTGTGGGATATCTGGCAATGGAAAACTATCTTTAGGACAAGCTTTGTTTAAATCAGTGAAATCTATGCAAATCCTTATCCCCTTTTTCTTCTTTGGGACTATAACCATATTTGCTATCCATTCGGGATATTTTGCCTACCGATGATTCCCGCATCTAGCATTTTCTCGCAATTCTTCTTCTATTTGGGGGTGATAAGTCTGTTGCGATTTTTCTAATTCTCTCGCTTGAACGACTTCACCCTTTTATCTATTTCCAATTTGTGACAAAGCTATCGATGGATCTATACCCAGCATATCATCCATGTTCCACGCGAAGATATCCTTGTAGTCTCGCAGAAGAACTCTGGTCCTTTTTTCCTCA
The DNA here is from genome assembly GCA_023531295.1 of Papaver armeniacum. Lineage (NCBI taxonomy): Eukaryota > Viridiplantae > Streptophyta > Magnoliopsida > Ranunculales > Papaveraceae > Papaver > Papaver armeniacum. The sequence goes on from JAJJWW010009050.1 coordinate 109,531, forward strand.
TCCGCTTCCATCTTTGGTCCCGATTTTCAACATTTTGGGCTCTTCATTAGTTCCGACATTCACTTTTTCGTTTGCTCGCCGCGATGTAACTAGCTTGCGGTTCTCTCATAGGGGTTGGTCCTTTCAACTCTTTCGCGAGTTCATTCTCTTCTCCCGAAATCTCGCTAGGTATCCCTTTTCCTTCCTTTGCTCTTATCATATAAACTCTAAATTCTTCTTCCTTTTTAATCGCTTCGCCAGATTTTCGCGATATTTTCGCTTCTTTGCTCGCTCTTCGTGATATTTTATTTCCGTTTGAAAACATGTTCTTCCTTTATTCACATCTCCTCTAATCTCGCCGATTCCAGTTGGTGTGGGAAATTTGATACATTGATGAAATGTTGATGCTACTGCTTTTATTGCGTGTACCCATGGTCTCCCTAGTAATATATTGTATGGCGATTCCATATCTACTACACACAAGGTTACTCGTGCCTCGATGTCTCCCAAATGCAATTCGTATTTTTACTTCTCCTTTAACCTTTGTTATGGATTTACCAAAACCATGGATGTTGTAGGCCGTGGGAATCATTTCTTTATCTTTATATCCCATCTTCTCGTAAGCATGATAAAACATAATATTCACCAAACTCCCCGTATCGATTAAAGTTCTATTTACTGTCCATGTTTGAGTTGCCTTTATTAATTCTTCTCCTTTGCACGCGTTTATGGTAATTACCAGTGGAGATGTGTGATTCAAATTTTCTTTGGATATTTCTGAAGCTGTGAATGTTATTCTTTGCTTTTCCCATTCTTCTAAAGGTACCGTTACCTCTCTATCCGTGATTTTCTTTCCTTCAAAATCCCGCTTATGTATTCTTCCTTTGATATTTTCATGAAACTCATCGATCATTATCTTTGTGCCCAAATTGTACTCCATATCTTTCTCCTTTGCCTCATCTAATTTAACATTGTCTTTTTCTTTCATTTTCTTGATTTGAATGATTCTTATTGCCTTCTTTCTTTCTTCAGGTCCCTGTTTCTAGCGCCAATATGTAGTTGCAGGAAATCCTACAATACACCCCTCACTATATTTTGTCAAACTAATCCATTCAATAGATGATAGATGAACGATTATGAATGTTTATTGATAACTTTCTTGAATGTTTTCACAGGAAAATGGAATTACACTTTAAGAAATTACAAATGTTTCTCTCTTTCTCTCTCCTAATGACTTACTCTCCAATCCCAAAAAGACTTCTTCACGATAGATCCACCCATCCCTTTATATAGGGTAATACATAGTGAATGACAGCCTAAGCCGTCCCCTTATTTTCGGGAATGTCTCGCAAGCGTCGCACGTACAAGTATTCGTATTCGCGACACTTCTTAACTTTCGCCAGATTTCATATCTTCCTATCGTCATCCAGTGCGTCATTCATATTAATCTTCTGCGACTCACTCGCAATGTTGTTATCGGTTGCCTTCGCGAACTGTTGTTGTCGCGATATTCTGATCCTACATTGTGTGTGTAGAGATGTGTGTGTAGAGAGGTGTGTAGAAGTTGTAGAAAACTTCTCTATTTATAGGCTTCAATATTCTCCAAATCTTCTAAGGAGTAGAATCCTTTTCCTTTAGCAATTCAATTTCCAATTCCAAGCTTTTCTCAACTCTTCCACCTTCTCTTTCCAAATTTGAGTCCAATTCTCCATCCAATTCCTAGCCCAAGTCTTCACACCCATGAGAGAAGTCCATAGAAAATTCTGGAATTTTTGGTCGCCGGAAATCTGGGATTGTGGCCGGAATCCGTCCGGAATTGTTGCTGCCGGTCGCCTGAAAATTCACCTCCGCTGATGGAATATTCCGTCAAGATTCCGTTCTGATTAATCGTTGACTAACGGTCATTGACTTGAGTTGACCGGATCAAAGTCTCGAGTCTTTGAGTTAGCCATCTAACTCAACCGAGTCGGGCGACCGGGTCACTAGGCCAAAGTTGCACAAGCCATCTTGGTCGTGCATTTTTGTTGTGTAGTGCTATCGATCCACGGCCAAAATGGCCCTATTTTCTTCACAGTTTCATTACTCCTTCCCTGTATCTCCATCTCAGCTGCCATTTCCTCAAGCCATTCAGTGACAGCATCAACTATGGCTCAAACCATCAATGTCTGAGTTGCACTCCCACTGCCACAAGCCATATTCTACAGCAGCACCACAACTCAGCTTCAGTTCATTGCCTCTGCCATCTCTGTGCACCTGCACCAGTTCCAACTCCACATACATATGCAATTTATCCCATTGCAACTCAACACTGCACAACCAAATCAATACCAACATTGCACCTTCTTTACAATGCAAGACTCAACTCCACCAATTCTGCAATCATTAGTGCTAAACCTCCAATTTCCTGCCAGCTCTTTAGCTCGGCTGCAATGTTGAGACCAAACCTGCAATTCAGTGCATTAGTTCCTTAGGCCACCTGCAATTCTATCACATGCCTAGGCTTCACCACTGCAAAACACCATCCATTTCAGCCTCACTTACCACTCATTCTACTCATCCACCACCTGAGCCACCATCAATTCACATCCCTGTACCTCATTGTACACACCCATTCAATCTCATGATCAACAGCAGCATCTCATTCCCTGTGTTGTTCTTGCCCAAATGCAACTACCAGCACCAACTGCACCAGAGAGTCGAACCCATCACCATGGAAGCAGCATCGGATTCTCAGAACCATCAACAACAAACCTTAACCCTTCCTTATCAATTTCTCTTATTTCACATCATCCATAGCAACAGCTCAATCAAGCCTCACAGCAGCATTCTTAACCAAATTCACATATCTATGAGTTTCTTCTTGCAGACCGACCTCATCATCCCTGAGTTCGATTTCTCTTTCCACGAACCCATGATTTTCAATTACTTCACAGTTCACGAACTCAGTTGTTAACCAAAACCCATATTATGTTTGATTTCAGGAACCCTAATTTCTTCAAGCCCTGGCATAAATTCATCTTCGATTTCTTCAATCCACAGACCCACTACTTCATTCTTCAATTGCACGAACCCTAACTTTATCACCAGCGACACCCTCTGTGATTATCCCTCGATTATGCTCTCTGTGATGAATAACAGCTCAAGAACGAGCTCAATTCCTCCTTCCTATCGATATCAGATGCAACATCAAACCCTTTTCTCAGACCATCGATCTCAGTTCTCGAATCAATCGAACCCTAAGCAGCTCTCTCAACTCTGTTGCTTCCATCTTCCTGAGCTTCAATCACAGACTCGATTCGATCCTCAATGTCCAATCCACAAACCCCACTCCATTTCTATTATCCACCACTCAAAACCCATCAAGCTCAATCACCGGCCTCACCTCATCTCACCGATCGCTCCTTCTTCGATGCATAAATGGCAGCCATGGCTGCTTCTCACTCTGTATATGAAATGTGAATGAGAGGAAAACATCTCTCGGACAAAGCAATCAATAGCAGCTGCGCTGCTTTTCGAGTTTAGGGTTGTAATGGTTTGGGATTAAAACGCCCAACATAAAAAAACACCCCTGATGGGTGCCTATAGTAGGTGGTCACTTCGATAAGGGCTAGCCAAAGTTTCCAGCCCCTTAACCTCTGCTGGCCTTGTCTATAGTATTCCTCGAGAAAGTTGCCCCTTAACCTTGACTGGGCTCCATATATCAATCGTCCGTAAAATGACCTTTTTGCCCTTTTGGCTCAATTGGGTGATTTCTTCTTCTTTTCCTCCGTGCGACTCCAAAGTAGCTATAAAACTCAAAACAAGCGTAAAATACATAATTTACAAGAAAAATAGCAAAGAAAGCATAAACTCTTATATAGTAAATATGGTGTATTCTACACCTATCAGCTACATGAGATCTTGGGTGTAGCTTAGACTTACCACCAGTGCATCAAATTTCCTCATCCCAGTGGGGTTGGAGTTATTAAAGGAGATTGGGTTGAGGGACAAAAGTGCTATGAAGTTGATGTGGAATCTTGCGAGGAAAGGGCTGCTCAAAAGAAGAACCGGAAACGAGAACATTAATGAAGCACAAAGAAGGGACGGAGGATCGATGGTGGACTTAATAGAAGTGAGAGCTGAAGATACATTGCGAAACCAATGTCAGAATACAGTTGGAAATTGCGATGACTTCGCAAAAGGAAAGGTAATATCAGGAAATTTAAATGAAGAGGCAGAGAGCAACAGAAGTAAGAAGTGTAAGAAATGAATGATTGACTTTAGATTTGTAAAAAAAAAAAAAAAAATTGTTTTGAAGGGAAAAGAGTTGTCGAAAGTACAAAGAATGTGACGATTGAAGAAGGAGTACGCGAAAGTCTCGCGAGATAGAATATATGAAAATCTGGTTAAATAATTAGAGCGAGATTGCAGAAAATGAAGCAAGACTATGCGATAATTTCACAAAGATAATGAGAAGAAATAATCAAAAATCAATGAATGATTGAATGAATTGTGAGAAATGAAAGAATGAGTGAATGGGACGAACCTTTATGGCGTACACCCTAGTTCGCGAATGATATTTCGTAAGAGGCAAATGTAAGACCTAAAGTGCGTCATATAAGGGGTATCTCTTGACATGACTCGGGGAAAAGGTTACACCGCCCGGAACCCGAGTCATGGAAATTTGGGGTCAATAAAGCCCATCCGGGAAAGATACCTTGGATTTCCAACTATATAAGGTTATACCCTGGTTGGACGACCGAGGGTCTCTTCCAAGGAGTCAGTGTATGACCAAGGCGCCGAGATACACGGTTGAGCCAAGAGTGCCAGGGGCATTTGAAGTGTCTCGGCCATTCTTGGAAAGTCTTGGCACATGCTGCACTCGGCCCGAAGAAAACTCCACTTAGGGTGCAGTCTCGTAACCATAAGCCCTATAGGTATAAGGGATAAGAGGCTGCGAAAACAACTAGTTGTTGTTAAGACCGGATGGGAGGAGCTAGTCTTGTATGGCCGATGTACGCCTCCTTGAAGGGGCAACCAGGGAGATGATAAGGGCGGCACCCTCCATTATGGAGATGATAAGTGTCTTAAGACGCAAATGTCATGAGGCTCTATTTTCGCAAGAAAATTTAGGCTTGTCATATTTGTGCGATGATCCTGAAGAGGCAATAATACTAATGCGAGGGTAAGACGAGATCAATGGGTCTTTACATGAAAATTTAAAGACGTCCTGCGATTTCGTCGCAAAGACGGCAATGTCATGGGGCTTTACGTTCGCAAGAACATTTAGGCCTGTCATATTGTCGCAAGAAAAATATCCTGCAGAGGCAAAAATACTAAAGAAATGATAAGACAAGATCAATGGGTCGTTACATGAAAGTATAAAGACGTCCTGCGATTTTGTCGCAATGAGGGATGGCAAAATAAGACCTTTAACTAGGAAGGCAAAATAAGACCACACATGAGCAATGATAAGGCAAGATCAATGGGTCATTACATGAAAATGTAAAGACGTCCTGCGATCTTGTCGCAATGATGAATTTCAACATAAATGAAGATAATGGAAAATAAAATAGTAATTATTAAATATCAAGAATTATACTCGTTGCAAGAAAGAGTAATAATAAGCAGATGAACACATCTAAAAGATGTTTGAAGTACGTAAAGAAATAACAGTACAAGAAGAAAAATTACAAGAGAAAGACAATTCTCAAATATCAGTTTTTTCTCCAGAAGGAGATACTGGACTTTCTTCAGCAACTTTATCCATATTTTCTCCAGTTATTATATTTCCACCAGATTCTCCTTCACCCAGATCATTGTTGACAGCTTTACTAGGATGGATTGTCTCTTCATTTGCGAACTCTTCACCACAATTGTAGTCATAATCGCTGTCGGGGAGGGTTAGGAACTTCATCATCGCTTACTTCCGGAGGTTCGACAGATACGGGATCAAGAGATTTAGATAGTAAAACATCATTCACAAGAACTTCGGCTTTAAGATGAAATTGACGAAGGAGTGCTTTACGATAATTTCTACTATCTATATCTTTACGATGACATATAATCGAATCTTCTTTTCGCACGATCGCGAGAGCGAGCATTCCATTTTCTTTGCGAATTTTTGAATAGTCAGATTTTAGAGTGGCAATAGAGGAATGAAGATTTTTCTCAGAATCTGCAAAAGAAAAGAACATAGAAAATCATTCAGATTTTTGGAATTCGCAAGGAAAATATCACAAAATAAAAAATAAATGGATTAAGGTAGTCAAATAATATGACTACCTTCCTTTTGCGAGGTAAGATATTGGATTAAAGCCGAACAACTATTCTCCAAGTGATCCATGGCATTGTCAAAATTATCTCCAATTAAGCCTTTCAGTCGAGATCGCAAGCTTTTTTCGTTAGAAACAAGTAAGGCATTTTCCTTCGCAAGGGAAGAATTGGCCTCTTCTAACTTGGAACATTGATCCTTGAATTGGTTTGCCTTTACACTTAAGATTATTCTACCCTGGATAAGTTTATCCTTCTCGGCAGTAACTTCTTCGAGTTGATTTCTCAGCGAACAAAGAGATTGTTCTTGTTCTTTACATATTTTTTGACAAACATCAGACTGTTGCGAGTAAATCGCCACCTTGTTTAACAAAGTTCGCTTCTCTTGAGAAAGAATTCCATTCTCATATGATAAAGTTTCCAACTCCAAATTAGCTTTAGTCAAAGAGTAAGAGAGGCGAGATAATTCATTACTTAATGAGCCTTGTTTCTGAACTAAGTCAGCATTTTCTTTAGAAAGATTATCTATTTGATCAACAGAATATGTATGAAGATTATCTAATTGGTTATATTGCTCCATCCAAGCATCTCTATCCATTCGAGCTTCTTCAACAGTAGATTCCAACTGATATATCTCCATTTTTCGCTTCTGGTTTAAAGCTTGAAGGGCGAACAAGGGCTTGAGGTTCAATAAAAAAAAATGGAGAATATAGAGGAAAGATTGTACCTTTCAATTCTTCGTTCTTCTTGCGAAGATTATCACGATCCAGCGAAACATTTTGAAGTTTTTGATTCTCAAGTTGGAGAATATTACATTTTGCAGTCATAGCTTGGAGATTATTCTTCAAAATATTAACTTCTTGCTCCAAAGATGTTTGCGAAATTCTATCGGAGCCAAGGTATTTGCTCAAAACCTCGCAGACATTAGATTTGATAGGATCGACAGAAGTCTTCTTGGCATCGTTCACAATATCTGATAGAAATGTGAAGGCCACGTCTATTCCTTCCAAATTTTCCTTAGTAAGAGGGATTTGCTCAGATAAGGAAGTAACGACGATAGAAGAAGGAAGAGGTGAGTCATTTTTTGTTAAAGGAATATCATGAGAAGAGGAAGTCTCATGAAGATCAATGACTGGGGAAACGGTAGAGGCATTGACAATAGGAGAAGAAATGGGCTCATTCGCTACGGGACTGATAGGAGGAATTTGATCTATGAAAAATTCAGGCATAGGAGAAAGATCATCAACAATATTTTCGCAAGTAGAAACAGTAGGTTTATCTTGCGAAGATTTCGCAGGAGGAGTTGTAAGTTTGAATGTAGGAAAGGAAACAGCAGGTGCAACAGGTTTAGAACGGCGAGGTTTCTTGGGGGACCTATCAACATTTTTGTCATCCTGCGAATTTCAAGTTAAATAAGAAACAGAGGCAACAATATTGTTATTAAAAGAGTAAATGTTTCTTAAATACCTTGCTATTCGCAGACTTTCTTTTAGTGACAGTGGTTTTCGGTTGCGAGCCCATGGAGATAGTAGGGTTCACAATGGTGAACTTGGTGGTAGATTTGTTCTTGCTAAAACAAAAACAGCCGGGGAATCATTAAAAGAAGAACAGTATCAAAACAGAACAACTTCAATAAGAGAGATCAATCACAAAGTGATCAAATTCAGCAAAATTAACAAACCTTGATGGCTCCATAGAAACAGTAGTAGAAAAAGAAAGATGACAACAGTAGCAGAAGAATAATAGCAGAAAAATGATGAAGAAGACGATGAAGAAAAACAGCAGTAAAAAGTTGCAGACGATGAAGAATACGAAGTAAAAGAAAACAAATACTTTCATAAGGATTTCCCCTTTAAATAGACGAGAAAAGAGTAACTGGATAACATTAAATGTGCCGGTAAAAAGGGAAAATTTTAGATACGTGTAAACAGTCATCCCTAAATCCACGGAATCTTGTCGGCAAAAATTGATGAAAAACAAACGATTGCGGCATTTCAAAATACTGGTTCTCATGACATTCTCTTCTTCGCAGAGAAGACATGAGAAGAGGAAAGATGTAGGATCAGAATATCGCGACATCTATATCTCGCGAGATCAATAAACGACAGCGTTGCGAAGGCGTCGCAGACGGGTAATATAAATGACGCAATGTAATGCGATAGCCAGAACACGAGAAAGGTGTGAAGATCTAGCGAGATCTAGAAGAACCGCGAGATTATGTATTTGTACACTTGCGATATTTCGCAAGTCATTCCCGAAAATAAAGGATAGTCTAGCTGTCATCCACTATGTACTACCCTATATAAAGAGTTGAACAAGTCTGTTGAAAGGGGGATCTTCTTTCCGGGTGTCAGGAAAGTCATTAGGAGAGAGAAAGTTTGTAGTAATTGAAATTTCTTTAGCTCTTTTCCATTTATCTTGTAAACATTCACGGAATTAATCAATAAAAATCATAATTGTTCATCTTCAATGGCTTAGTTGTGTGGATTCTTGTGAGGGGTAGAGTGTAGGATTTCCTGCAACTACAAATTTATTAACCACTATCACTAATTCTCCCCTAGTATTGGCTGTCTTCTTACATTACAACCAATCACAGGCTAATTTGATCAACTAGCTAACTATTACTCCTATCTTAATTAAGCACAGCAAGAACAACAACATGAATATGAATTAACTCAACATATTATTAAGGGTTTCATCTACACCCTAGCAAAGTTGTTTAGAACATAATACAAGATGAAATTAAACATAATTTACTACTGCAAGTTGCACCGGCTACTCCAGGCTTAAGTTTTACACTCAATTCTCAAACCTATTTATACAAAGTTCTCTTATAACACTCAAATTTGGAAATTAAATGCAAACCCACTCACCATAACTGCCTGAAATGGTTGTCCCCTCTTCCAATTGTTTCTGCAAGCCATTAATGAGATGTTGGGAGAAACCCTAACCCCATCTATCTCGAACTTAGCTTCTAGGGTTTTGGGAGAAGCTAAGATGGAGATAGCTAGAGCTAGGAGATGTTGAAGGTGGTTGTGCTGCTGCTGTTGTCGGGAGAAGGAGATGCTGCTGGTGTTGTTGGAGCTGCAGAAATGGTCGGGGGGAAGGGAAAGAACCGAGGTTTCTGGTTTTTGTCGGGAAGAAGAAAGAAGAAGTGAAGGTGGGGAGTGTTTGGCTGCTGCTCGGTTAGGTGAAGGGGGTAGGTGGCTATGGTGTGAGGCGGGAGCAGCGAACATTGATGCATGGCAAGGCTAGGACGTTGGATGCAGCTGATAGATCAAATCTATTGGCTCAGGATGGAGCAGGCTTGGATTCGGGTATGGGTCGGATCTTGGATAGCTCAAGCCCATATCTTTGTAAACAGGTTGCTACTTGTCGGGTTGCAGGCGATGCGCAAGCGGGTTGCAACTTCTCTTCCATAGTCGCTAGTCTCCAACTTTCTGCTCTTTTGGCTCCTCAATTCATCCAAGCTTTATTTACTACCTAAAAACACAAAATTAATTAGTACAAGTATTTATTCTTGAAAACAAAGAAAATACAGAATTTGGGATAATATATGATTTTAAAGCACAAAAGATGAGTTAAATGCCAATAAAAAGGTGTAGAAATATGCAATATTTGGCACTCATCAAATACCCCCAATCCTGAATTTTACTTGTCCTCAAGTGAAACAGAAATTAAGAAATTCTAACTATACCACTGTCATATGGTCTCTCGAATGCATTTAGCGTATGCACTAAGCCTTTAAACCCCTAGGTGTCCCTAGTGGACGAGTTGTAGTCTCGTGAGGGTTTACCAGAGGTGTACCCACAAAACCTTCTCCAACTTCAGAGCATAAAAGAGTCTCAAGCATCCAAGGAGCTATGAGGACATAGAGTTTCTGCATGCTAGTAACACGAAGTTAGAACTACCAAAGAACGCATTCTCATCCTTAAGAGCTGAGCGAGAAATGACCATACCATATGAAAGAATTCGGGTTCGAGAGTGATCACAAGCCTCGACTTCTGCCTCACCAATAGGGTTTTATGATAATTGCACTCAAAAAGACCGCTTTTCTAGTCTCTCATGTGTGTAGGCAGGAATAAAGAGAGAAATCCTGCACATGTTGAATGGTGGGAAGGAGAACCTTCCGAAATAATTTCTGGAGACTCCACAGATGGACAAAAAGAATCTTTTTCTGATGATCTCTAAGAAAGGAAATCAACCATTAGCAAGGATGGGAGTACTCACTTACCTTCACATCTGATCGACAATCAACACCACTCTCACAGCATCCATAGAAATGTCTTCAATCTCCGGTCTTCGGTCTTCAACTGTTGATGATGAACTTCTTAACTTCACAAAAACTTGACAATTTGTAACTTTTCTCTTCAATTTCCTTGTTGCTTGGAATTTTCTTCTTGAATTCTCCTTCTTTACCATGGTGGTATCAAAAATAAACTAAGAAAATAAACTACATATTTTTTTTTTTTTTTTTTTTTGAATTAACTCATGAAATGAAAATAACAAGAAAAACAATGAAACTACTAACTCCATGGATGAAGGACTTTATCACTCAATTCTTCACAACCTGTATTGTCTTGATTTCATAAACTTCACTAATTCTCATCTTATTTTCTTTTCTTTGCTCTTGTAAAATAAGTCTTCACTAGTGTATAGAATTCTGCTTTTTTGTACTGTATCTTCACTTGAATAATACTTTTTCTTTTCCTTCAATTGTTGCATGTAAACCTTGGACTATTTCAACTTTTCTTTAAATATTCTGACGTTGCTCTGCTCGTTGATGATGATGTGTTTCTATGGATCTGTTGATGTTGTCGAGAGGGAGAGAGTGGTGCTAACTGCTAATCAAACTACAAGAAGGAGTTTTCATCTTTAGACGTCATCCTCATGATTGACAAAATTAGCACTCAAGAGATCAAAAATAGTGCGAAGTTGGGTAGCTCACCATTCCTACCCGGAATTGACGTACGGTGACACACACTCTAAAAGGACTTTTTAGATAGTCACAAAAATTGAAGGTCGGTGCCTCGCTTGATATAAAAAATGGGTAGTCTTCACTATGGGTGATCACAATTCTACTACCAAATATCTTTTCAGCACCTAATTCGCCCTCCGGCATGGTTAAATCCAACTTTAACGCTCTAATCAACTAAGAAACCCGATTGTGTTCTCCAGTACTTCCAATTTCAGTTATTTCGGTCAGAATCTCTATGTAAACATAGCTAGAAGCATGCTAGTGACTCTAAGATCTCTAAAAGTTGGAGGTTTATATGTACATATTTACAAAGAGTTTTGAAATTTTTTTGAAATTTTTGATTTTTTAAATTTTTTTTGAATACAAGACTAAAAACTTTATATGCAAAACACACCCCCAAACCTAAATCTAACATTGTCCTCAATGTTTCAGAATATGATCAGAATTACAACCACATACCAGGAGAACAGGGAAGAGCAGATTTAAAGGAAAGAGATTACCGATATGTCGGCGAAGGTAAGATTAGAGCTTCATTAATCACGGCTAGAACCCAAAAAGAACTCAGTTGATGTCATATTGGATTAGCACAATATGTACCAAAGAAGACTCAACCGATTCTAGATAAAAGATGTAACATTACCTACTGGATTATATACAAGAAAAATTCACCATACACCAACAATCTAAAGAGTTGAGGATCAACCCAAAAGACGATATGCAGAAACATTAACAGCCTTACACATATATAACATGAGAGTGCAAGTAAGACTGCATATGTGAACGAGTTACCCCAAACCAAAACTTGTCAACGAGATGTGTTTTTGAGCACAAAATCCTGCAATTTTAGAGGTACATCATGCACAAGGTCTAGCTCAAATTGGACTTTGTTAGGGACGGGAAGAAAAACATCAACGCATTCCAAGCTGTGGCTCTTCAAGGGTATTATATTTAGCGAGAAAAGTAGTCCAAAAGGACTTGAGAAGCACACTGACTCCAGGGCCTAGACTAGGAATTCTCAAAGAAGTTGGTTTCAAAATCTTGTTACAAACCAAATCTAAGGCTGGGTGCAAGGCCATCAGTCCACGTGACATGGGCAGGGAGCTAGACACGTCTAAGTTACATTCATTTTTAAGTTCAAAAGTGTCACTGCACAACCTAGTATCTTCCCAGTCGGAAACAAGTAACGAAGTATCATGCTCAAAGTCAGTGAATAAATTAACAAGCCCCAATTCAGAATCATCATCATCAAAAGATTTATTCTCATGCATAGACAGACCAGGAGAAAAATTATGTTATGACCTACGCAGGGAATTAGACATATCGAAATTATTTTCATGCATATAATTATTTATGTCTACAGAAAGTTCAGCCTTCCCTAAGTCACAAACAAGTTGTGTAGCATGCTCACTTTCGATGAACAATTGTTCAAACCCCAATTCAAAATCAGCATCACATGTATTTATAGATTGAACATTAGAAGAAGCATCATTCATAAGGGTCGCGTGAGAGAAAACTAATGTCTACGAACCCGAAGGTTTGATCACAGAATTTTCGAATAAGCATGCTCTTCCAACATATCATCATCATCATCATAGCAAGAATGCAATTCCCTATTCAAAATCATAGTGTCTCTAGTCCACTCATTTACCTCTAGATTAGGTTCATTTTCAACATTAGTAGCCTGACTATGAACATAAACACTATTTTCAAAATTTACCTCATTAGGAACAACAAACATCCTATCATGAAATTCCTTCATTTCTTCACTTTGTAAATGAATCAGGTTCATTTTAAGAATCATATTAAGTTGTTCAAGGGAAGGAGAGTCTTCACTAGTGGGTATTCTCATTTCACATGGATATTCAATACATGGTTGTGTATGAGGTTCACTATCGAATGGGCATTCAGATGTGTTGCTATATGGATGATCATGCAATGCTTTCAATTCAAATCTAGCATTATTTTGCTCAATGAGTTTGATATTCTCCATCACAGATTGCATACAAGAGTTCATTGGAGTACAAAATTGTTCAACCTCCCCTGGCGGTGGATGATACATGTGCGAATAATAACTAGGGTATGTGTATTCAGGCTCAGGACCCTGAGAAGGTTCATAATAATCCCTAAAATTATTAACATCATGGTATGTGGGGGGTTCATAATGTGAAGCATGCCCGTAAACAAGTTCTCTAATTGATTTTTGCGATGATTTCTCATCCCTAACCCAATTCCAAAATCGACATGCCATGCAATCAATTTGAACTCAAAAAGAAACAATCATAGCATAGCATAGCACACATAAAGCATGTTATAGCACTCAAACGACCAACGATTTCTCAAAACGGGGAAGCTAAGCTCATATGAATCAAAAGCTAGTTTTCAGAATTGTGCATATAGATTCAAAATGTTGCCTTTGATCGGTCAAGGTGCAATTGCACAACTCAGAAGGTAGCAACTGGTTGGGGTTGTGTATGCAGACTCGGTATGTTTCAGAATTCAAATAGCGCAGAGAACACAACAGATTCAGCAGGTAACATGCTCTCAAATATCACAGAATCATACACATGTGTACCTGATTGAAAATGTTATACTACTTAGACAAGTAGTAATGCACGAGCACGAGAAAAGCTTAAGATTTCAGCAAGCAACGATTTTATTCAAGTGTCACAGAATCAAGCAAAAATTCCAGATGTTGCAGGATTGAGCAATACTCAGCAAGGTAGCTAGTTTATCATGCATTCATGCCAATAAGTTTAAGAACATCAGTCAACATGTTATGGGTGTCGGACAACTAAGCAATTCACAAGGTCATGTTCATGGCATGGTGAAACAACAATTCAGCTAGCAAATAAGTCACTCAATCAGTTCAGATTTATGCAAATCGTAGCTATATGTTGCAGGTTGTTATGCACATCAACTAGTTCAGCAACCAAAAATTCTATTCGGATTTCACAGATTATGCAAAGGTACCACAGGTGTACAAATTCAAGATATTACAGGGGTTGGGTGACTAGCTTGGCAGGTGATCATGGCTCACAGTTCAACAGGTCACACGCTACTCAAGTTTCACAGATCATGCACAAAGGTACCAGGGCAGCTAGTTCAACAAACTCAGCTAACCAAAGTACACAGATCATGCACAACTAATAATAAATCCATCTAACCAAAGTAAAACTCAAATATCACCAGCTTAATATTTTTGAGGATGAAAAACCAGTTCTCAGATGCTTGCACACAGATCATTCATGCAGATATAAAGTATAAAAGGGTTTGAGAATGACCAACCGATTTTAGCCACAATGGCTATGTTGTCTTTGCTCCTTTTTATGCTTTTCCTTAGGTTTGTAATGCGGTATCACGGTACCCTCTTGACTCGGAGGAGAAATTCGGTTCTCGAATGTGCGAGGTTCAAACAATATCAATACCATTATAAGCAAGCGAGAGTAATTTCTTTGCATGACAATGAGTTATTCCGCTTGGTTTTTCAGGGCAGTTCGAATACAAGCAGAAAATTGAAAAGTTATAAAGTGCAAAAATTTGATATTTTACAGGGGAAAGTGAATAGCTCTTATGTTTATTTGGACTGACAAGGGGTTGACACAATATACAACTATGGACAAAGAAGAGAATGCTATATGCAGGAATGCTTGATAATTTACAGAATCTTGGCAGTTCTACTAGAGAATGCGAGACTAAATAACTAGTATTTGAGGATAATATGCTTACTAAATTGTATCTACGAGATAAGTTATACTAGAGCGAGTCAAAGTAAAATCAAAACTAGCATGTATACAGCCTAAACTGAAAACTAGGGAACTAAAGATGTAGAAATTAAAAACTACACCTAATACTTAGCAGCAGAATGCAGATTGTAAGAACAAATCGACTAAACAAAATTCAAAACATAGCAAAGCTAAAAGCTACAGATTATAGATGCAAATTACTTTAAACTAGTTTTGACAATGACGCAACTAACCTAAATATAAGATGCAGTTTATACATATGGAGTAAAGATGCAGGTGAGAAAGGAATGATAAAAGTTACATCTAACACTAAAGAGCTAAGATGAAATTTATATGAACAGATGGACTAGCTAAGCTACAGATTACAATGACAAGCGGTTTTAAAGAGAGTAAAATGCAAAATATAAAACAAAGGGATTATACTAAGTTATACCAAAATAACAAAGTTACATATGATATTAAGTGACAGCATGAGATGCAAATGATACAAAATAGAATGCAATAACAGAAAGAACAATTACAAAATGATTAAAGTCTACAACTACAGCTAAGATGCTACAAAACTAGGCTACAAATTTTAATCTAAATCTACTTATAGTGCAAAGATTTTTATTTTTTATTTTTTTTTTAATTATTATTTTTAACTAAAACAACAGCTGAAATAGTTATACTAGAATATAATGATGCCAAATTGCTTAACTTAACCAAGAGAGGCGAAAGAATGCGGTTATATGAAAAGCTTCTGACTAAATGCAAAGACAGTTTCAACGATGCAAGATATATGAATACGTGAATTACTAAACTACTATACAACAACAAAGTTACAGATGATAGTAAACTACAAACTAAGAAAAAGAGCAACAGGACCCTAACAAAGATGTTAAACAAAATACACTAAGTTATACGATCAAAACAAAACAGACAATTCTAGACAGTTATATACATGATTATACTAAAAATCAGCAAAGTAAAGATAGAAACTTTAGCTACACCGCTACCGAGTCCCCGGCAATTGCGCCTTAAAAAACTTGGTAGGCTCGGGAATGTTACCTACGATTATAGCGCAAGTGCACGGTGTCGACAAGCAACACGGGGCAAGCACGGGTTGATCCACGAGAGACTTGGAGAGTGTTAAGCTAATGCTATGCTCTATCTAAACTGATTCTTAATGAGGAGTAACACAAAGGGGTTGTTTTGGGTGTCGATACGACAAGATGTTGGTATTAACAAGTAATTAAGCAGATTGTAAAGTAAATATGCAAAACAATTTGTAAACAAAGGCTAGAGAGTTACTAGGGTGATTGAATTCACCTCATAATCCTATGCTAAGGCAATACAAATTCAAGTTATGTTCTTGTTCCTTCCCAAGGAAGATTCTAAAGAATGATTTATCAACTAATCTCACTAATTCCCCCTAGTATCAACTGTCTTCTTACAGTACAATTGATCACAGGTTCCTTGGTCAATTTGTTAAGCATCATTCCTATCTTATTAAGCACATATCTTCTTCCATGGAAGTCTCAAATGGAGAATTTATTAACCACTATCACTAATTCTCCCCTAGTATTGGCTGTCTTCTTACAGTACAACCAATCACAGGCTAATTTGATCAACTAGCTAACTATTACTCCTATCTCAATTAAGCACAGCAAGAACAACAACATGAATATGAATTAACTCAACATATTATTAAGGGTTTCATCTACACCCTAGCAAAGTTGTTTAGAACATAATACAAGATGAAATTAAACCTAATTTACTATTGCAAGTTGCACCGGCTACTCCGGGCTTAAGTTTTACACTCAATTCTCAACCCTATTTATACAAAGTTCTCTTATAACACTCAAATTTGGAAATTAAATGCAAACCCACTCACCATAACTGTCTGAAATGGTTGTCCCGTATTCCAATTGCTTATGCAAGCCATTAATGAGATGTTGGGAGAAACCCTAACCCCATTTATCTTGAACTCGGCTTCAGGGTTTTGGGAGAAGCTAAGATGGAGATAGCTAGAGCTAGGAGATCTTTGAAGGTGGCTGTCTTTCTGTGTTGTCGGGAGAAGGAGATGCTGCTGGTGTTGTTGGAGCTGCAGAAATGGTCGGGGGGTAAGAACCGAGGTTTATGGTTTTTGTCGGGAAGAAGAAAGAAGAAGTGAAGGTGGGGAGTGTTTGGATCTTTGCTCGGTTAGGTGAAGGGGGTAGGTGGCTATGGTGTGAGGCGGGAGCGTGAACGTTGATGCATGGCAAGGCTAGGACGTTGGATGCGGTGATAGATCAAATCTATTGGCTCGGGATGGAGCAGGCTTGGATTCGGGTATGGGTCGGATCTTGGATAGCTCAAGCCCATATCTTTGTAAACAGGTTGCTACTTGTTAGGTTGCAACTGAGCGCAAGCGGGTTGCAACTTCTCTTCCATAGTCGCTAGTCTCCAACTTTCTGCTCTTTTGGCTCCTCAATTCATCCAAGCTTTATTTACTACCTAAAAACACAAAATTAATTAGTACAAGTATTTATTCTTGAAAACAAAGAAAATACAGAATTTGGGATAATATATGATTTTAAAGCACAAAAGATGAGTTAAATGCCAATAAAAAAGGTTTAGAAATATGCAATATTTGGCACTCATCACCTGGCGGAGCCCACTCTCCACCTACCCCGGTCGGCTTTCTCACGGCAATGCCATGGAGCAATGAACGTTTGCTCGAAACATGGTTGGCGTGATGATTTAAAGGGTCGCGGAAGTTCCACTAGTGTCTTAAATCGATCACAACCATCCAACTTAGCCAGCATAATTGGATGGCTTAGATCGCGCCTTGGACCATTGGGAAGGTGCACATATGTTCACCGTCATCCCAACGTGGGCCCCACACGATCGGCCTCCCCAAAGGAGAAGCGCAGCTTGCCAATTCTTTTGGCCAAAGTTGCGTGTACGTGACTATTTCAAAACCCTAATTAGGGTTTACGAAAATGTACATCTGTCGCAGTTCGATCACGTCCATCCATCTTCGCCAGCCTAAACGGAGGGCGTAGAATAGATATATACTCAAAAGGTCCTGCGAACATTAACGTGATCACCGTGGGATTTTTGTGCGTGTGGCCAGGTAGGCCAAAGTAGACCATGGCCGGGCGCCTCGAAACGCACGCCCAAAGGTGGCATGTCGCGCGACCTCTAAATCCTTTGCGGCAGCAGTTTCTATCGCAAATCGATCATGACCACTCATCTTTTCCGGACAAGTTGAGTGGCCTAGATCGCACCTTCATGAGACAAAGCGGCATGGACACGTACACCGGCAGGCCGTCTACATGCATGCCCGGTCGGTCCCACCAAAAATAACGCCATGCGTGAATTCGGTCAAGCCAAAGAGTGATGCTTGCGCACCTATTAAAACCCCAAAATTCCATCAACGGCCGCAAATATGTGTCGTAGATCATCTCGTCCGTCCCAACTTTACCGGTTAGGATAAGGGTTAAGCGGCCAATAAAGCACCTTGATGATCATCGTCCGCCCACTCTTCCACATGGAATGATCGACCAGGGATGGCTCTCCCATGCGGCCTCAAGCGATCACTCGAAGATGGTTGGACGTGATGCTATTTTAAGACGCTTTAATCCGCGACTTATTCGGTTAAGCTTTAAAACAATGTGATGCTTCATACATATTGAATGTTTTCAATGCATCACATGCATCGAAAGTACACACGATATTTCATGAATATCAATTTCTTAATTAACTTAGTTATTTAACTTAAGCACCGTATGCTATTTCTGCGGTGGGTCCCATGATCCGCTCATTCGAGACATCAAGCATGTCACAAGGCGGGGATACTTACTTGGGTATTGGTCGCGGTTTGGAGCGTGCGGCGTGCAACGTGCAACGCCATTACAGAACGTGTTAGGAGGTATGTACGGTTAACGATGATGAGAGAAGTGGCCAAAGGCGTGATCATGTGACAATCACTCACACACGAACCCACTACTCCATCACTCCACTTCCTCCACTTCCTACGAGATGAAGGGTTGCGCTCAATGACTTGTATAAATAGGTTCTTCGACCTATCTTCAAACAACACAGAAAAAACCAAGTGTTGTCATCGGTATCCAGAAAACGTCCAAAACTGATAGCTTTCATTGTGCAAGCCATTTCAACATTCTGATACAAGTCATAAACATCCAACACCTTCATAATCTCAACACCTTCTTCGCTTCCCTCCCTAAGATCAACCCCATCTCCTTCACTTTGTGACCGAAGCAAGTCTGGAACGGCCATTGTTGGTTTAGGCCATAATTGTACAGATTGATCTCTCGAATCAAAAGCACTCCCGTGCAGTGCATTTGTTTAGGGTTTAGATTCGTTTCTCATCCACACACATCCAAATTTACCAAAAACCGCAGAAACAATTTTCACCCATAAACACCCCCGCTTTTTCAATTAGTATACGAAGCGAGGCAAACACGTTTAAAGACCTCATAAGTCCGTGTTTGTAGCGATCTGACTCTATGGACAGAAATTTTATCTCCATAAACGTACCACCAGTCTTTGATGGCTCAAACAACTTGTGGTGGAAAATCGCTATGCGTGCTTTTCTTTAAGCTCGTGATTTTCAAACATGGGTACATGTTGTTAATGGATATGATCCTCTAGGTTAATATAGAAGGCGATGTATCTATACCTAAGGATATTGGTAGATATAGTCCAGAAGAAATCCTTGGTGCAAAAAAAAATTCAGACGGCTTAAATGCTATCATACATTCCATTACCCCAGATCTTCAGCATCATGTGACTACTTGCACAAAGTATAAAGAAGCATGTGATATCTTAGAAACCATATTTGAAGGGAATACTTGTGAAAAAGAAGCTAGGATTCAAAACCTAAATTCTGATTGGGAAAACCTTCGTATGGCAGATGAAGATTCATTTGATGATTTTAATCACAAAGTGTCTGAAATTGTTAATGCATCTTTTGCATTGGGTAAGACTATTCCTGAAAAGGACATTGTGATGAAGATTCTCAGATCTCTGCCATCTAGATACTATTCTAAGAAGCACACCATCGTTAAAGGAAATAATCTAGCAACTCTTTCCAGAAATACTCTGGTTGGGAACTTAAAGATCTTTGATCATGAGCATACATCCAAATCCGGAAAGGATGTTGCTTTCAAAACACAAAAGAACACTAAATTACTTGACAAAAGTTAAAGTGTTTGCATCTCTGAAGATGATCTTTCTGAGGCTGATTCATCAGATGAAGATCTTGACAAGTCAGTCTCGTTGATCACAAGACAGTTTAGGGATCTTCTTTTGAAGAGAAGTAAACGGTTCTCCAGAGATAAACCCAGGTCATCAGATAAACCCCATAATCGTGTTCCTCCTAAAAACAAGGATAATGATGAAACTGATAATGAGGATATGCCTCAGTGGTTTAAGTGTAAAGGTTTTGACCATTTTGCAAATGAGTGTCCAAATCATAAAAAATACACTGGGAACAAAGATCTAGCTACAACTCTTGATGAAATGTCTGATAACTATGATTCTAATTGTTAGAGCATTGCTCGGTCGAACTCACATATGTTGCTATCTCAAGCATGTTTGTCAATGTTAGTGATCAAAACTACAAGTCTTGATTTCTAGCCTATGTAGCTAAAGGTCTCGGACTAGGATAAAAAGTGTAGTTGAGCTCAAGAACTCCATGGCAATCATTATACAAGACGAAGGACTACTCAAGGAACTAGTGGAACTTCATCGACTAAAAGGTATGTGGAGACTTGAACTTATCTGTCACTCATAAGTCTATTTACTCTATCTCCTACTCTTGAGACAAAAGTCGTTTAAACGTGTAGACTTTCATTATACACATTTGTTATTTCGAGCCGAGTTTAACTCGCCTATATATTTCTCTAAATATGTGTTGGTAAGCTTTCGCTTTAACTGAATTCATCTTTACCTAGTGACGAAGTCATGATATGTTTCAATCACTTTGGAAATTGCTCTGACGAAAAATGGTATGTGAATAACGGCTATATAACGTTCTTTGAGAATGTTTCAATGATTGAAATGAGAGTTTAGATTACATAAACACATATATGTATAAGTCCTTATTCCTTGAACCAAAGTTTGCGAACTTTGTTGATCAAGAGAAATGGAAGTGGCGCAAGCCAAGTTCGCGGCGGCGGAAGTTCTCACCCGAGAATTTCTGCTGGAGTTTGTGTACTCCTTCCATGAGCTTAAGTCCGCGAACCCAGTCCGCGAACTTGAGTAGATTATATCTAAAACCGGTTGTTCTTGAACTAATGTTTATATAAACTAAGGAATGCTTTTGCAAACCGTGGCTATAAAGTTCATGAACCGATTTGAGTAAATCAAACCGTTTTGCTTCGATTTTTTCTTGTGTAGTTACATAAGATCTAAGCAATCGAACAACTCTTTAACTAGTTCATTTGAGTCATTTGAACTAGTTATGGTGAAAGAAGAATATGGTTGATATGAGAGTGTTCATATGGCTAACCATTTGGTTGACTATTGTTGAACCAACAAATGTTAATGTTTGGGTACGGTTCATAAACCCAAAATTGAACATTTCGTTTGTGTGTAACAAGCTAAGTTTTCGATCCAACGGTTGAGAAATATTAGCTTGAATCTAATCGAGTTTTCATCTAATGTGAATATTGAATGCTTTGTTACTAAGCTAACATTGATTGCAAACCACGACTTGAAAGACTATATAAGGGAGAACTCTAGCAACTGGGAAACCTAATCCCCACACTTTACGTGTGATAATATTTTGCTAAGCTAGAGTCGATTCTCCTTTAACCTTTGGTTTTTTTCTTCTAAAACCAGGTTAACGACTTGAAGACTTCATTGGGATTGTGAAGCCAGACCGATACTACTTTTCTTGTAGTTGTGTGATGCGATCTTCTTTGTTTCTATCGTGCAGTATAATTGAAATAATTGGCTTGAGATTTATATCTCCGATAGGCAAGATAGAAAAGAAATCACAAATACTTCGTCTCATCGTTTGTGATTCCACAATATCTTTTTCGCTGCGTCGATTAGTATTATTGTGAGGTGATCAATAATACTAGGTTGTTCTTCGGGAATATAAGTCTGGGTTATTGATTGGTTCTTGTTCACCTTGATTTATCAAAAGACAGAACAAAACTCATAGGTTTATTCGTGGGAGACGGATTTATCTATTACTATAGACTTTTCTGTGTGATACAGATTTGTTTATTAAAGTCTTTGACTTTGGGTCGTAGCAACTCTTAGTTGTGGGTGAGATCAGCTAAGGGAATCAAGTACGTAGCATCCTGCTGGGATAAGAGGCGTATGAACATAACTGTACCTTAGATCAGTGTGAACGAAGTTAATTCAGAGTAGGCTAGAGTCTGTAGCGGCTTAATACAATGTGTGTTCAATCTGGACTAGGTCCCGGGGTTTTTATGCATTTGCGGTTTCCTCGTTAACAAAATTCTGGTGTCTGTGTTATTTCTATTCCGCATTATATTTGTTTATAATTGAAATATCACAGGTTGTGCGTTGTTCAATCAATTAGAATATCCGACCTTTTGGTTGTTGATTTAAATTGATTGACACTTGGATATTGGTCTTTGGTATCATCCAAGTTATCTCTCTTTGATAAAGACTCGCAGATTTCTATTTTCTTGAGTAAAGATCAAATCGAGAGATTGAGATATAAACTATTTGATATACTTTTTATCTAGATTGAGTCTGACTGTCTAGTTAATTCTCTAGAAAGTATATTGGAGTTTGTCCATACAGATTGCTAATCGAATTGTTGGGTGTGGTTGTTAGACCCCCGCTTTTTCACTAATGAAGACAAAAAGTCAAGTGTTGCACTTCTTTGTGAAAATATTGATTTTGATAATTGTAACAATACATACATCAATCTTGATATTCTTTCAGAAAAAATCTCAACCGATCTGGAAGAAAAAATTGATCCACCTGTTTCTACTGGAAACTCTTTTTCTGATTTTTCAGGTTCCACTATGTGTCTAGCCGCGTAAACATCTCGGGCGTCTGAATCATCTACTAGGGTGACATGTCCTTATTTTTTTCTCAGAGGTCATCAGTTTTCAAAATGTTTCAAGTACAAACATATGATAAGATATGTCAACAAACTTCAACAAATAGCGAATTGATTAGCAAACAAGCTAAAACTTGTTCAAAGATCATCAGAGGTATGTAATCGCATCCCTTCTTCAAAGAAGTTAGTTTCCAAAGAAAAGACTAGACCATTTGAAAGAAATTTATGGTCTAAACACTATGAGAAACATGGCTCTATGAATTCCGTTCAAAAAGGATATGGTGGACAAATTATTGCTCACCCCAGCACAACTTAAATTGTGTTGGTTAGTGCATCTTGTCTCATGTGCCTATCAAAAGAGACAAGATTTTGCACACCTTAGGCTTTAGTAAAAGAAAAGTCTTCTAGATTGTTTTGATTTTATTTTTATTTTCGTGTTTTGCTCTATGAGCATTGTAAAGTCTGGAATTCGTGCGGCTTTTCATATCTAATTGATAGTGGAACAGCCTTCCCTATTTAATCAATAAAAAGAGGGTTAAAATAAACAATTATGCCTTTTTTGGGGTATGAGTTGTGTGTACGTCAATCCTTTAAATGTATAAAGGTTTCGTAAACCTACATTCCTTTTTCCTTCTCTAAGAAACTCTTTTTATCATAAGACTGCTTGTTGAGATTATCTTGTGATTTCCTCTCACAATTCCGATATGGATACTCCAAGCATTATTTCGACTGATAGAAAAGACGTTAATATGATTGTTGAGCCATCAATCATGAAGGAAAAGGTTAAATCTCCGTTACCTCCAACTTTGAAAAGAAAAAGAAGGAATGTGAGGAAGCCAAGAGTTGTTCCTTTAAATTCTTGGAAGTTTTCTGATTTTCTTGAAGAGTTCAAGGAAACAAGGAAGGAGATTCAGCAAATAAAGGCTTTTGTGTTTAGGACTCTTGAGATTCAGAAGGCCCTGATTCGGCATCAGTCAAGAAGGTTTGTTGATATCAACTCCTATCTTCATGAACTTTATGTCCCAATGGCTGTTGACGACAAGGAGTTTGGGGACGATAAAGAATTTTTCAAAGGTCTTAATTTCAAGGAAACTTCTTATGAAAATTTATTCTTATGTTTTAAGAAGGATAACTAGGGTTTGGAATAGTCATTATTGTGATTACACATAGTTATTTCCAACGACTTTCATCTAGCAATGTTTTTAGATTTATATATTTAAATTCTAAAGTTTATTTGGAAGATGATTTTGCAATATTAATCTTTATGGTTTCATATATTGCAACTTGTTATGAGATATGTGTGTTTGCGTCCGTGAACTATGATTGTCCCATACGTGTTCAAAAGTTAAGTCTATCATATGTCGGTATGAAAGTATTAATAAAAGATAGAATGAACTTTTGACAAACAAAAGATAATCCTATTATGTCACTATGCAAATATTGATGGAAGATAAGATGAGCTTTTGTTTACAAAGATTAATCTGAGCCTCTCTTACAAATTCATGGTCCCTGCCGTATAGAGTTCTGTAAGAAAGACATAATGTAATATGAAGAGGCAAACCTGAATACTTAGGCACTAGAGAATGGTAGAGTATATTTCCCACAGGAAGCTGCGAGGTGTCTGTTTCCAACATAGATTTCCACTCACACAAATCATTTTTTGTGGATAACAAATCACCCAGAGTCTTTGCAAATAATAGGCTTCCTGCGTATTTTCTTGCAATAACATCTGACAGTTCAGCATACTATGAACTTATCTTAACCGTTCCAAAAGCCCTTTTATCGAATATGGATTTCCACTCCAGCTTTGACAACATAGGCAGTTCCCAATTAAAGTCAGAATGCATGAGTGTTGCTGCACTTGACCTTCAAGATGTAACTAAAATTAAACTCCGATCTGCACAAACTTTCCGAAGAGCTAGAAATATATCAATTTCAGAACTAATCCCCAGGGCCGGTCCTGAGAAATTGATGCCTCAAAGTTAATCTCCGGGATGTTACCCCTATATAAGCTATATATGGAAGAAGGGCAAAAACTACTATTTCTAGGCTATCTTCTCAAGACAACTAAGCAATTATTTATTTAATTAGATAATGATTAAAAGTGTAATAGAGCCAAAATATGACTCAAAAAGTATATAAAAAAAGAGCGAGCATATCGACGTAAAACTTTTGATAAGACTTTTTAGATCAATTTATAGTATCACAGTGTATCTGTTATATTAATAAAGCTAACTTAACCATAAAAAGATATCTTATATGTTAAACATACAATAAATAAATATGAAATTTTCTTGAAAAACGTGGAAAATTATGATATAAGTCGCGTCCCTTCATTTTAAACCCATTGTTTGAAAAATACTATTGCTTTTTGTGAAAGACATGTCTATAATTTGGCAAAAAAATATGAATTTAAATTATGTGCCTTTATTTTATTACCATTGTGTCCTTTCATTTTAAACCCATTGGAAAATCTAAAACTGAATGTAGTGTTACCACGTGAGACAAAAGAATTCTTCTTCATATAAAAAAGAAGACAAAAAATAAAAAATACATGGGTTGCAACGACTAAATAGGAAACGTGTTTCTTAATCTAGGTAGATTTTAGAAAAAAGAAATTCTTTTGCTACCCCTTTCAATAGTTTACCACAATACCAACAAACTAATTAAAAGTTTTGACTTTTTTTGTTCAAAACTTATATCATTAATTCGATGTATCATAGAAATCGAGAAAAAAAATTAAATAAATTGATTCCCCAAAAAAATTTGTTGCTCAAAGTTGAAATTTGGTCACTTTGTGTCAAGGCCGGTCCTATTAATCACTAGGGAAACACCATCCAGAACAAAACAATTTTTTTTTTATCTCGAATGTAATCTTGAAAATAACTATGGTTGGCATCGGAAGATAACAACATATCAAACAATTGTTTTTCAACCGACTCCATGAAGGACTTGATTGTTAGATTTAAACCGAAATTTCCCCTCACAGATACCCAGATTCTACCTTTGTATTTCTTTCTTAATCTTGGTACTGTTATATACGAGTCTTGCAACCATGGATTTTCCAACTCCACGGAATCCACAAACTAAAACAACTGAAACTTTATTGCACGCCGTTATTTCCATTATCCTTCTAATCAACTCATAAGTTCTGATCTCTCTCGCTAGTAATGATGACTTATCATGTATAAAGGGATTAGTTTCAATTCCACTCACTAGTTGCAATTCTATGATAACTTGTGAAAATTTAAGGCATTCATATACATTGATGAGATGAGAAATCATGCATATCTGATTTTCAATTTCCTTGACATGATTGGATTTTGTAAAAAACCCATCTATCAAAAGGTCAGCCTTATGATTTTCAACTTTCCAATGGTTTAACTGATCCATAAACTCTATATCAGTAACATCATTTTCTACTGCCCTCGACAATAAAAAAAGAATTTCACTAAATATAATTTCAATACTAATCTTTTCTCATCTTTTGGATTAGTAAAACAAGATAAATTCCCAAAAGGAAAAGAATTCAACAATGTATCTAACAAATGAGTAATCAGTTGCCCCCACCCACCACCCAGAAAAGGTCACATTGTATTTTTAATGCATCGACAATGCTCGTAGGCGTTATTGAGGTTTAGTTTTTGATTGGGAGAGAGTGGGTTGAAGAGAGTGTAAGAAATTAAAAATATCTCACGGTGTATAAGGAATGAAAGAAAAGAAGGGGAAAAATGTGTTCTTCTAAACGTTTTAATTTCTTACACAAAGAAAAGTAAAGAAGAATATAAACCAATATATCTCATTTAGAGGCTTAGTATAAGGTGGCCCACTTTGTCACCTTATCTTTTTATTTTTTGTATCAATTGTTTTTTTTTGATTATGCTGAACAAAATTACCAATTCATGATATTGATGTTTATAGAACTAGACTTACTAGTGCTCACTAGTTGTTTGCAAATGAATTTCTGATAGGACCCTTTGAGGTAAGATATCTACCTGTAATCAGGTGTTCTTGTTGATTATTTCTTGTGTTAGGTATCGATTTTGAGGTGTATATATGTTATATATGTCACTATTACTATCCTACATATATGTAATCAAGTTCTTCTCTTTCTGAGGTTTTTCTTTTTACAGGTTGGCAAGTGTTATAACTTTTCCTTGGTGTGTAGTTGCAGGAAATCCTACACTACACCCCTCACAATATTCCACACAACTAAGACATTTTTAAGATGAATAACAATGATTTTATTGATTATTTCCTTGAAGATTCACAAGATAAAATAGAAAAGAGTTAAAGAAATTACAATCACCACCAACTTTCTCTCTCCTAATGACTTGTCTAACACTCTGAAAAGAATCCTCCTCTACAACAGACTTATTCGACTCTTTATATAGGGTAATATACAATGGATGACAGCTAAGCTGTCCTTTATTTTCAGAAACGACTTGCGAAATATCGCAAGTGTACAAGTATACAATCTCGCAACTCTCCTAACTTCGCTAGATATTCACACTTTTCTCATGTTTTGGTATGTCGTCATTGATTGCGTCATTAATGTTATTCTTCTCGCGACGCCCTCGCAATGTCATTATTTATTGATCTCATGAAGTATTGATGTCGCGATATTCTGATCCTACATCTTGCCTCTTCTCATGCCTTCTCTGCGAAGGAGAGAATGTCATGAGAACCAATATTTTGAAATGCCGCAACTGTTCATCTTTATCTGTTTCAATCCCGTACTTTTACACAGAATTTATTACAGATGTTTCTTCTTCCACTCTTTTCTTGACACGTCTCTTTCAACCATTTATTCTTGACCATTCACGTCCCATCTCGCATTAAATGCATTTGTTTCTTCGAGAATTCTTCTCTCTATATATAGTTTTCTCACCCTTCTCTTCTTCTCTTTTATCTTCCTCTGCAAATTTTCTTCAACTCTCTTCCTCCGCAATTTGCGCTTCTGCTACTGTAAATCTTCCTTTTCTTCTTTCTCTTGATCTTCAATTCTCTAATCATTCCCATATTCTAAGAATGGCTCCTTCTGGTCGTAAATATGAAAACCTTTTTTGATGAAACTCAAAAGAAATTACAAGATAAGGGTTTCACCTTATCTACTATTCCCAATCAAGAATCTTCATCTATTCTTTCTGCAAAGTTGTTTACTGATCATCAGTGTAATGATCAGAAAATCATAATCTCGCTAGGTCAAATCCTCGCGAGTCTTCCTATTCCTCCGCATGCGATCCCGAACTGCCCTTGTTCTATGAAATTCTTGCTCATGAGAAATTCTCGTGAGTTATTTATCAATTAAGTGGTGATTGCATCCGTCTAATGCTTGAATTCTCTAATCGCGGTGCTGGTAAGGGATCTTTATATCCTGATAACATTAAAGATCCTAACTTCGCAAGTTTAGAGATAGTCGCCGCGAAATACACTGTAGAAAACTTCTTTGAAAATTATGAAGTAATAAACATGAAAAATGATAAGTCTCATTTGGGGTGCCCGATTGAAAAGAAAAGAGAACGTTTCCGACGATAAGATACTCATGCTAGATATCGTGGCATTGGCAAGAACAACGTTCCTCGATACTCTAAAGATGAGAGGTGGTCTGTCTTTCCACTATTTTTGAGCGGACCTTACACCGGGTTCCAATGTACTCCTGCGAATCTCACAAATTATCAGCCTTGGGTATTTAATTGGCCGAAAAGGCAAAAGAGGTATACTTCCTAATATTTACTTATTTTACAATATTCACTCCCTTTTATATCTAATCTTGCGATTTTTGGATCATCAAATTAAGAAAGAGCTACAAAAAAATCCAAAAGTGAGTACTCAGCGATACTTCGTTCAATCACGGATGAAGTAAGAAATATTTTCCCTTATTATTTTTAACAATATTGTTGCCTCTGTTTCTTATCTTCATTCGTGTGCGAAGGTTGGCGTTGAAGAAATTGACATTCCGAAAGCCTCTCTGCCGAAGGTTAAAAGGCAAGAATAAAATCACTCTTGCAAAGGATAAATCTTCCGCTCCATCTTCTAAAAACGGAAAATCCATCCCTCTTCTCATTCTAATTCCCAAACCAGCGAGAATTCTGATTAAGATGAAAATGAGGTTGATACTTCCTTTGCAAAGGAGAATCATTCGGTCGAATCTGCTATGTCGCAATTGTCTAGTGTCTTCTCTGATTCTATGCAAGGATTGGGAGATGATCATTTATCTGCTACTTGCGAAGCTCTCGCAAATATTTGCGATGCCCCCCTGCTAGTGGATAATGATTCTTTTCGTGGAAAAAAAAAGCGAAACCTAGGGTTTCACGTGAAAAAAGCTCCGGTTTTTTCTCCTCCCCTTTTCTTTGGCGTTTCTTCACAACTTTGTGATTTTGCGCTTCCATGGCGCAAAATCAATCAAACAATCCACCGATTATAGGTGAACGACGTGATGAGCAATCTACAAAGAACAATTGGAACCGTTCTAGATCAAAATCTAGAACTAGGCAGGTGTATGTGCCTAAGAACACGGCTGCAAACCCTAGTTCTTCCGAGAATGGAAACGACTTGAAGATGGAAACCGTGTTGCGTACGAAGATGGAAATCGCGGCTCATATAAGGCCATATTGAAGAAGAGAACTCATGTCTTATCTAAGATTGATGCTGATACTCTTTCTCATCCCCCTATTCGATCAGCAACAAGTAATGACGTTTTGATAAAAATCCCACGCGAAACTCATGCAAGAATAAAGGCTATTTGGAGGTTTAGCTTGGTGGGCGTTTGGTGTTTTTCAAAACCCTAAAATTTGAAGGCGTTAAACGTGATTTAGTATCTCAATGGAAGCTTCTTTGATTCTGCAATTTATTCCATGGAAGAAGGGGTATTTTGTGATAAAACTTGACAATGAAGATGATCGAAAACGTGTTAGTTATGATGGTCCATGGAAGATTAAGGTGGAGAATGGATTTCAACAGCTTAAAATATTTCCTTGGACGCCTATGTTCGACCCTGAAAAGGATAAAATTACTAGGGCTGCTGTTTGGGTGCGTTTCAAAGCACTTCCAATGGAGTTTTGGGATGAAGAAACAATTTTTCGATTGGCTAGAGGTCTTGGTAAACCGATTTCTGTTGACCCACGCACCTTGCGTCATGAATATGGTTATTTTGCTGCTTGTTTAATTGATATAGATTTTTCTCAACCTTTAGTAAGGATCCTCATTGATGGCGAAGAGAATGAATAAATTTTTGTTCAAGAATATGAAATATTAAATAGGCCAAGCTTTTGTGATTATTGCAAATCATGGCCATAAGAAATCGATTTGAGCAAAACAACTTGACGATTTGAAGGAGAAAGGTGATGTAAGCTGATCACGATATCCTTAAAATTCTTGAAGAAGCTATTGACGATCTTAGGAATTTCTGGAAGAAGGATAGGTTTTCCTAAGGACAAAGAGAATGATGGTGATGATAATAACAAGGTTCTTGGATCAATCAACCAAGCACAGTGAAGTAGCTAAGAACAAGCCATCAATCCTTGAGATTGCAAATCGAAACATACCCATTTCCTAGGAAAATAGTGTGCCGCAACCTACGCTCCAACAATGTTGTTATTCAATCGAGAAGCACAATGTGGTGCTTCATCAGGAAAGCACAATGATAGTGCATCATCGGACAAGCACAATGATGGTGCTTCTTGAGAAACACAATGATGATGCTTCACCGAGAAGCACAATGATGGCGCTGGCAAAGAAAAACACAATGATGGTGCTTCATCAGAAGCCACAATGATGGTGCTCCATCGGCTCCCAATGATGTCGATCTTTTGTGAAGCGTAATAATGGCGCTCCTCCTAGCAAGTGAAGCCAATGATAGTGAGGAGGTTGGAGAATTTACATAGAAGATGATGTAAATTTGGAGAATCGGGGAGATGGAGGCTTTGCGAAATATGAAGCCATGAAGGAAAAGCTAGACAACTTGAGGGTTGACGCTGAGGTTGCTCGGATTCGAGAAAGAGGTGGCCAAGACAAGACTGGATAATTTGCGAATGAAGGCTATTGAATTGAAAAACAAAGATACAACACCTACGTAGGTTAATATCCATGTAAGTGATAATCACTTGTGGTTCAAAGAGGGGCCGCTTCTCCAATATTAATTATTCCAACACCTATGATGATGATGATGCTAGTTTTAGTGAGGTTACTAAAACTTCAAGAAGATCTACTCAGTGCAATCTTTAGAGAACATTTCGCTTTCTAATAGATTTGCGGGAACGAAGATATTGAGGAATTAGATGTTGCAATTGAAGAGGAGGTTTGCTCAATTCAACAATCTACCAATTCTAACATTAGAGGATGATGCAAATAATTTGAGTTAATTGCTTTGAAAGAAAAGGAATATCGTGAGAAGATTGAATACCAAAAGAAGAAACGAAACCAAAAATATAAAAAAAGAAGAATGTCACCGTGGCTCCTGCTAGCCAAGTTACTACTCGTGGTGGCAAAAATACTAGAAAGGGTTCGGCAAAGCCCTATTAAAACCGTGATAATTAATGCGAGTTTTCTATTGGAATGCTCAAGGCTTGGCTAAGGATGGTGCAGAGCCAAGTTGGAAGAGCTATACCATTTGCACAAACGATGTAATTTGTATTGCGGAACTACAAGTATTTTGCAATATACGTTTTGGTAGGAAGATGAGATTACTTGATTTCGGTGAAGATGTTATTACCAATGAAGCTGGTGGAGAAAAAAATATTTGGGTCTTGTGGAGAAATACTTTAGCTGGCCGAATATGTCTGTCCTCTTCTAAAACAAGCAATTACTCTAGATTTTGCCGCGATTTAATCACGGAAGTTCATGCTTCTTATGATCCGGTGGTACTGGCAAAGACTTTAGCGTCAATTAGGGTTGGGTTTCATATCTATTCCTTAGGCCGGGGTGTTGGGGGATTTTAAACGTGTTACTGCGTTTGGATGAGAAGAAAGGTGGCAAACCGATAAAAGAAGTCTATATGAATGAATTTCGAAGTTGGATTTCTGACAATGGTTTGGTTGAAGCGATGCACTTGGAAAAAAATATTCTTGGTCGAATTGTAGGTGGTATTCATAGAATCGTTTCTAAGCATGATAGGCGATTATCAATGATGCAGTGTGACAAATATCCTATTTGGAGGTGTAAGGCATTGCCAAGGGTTTGCTCGGATCATTCCCCTTTATTTGGCTCGCCTTTGATAATCAAGGCCGAAGAGGTTCCTTTCCGAATTCAAAAAATGTGGTTTCGCATCGATTTTTTTGAGTTTTGTGGAGAAAGTGGAAATTAAGGTACAGACGGTGCTCCTACTTTGTTTTCTTCTAAGCTGAGGAGGTTGCGTGAAGCTTTGAAGATTTGGAATAGAACAATTTTTGGTAATATCGGTATCGTTTGAAACAAGGTGAGCTAAGGCTTAGATCGGAGAATGATCTTCTTGATCAAAATCCAGAAGCGAGTACCAATTTTTGAAGGTTGCGAGGATGAAAGGCTGCTGAGGATGTGCGCATCGAATTGGCCACCATGCTTAAACAAAAATCGAGGAGTCTTGGTTGGAAGACGGAGATCAAAATACTCGTTTTTTCAATGACATCATGGGAGAAGTCACTTTATTTTACGGAATTGAAGATTTCTACTAACTCTACTTTGATTTTCGGGATGATATAAAAAACTACATTGTTGATCATTATCAAGCAAAGTTCAATGGTGGAGAGGCCAATATTTATCCGATTTTATTTGAGTATGCACATGAAAGTATTTATTTGAGGGAGAGTGCTTTTATGGATGCCATTTCCATCTTTGGAGGAAGTAAAAGGAAATTTGTTTTTTGACTTGGGTGCGGATGCACTCCACATGCAGTGGCTACGGGTTCCTTTTATAGAACTTGTTGGAACATTATTTCTAGAGATCTTTTAATGCTATTGCAAATTGTTAGCGTCTGAAAAATTCCAAATGGCATTAACTCTAGTTTATTGTTCTCATTAGAAGAATAATAATCAGTATGCTATCAAAGATTATGAACTGATTAATTAAGCGCTTTTCTTCCAAGATCATTACAAAGATTTTGGCTACAAGGCTTGTGCGGTGCTTAATAAATTGATTTACGAAGAGCAAGTTGCGTTTATGAAAGGAAAATATTCATGAAAATATGGCTTTGGTGCGTAGAGGTAAATCAACGAGATCAATACTAAAAACTTTGGGAATGTCGGCCTCAAATTGGATATTGCCCAAGCTTTTTGATACGGTCGGTTGGGAATTCGTTATGGAAGTTTTTAGACAATAGTTTTCCAGAAGCGGTGTAAGTGGCTTCTCAACATCCTTAAGTCTGCTAGGATTTCTATTATGATAAATGGTTGTCTGAGGTTTCGTCTCTCGAGGTTTGCGACAAGGTGATCCTCTTTTCACCTTTGATTTTTGTGCTTATTGAAGATGTTCTAAGTCGCAATCTTTCAAAATTGTTTTCAAAAGAGAAGTATGGATCATATGGTGTATAAAAAAGGTGTAGCTCCCTACCTTCTCTTTGCGGATGATATTCTTGTTTTTCTGCCAGAGGTAACTTGCATAGTTGCAAAATTTGAAGAATATGCTTGGCATTTATCAACGTGCCTCTTGGACAATACGTGAGTTGTGCCAAAAGCAAGTTTATTATGGAGGGTGATAGAAAATCTCGTTCCATTGCTATTGCAAATTTTATAGAGAATGGAAAGGGCTTTGTTCTGATAAATATTTGGGAATCAGTTGAAACTACAGTATTGTACGTATATTCATGTTCGCCGGGTAGTAGAGAAAGATCATGGACAATTTGCGGAGTTGGAAGGGTAGCTTTTATCTTTTCAAGCTAGATTGGTTTGATTAAATCGGTTATTTCAAGCTATGTGCTTCATTCCAAGATTTGTTTATAAATGGCCATGCCACAATCATTAAAAACAGTGGAGAGGCCATTAGGAATTTTCTATGAGTGCGGAGATCTTTGGCGTAAGTATTTTACGGTCCTTTATGATGATATTTGTTGTTAAGCGTGAAGGTGGACTTGCCTTAAGAAATTGAATGATGTAAATAGGGCCATGCTCATGAAGCTTTGGGTTTCAATTCCGTGACTCAAACAAAACTTGGGCCAGATTTTGAGGCGAAGTACTTCAAATTAAATGGCAATTTGATTGATTATAAAATTTGGGTTCTTCGGTTTTTAGGGAATGATTGGTTTACAATTTTGTGCAACGGCATACTACGCGCAATTATTGGTAATGGTGTTAATACTTCCTTATTCTTTGATAATTGGTGTGGTGATTTTCCGATTCTTGTGAGGCTTGGCATCACTTCAAAGGCCCTAATGATTTACGGCCAAAGTAAGTGATATTATTGTTGATGGTGCTTGGTTTATCCCTTCGAAGACAAGAGATTTGATGTTGCGCTGCCATATTGGCCTTGACAATTTACCTATTGTGCCGGTGGTGAAGATTACAAAAAATTTGGGATCTTGATATCAAGG
>JAJJWW010009051.1:0-15097 GCA_023531295.1 Papaver armeniacum
AATAGGTTTGATTTATTGAGATGATGTGGGCTTAGTTTGGTGCTGCGAGCCCAGGTTGGGTGAAATTGTGTAGCCTAGGTTGTTTGCAAAGTCTAGTGGGTGTGGGCTCGGTTTGTGCACAGCCCAGCCAAAGGTTAGTGATGTGGTGAAAGTTGAATGCAAAGCCCGGTAAGTGGGCTTCGACTTATGCGGCCAGTCGATCGGGTGAAGGTTGGTGACTGCAAAGCCGGTGGTTGTGGACTCGGTGTGTGCCTTTGGTGGCTGTAGCTGATGCACAACACTTTAGTGGCCACTCAGTTTATGTTGCACTGAGGTTGGTTTATGCTCGGGCTTGAGTGCGCAGGGTATGCACAAAACAAGAAGGCAGTGAGTTTGCAGAGGGCAATCACAAACTCTAAAAAAAAGAAAGCAAGATGCAATGGTTGGCAGCTCAATCAATTTCAACACAGATTGGCAGCTCAAGCGAGAACTTGTACACAACACGGCTTGTATATGTGCACGAGTAGAGCAAATTCACGGAGAACAAGAGACATAGCACGGCCAGTTGGTAAAGAATTTTGTGAGGTGCACGGGGTATGGGATGTGCTCACTCAATGGTGAAGCATGTGCGGGGTTTGTGTCTTTGAAAACAGACTAAGCTGCTACCTCTACGCTACTCAACATTCAATCACAAATTATAAGATCATACGAGCTTACGGCAAATTGATGCTAACACAATTGATGTAAACTGGGTCGGTTTACCTTAGTTTTCAAAGATCAAGCACGGGATATGCAGATATTCACGGGGCTATATTGTCACGGATGTTTGCATGTAGCCCGGAGTGTCATAAGGTTAACAACTCAAAGAAGGTGTGAATTTAGACTTCTCGAGATGTAGCAAAAGTCGGCCAAACAATCGGTGCTAGCAACCAGCAAACCAAGCTTCGGTAGAGGTGAGTTGAGCTCAAAACTCGGAGATTATGCACAAGGTCTAGCAAATGCAGGGGGCCCGCGACTTGGCTCACGGAA
Organism: Papaver armeniacum; assembly: GCA_023531295.1. Taxonomy (NCBI): domain Eukaryota; kingdom Viridiplantae; phylum Streptophyta; class Magnoliopsida; order Ranunculales; family Papaveraceae; genus Papaver; species Papaver armeniacum. Next base: position 1,009 of record JAJJWW010009051.1, read on the forward strand.
CCGATGGTTACAAGTCATCTCGGGTGACGGAGTTAAGGCTTGCAATCAGCCAAGGCAAAGCAGGAATGCAAAATGAGTTATGCTCAGGGCTGACAAGAGGTTGTGGTATCAACTCACTCAGTTGACCTCACAGGATAGCTCAGCTAACTTGGTTATCCAAGTTAGGCCCTCACCACTACGTAATGGGAGGTCAATAATTCACTATGTTATGCACTAAAATGTTTCAGGGCAGAAGACAGCCCAAATCTCAGAGATTATGCACCAGAGATTATTCACTTGGTTCACCAGGTTGTGATTCAAAACTTGCAGCTTCAGGGGCTGGGCAAGGTGGCGAGACTTGGCTCACAAGGTGCCTAGGGTCAAGTCACTGCAGCTACGTGGGCTTGCGGTTAAGCACGGATGTTGAGTAACAATGGGAATGGCAGCTAAGTATCTATGTGAACAAGGCTTAGCATGTGACAAGTTAGCCAATGCACGGATGCACTGAGAATCATACAGATGCAAAAAGAACATGCTGGGGAATACTGAGTTGCAAGGTTCATTCCACCCAGATTCAAGGTCTAGCATGCCATCATTCATTCATTCATTCAAGGTTTGAGATACATTACCACCGAGTGTAACACTTGGTTTAGGCAAATCCACCAGTTCGCTCCTTTCTCCTCCTTGGGTCTATGCCTCAGCTTCTCAAGTACCTGGTAACTCAGCAAAGGGTTTTAGTTCCCAAACTTGAATAGTTAAAGCAAGAACATTAAAGTGCTACTAAAATTTCAAAACAAGAATTTTTGCAAAGCAGCAGAAATGCAACATATGAGACACAGCTGCAGATGAGTATGTTCAGGGTAAATGAGCAACAGGCATTGACAGGCACAGCTAACAGGCTTACAATGTAAGCTTCAACATGTGCCAATCATTGGGCTGAGAGAAACAGCTTTAACAAGCAAATCTAAGAGGCAATGAGCTAAAATATGCAATATTTTACAGGGTTATGATGCCAGAGGCTATGCTTGAAATCAGAACTACACTAATCTACTTTTCATGGTAATGATGCAGATGACAACAATATACAAAGATGGTTGAAATAACTAAGTTACACTAACACAGATGGTAAACAAGGGAGGTTTTAACACAAATATACAAAGATAAATGAGATCAGTGAGGTAAAGCAATAAAGAGCAACAGCACACACTACCAGGTCCCCGGCAGTGGCGCCAAAAACTTGGTAGGAGCTTAAAGGTGTCTTTCCTACGTATTACTGCAAGTGCACAGGCCTATTGAGGCGTGGCAAGCACAGGTCGATCCCACAGAGAAGTGGTGTGTGCTTAAGTGATCTAATGGCTTTCCTAACTGAATTCTAGAGGATATTGTAACACAAAAGTCAGGGCTGTTTTGTGGTTGTGTCGATACGACTAATTTGAGTTGTGACTCTAATCTAAGGCAGTAAAATGAGTAAAATAAGTTGTAACTGTGATTTTTGAGGCACTAGGGTGATTAAACTCACCACTTAATCCTATACTAAGGTACCATAATTCTATTTGTGTTCTTACCCTTCTCTTGAAGGTCTCTAGTGGAAATTTGGCCAATTGACTTCACAAATCATCCCCTAGTATAGAGTGTCTTCTTACATCACACTCTATCACAGGACTATTTGCTCACCAATTGACTAATAATCCTAAAACATTAAACACACAAAGAACATAAATAGAATCAAGAATTACTCAATACATGCTTAAGGGTTTGCTCACACCCTAGTCAAGTTGTTTAGAACATCATCTTTGAGAAAATAAACTTGAAATTAAATTCAGAACTAAACCCTAACTAAGACTGTCTAAAAAAAACTGAAACTGAAACTCTCTTTATTTTATACCTCCCATCCCTCTTCTAACACTCCATACTTACAAATCAAGCGAACCCACACCTCTCTTAACGCTTCCGAGTCGTCCATCCGGGGTTGTTGGAGAAAACCCTACTTAATCGCCTCTCAACCCAAGCTTCTAAGGTAGGGAAGCTAATGATGGAGGAAGGTAGAACTAGGGCATGGAGGAGGAGCTGCTGATTGAGTTGCTGGCACTGGAGTCAGTGGAGTTGGTGATGGCTCTGCATCAGGCATGGGAAGAGAATGAGAAGGTGAGGGTTTATGAGCAGAGTTGTTGGGGAGAAGAAAGAGAAATGGAAGAAGAGAATGGGTTTGGCTCGATGGGGTATAGGTGTAGGTGGTTTTGTTGTGAAGCGGGTGTAGCGGGAAGACGATGCGAAGGGTGGAGCGAGCGTAGGATGCAGAAGAGCGAGATCTGAACGGCTCAGGGAGGACTAGGATTTTGGTGTTGAGCGAATGCATCAGGGACGATGTGCAAGAAGGAGCGACCGTAGGATGTGGCTGGGTGAGATCTCCACGGCTCGAAAGGGACGGGCTCGGATCCGGGTCTTGGAAAGCTTGGGCCCATGTCTTGTAGATGGTTGCTACTTGTTGGGTTGCAACTGATGCGTGCGCGGGCTTTGGCTTTCTGCTCCATAGACGCTTGCCTCCAATTTTCTGCTCTTTTGGCTCCTTAATTTCTCCGAACTTTATTTATTACCTAAAAAAACAAAATTAATTAATACAAATATTTATTCTTGAAAACAAAGAAAACATAGAATCTGGGATAATATCTGATTCTTGAGCACAAAAGATGAGTTAAATGCCAATAAAAAGGTGTATAAATATGCAATATTTGGCACTCATCACCATTGGCTTTATTGAAAGAATACAAAACTAAAAACGAACTATACAAACCCAAAATATAATTTTTTTTTTTTCTCTTTTTTTTTAATTTTCTTTTTTTTCTTTTTTTCAAATTTTTCTTTTTAATTTTCTTTTTTTCTTTTTTAAAATTTTTCGTTTTTTTTCTTTTTCTTTTTTTTTCTTTTTTATTTTTTTAAGACAAAGAAAGTAAAATACAAATAAAATAAAACGTAAGTACAAAGGCCATAGTGTAAGTACTTTACCGCTTGATTCTTCACAACTTATATGTCTTGATATCATAAACTTCTCGAACTCTCATCCTTGATAATTTTCACTCATGTACTATAGTCTTCAACTTATAAAAATTCTGCTCCTTGTCTTGTTGCTTTACTTGAATCTGAAATGCCGCTCAATTTTTGTACCGTTGCTTGTAAACCATGAACGTGTTCAACTTTCCTTAAAATTTGTGATGCTCCTCTTGTTGATGATGATGGTGTTTCTATGGACTTTTGTTGGTGTAGAGAGATAAGGTGGATGGTGCTAACTGAACAAGATTACAAGTGGTATGTAAGTTAGCAATTCGATGTCACCATCATGGTTGATAAAAATAGCACTCAAGAGATCAAAATAGTGCTTCTATGGTGGGAGGTTGGGCAGCTCACCATTCTGCCCGGAATTTACGTACGGTGACACACACTCTAAAAGCACAAATTTAGACAGTACAAAGAATTGAAGGTCGGTGCCTCACATTATGTAACATGGGTAGTCTCCACTATAGGGGATCACTACTCTAATACCGAATTCAGTCTGCACCTTATTTGCCACTGGCATGGTTAATCCAACTTTAACTCTCATACAAGTAAGAAACCCGATCATGTTCTCTCATCATCTCTAAGTTCGGGTCACTCTTATGAGATTCTCGATGTAATCTTAGCGACATGTATACTATGTGACTCTAAACTAACTACAAGTTGGAGTTTTTATTCACTATTTACAAAAAAGTTAAAAATTTTGACTCAAAACGGCTAAAAACTCTATATGCAAAAGACTCCCCCACACTTAAACTTCACATTGTCCTCAATGTGTAAAACCGAAAATTCTGAATTCTGACGTAACAGCAGATAAAACGCAAAACTGTACAAATTGGTAAGGAATTTGAAAAACTCAATTTCACAAAAGTTGTTCATCTACGTGTTTTCTACAAAGTGTCAAAGGGCACAGTGTTTTGATAAACGGTCTGACAGTTATGGTCTCTGGACTGAACTACGTGCAGTCTGAATTTTTCTCGATTTAAAAGGTATTCGTCATAATTCTCTTCTAAGATAGATTCCGGACGCAATGAAATTAAATATGGGGATGCAAATATGATATGAAAACTATAAAAATAAATAAATAAAAGGGTTTAAGATACAAAACCTATGGGTTGCCTCCCATTTAGCGCTTGGTTTAAAGTCGTCGGCCAGAGCTCTTTTGTTATCGTCCATATACCAACAATGAAAAGTTGGGGATCCTTCCATGTAACCTGTTTTGCAAACACTAGCTTCACACAAATATTAGTAATATAAAACAGAAATGAAGCTATTAACAGATAAAAGTTTCCCCTACACTTATTCTTGTCCACACTTGGAAGTGTATAAAGAATATAGAAGTCTGGGACTACCACGGTTTGTTGTTCCAGAACCTGCATAGTATGAGAATCAAGTATCTTTAATGGCGGAAATCGAGAAACAAAGTCATTCAACAATATTCTCGAAGCACATACATTCAAACCAATAAGAGGTAAAGAGAAGAAACAATAGGCAAAGGGTTAGATAAACCTTGCACAATCTCTTGTATCACGGAATCCTCTTCATCCTTGAAAAAACTCAAGTGAATTATTCACCTCATGTATATCATGGTCCTCTATCAAACCTTGCAACCATTCTTCATCCGTTTCTGCCTTTTAACCAAAGTATCGACATAAACATGATCATTATAATCATATGCAAGCTCAATTGGGTCTTCAACAATATTGGTCATAGGTCACATTCTCAACATACTCCTCTTTGTTGTAAGGCACATACTCTTTTGCGGATCCAAATTTTATTATAAGAAACTTTTCTAGAACACTCAAAAATGCATCATCCTCAAGCTCCACCCTTTGAATAGGCTCTTGATCATTATTAAGATCAATGCTTGAGTAATCTACACAAGTGTTGACATATTCCTCTTCGCCACATCTTGATCCCAAAAAAGACTCCTCGGAGATGTCACCATGAGTTGTTTCAAGCAATGTATCATAATCACCGTCACTATCATAGTCAACATAAGATTGGTCATCGCTGAATTTAGTGTTGCTAATCTCTAACTCATCCTTTTGAATAGGTGAATGATCATTATTAAGATCAAGAGTTGAGTTAACTACACAATTATCAACGAAAGTGCCCAAGGATTGGCCTTTTTCAACATTAGCATCAATCAAATATTCATCACAAACCATATGCACATTAAAATTATCCATATCTTCCTTGCATTGATCAATGCCTCTTCGCAAGCTAGCAATACCTTCACGAAGTTCTTGGAGTTGCTCGTTTGTAATCTCTTTTGCTTTTTGAAATTCCTCTTGTAAAAAGTTGGAAACTTGATCTATAAAGTTAGAGACTTTTTGTTCACGAACATAAGAATCCTCCCATCCTGTGTGGTTTGTTCACACACATACCAGCCATAAGGTTGTTGAGGAAAACCATAAGGTTCCATGGAATATTGGTCATAACCAATGAATTGGTTTGATTATACCCATGGAATTGGTAGTTGTCGTATTGTTGAGGTTGTTGAAAACCGTATCCATCCATGTAGTATGCTCCTTCCATGAGAAACAAGCACCTGAAATAAAATTCTCAAACCAAGGTTAAAACCCAGAAAATAAGAAAAAGTAAAACACAACTAAAAACAAAAATAAGAACCCAAAAACAATTGACAACCGCTGCCTCCCCGGCAGCGGCGCCAAAATTTGACCGGTTGTCAGCCGACACAAATATAAATTACACTTTCTTACTACTCAAAATATATAATGAAGCAAGGGCAAGAAAGGATCGTTCCCACAGAGAGGTCTAGGTTGTCAATATGATTCGGTTTCTATAAGTAACACGGGGATTTTTCGATTGTGTAAAATAAAAATAAACAAAAAAGCAAAACAATAAAAAGTAAACACGCAAATCAAGAATGAGAAAGTATTGGTCATGGATTTCGTCTTCAATCACAAACATGTTTTCAACACAATAACTAGAATTGATATTTTAATCTCAACTTTTATCAAAGGCCCTAAGATACCTTGATCGCAAGAATACCCCGCTAATCTCCTCTTGTCATCAACAAACACATTAAAAGATGCGAATATGAATTCTATCTAAAAGAACAACCTAACGTGTAAAAGCACTAATCAAGTTTAATTCCCTAGATGCGTTAAGTTCAATGAAATCAGGCCAATCAAAGCAATCGAACGTGTAAAAGCACTAATCCGATTTAACAAAGGTTATGGTTCACATAAGATCATAAGAATATATCACTACAAACTATAATCTTATTTATGCTACTTGCAATCAGAAATTATCACTTTTGCGTATAACAACCCTAATCTAGCAATAAAGATGAAAGCAAACTCAATCGATTCGCGACTCGACTAAACACGCATTCAAATCATGTAACAATATTAATAGTGAATCATAAACGATAATATGAGAGAAAACTAATTTATCATATTAAAACCCATATTTGGAAATCCAACTTACTCCATAACCAAAAGAAAACTCTAGCTCATATTCATGGAGTTCATAACAAAGAGAAGTTTCATGTTTCTAAACCCTAGAACAAAAGTAGAGGCAAAAAGAATAGATAATAAAAAGATCTATCAAAAGTTGTAGAATTCTTCTTTTATAGCTTTTCCTCCCTTCAAAATTAGGTCTTCAAAGCCCAAAGTCCAAGTGGTCCACCAAGCCCATGTTTGTGCAAATACCCGTGTGAAAATATGACCCAAAAGAGGTCCTTGGGAAATCGGGTATTGTGGTAGGAAATTGGCCAGGAAGAGTCTAAGGAAAGTATCTCGGTGACGGCAAAGTCCACCCGGTCACTTAGGATCGGCCCGAGTCAACGCGAGGCGGGTCAACTCGGTCAACTCCCGGTCCAGATCACTCGAGTCAAATCAGGTCGTGAGTCGAATCGGTGGCTGAGTTAAATTGGCAGACGAGGCCATTGCACGAGCGGAGAATTTGTGCAAAGACAATCATTATGCATCACCACTCCTTGTGACCATCTTGCTATCATTGTGCATCCCTGCAAATCTGATGAGCAGAACCACCTTCCATTTGAAAACTGCAGCACAACCCAACAGCACATAACCACTGCCACACTAAACTGCAACTCCATTCAACACCTTCAGCTCACACCTCAAACAGCAACACCAATTCCAATATTCTCCAGTCCCAGCACCAGAGACTATCCTTGCATCTCAGCTCAATATCAAACCTTCTTGTTCTTGTTCTCAACTAATGCCAGAAACTCGACCCATTCTTCCTATTGCACTGCCGCCTTTGCTTGCACTTTGCCCAGCACCAATTTGTAAACCTCCTCAGTTCAAAGCAACAACTCTATCTCCCCTGCAACATTTCATTACCACACAAAGCCCCAGATCCTAACCAAATCAGATGCAGCACCTGCAACAGCACAACCTACTGGTGCTTCTGTGCTTGCACTTGGTTGCACACAGCTCAGACCTAACTATACTCATTGCAAACTCCCGGTGTAACTGTGAATTTCCATTCCACAGCTTCAGCTCAACTACATCCACTTACTTTCCAGCATACTACATCAGTTCTAGGCAAAACCTTAACCACTGCCACTCAGCTTCACATTCCCTGGCACCAGTCCCTTGATTTCTATGTCAAGCCAAGCACAGCCCATCTCTCCAATTGATTGCAAACCTTCAATTATATGTCCAAATCGAATCCCTTGTATTCAAATCAATACCAGCTGCAAACTCAGCCATCCAACTCAGTTTCTGGTTCTCTCGGCTCGAAACATTCCAGCGATGCCTTACCGCAACAAAACCTGCACTACCTCAACCCACTCACTGCAATGCACAGCTTTGCTCCCTGTAGCTCAATTCAAACTCAACAAACCCCTCAAGCAATAACCGCAACAAACATTTTCACTATTTCTAATACCTTGCACCCTAATGCTCAAGTAAGCATTCATCATCACCAGCTACATTCTCTATAGCTCAGATAATCTCTGCAATCTCAGCTTAAGGCCTTCAAGTCTTCTTATCTAATTTCAACCCTAATTGCAGAACCCACATTTCATGGCTACGGATCAAACAACCTCCACCTACACTGCATTCCACTCTAACTTCATTACTTATTTTGTCACATAGCAGTACCTCAATCCCTGGCTTCAGTTGAGCTGCAATTCACAGCCAGCATCAAGCATTCATAGCACCAGAACCTTCTTCTGTCATAAGCTCAGGCCAACCAAAACCTGCAATATCAACTCTGATGCACACTAAGTCACAGGCTTATCACCTGCAAATGCCATTTCTTCCCTTCTTCTCGGCTCAAGACCACCACCAACAAACTCAATTCAACTCCCCCCCTGAATCTCAATACCACCAGCAGCCATTATTCAGTCAACACCATTAACAGCCAACATACACAGCAGCATCATCAACGGCAGTTCAACTCACTCATCGACACACACATTGCACCTGTTGCTTCCCTGAGTTCATCCACTGTTCATTCTATTCATCGATTGGTTCTTCTCATTGACAAACCCTAATTTCTGTTTCACCCAAGTTTGACACTTAAATCACCAGCTGCAATCGAACCCGTCTACAATTTCATCTTCTCTTCTCTATTTCAGATCGATTTCCATCATCAATTTCATCTGAATCTCTCGATTTCACCAGAGAATCAACCCATCTGCTTTTCTCTCTTATTTTGGGTGGAACGGAGGAATGAGGTGAATGGAAGAAACACCTCTCGATTTAGGGTAAAGAGGATTAGGGTGCTAACAGCACACCCACCTTCTGGATAAGGGCCACCCATCTGGCAACCCCTTAACCACAACCTGGTTCTATTTAGTACTCATCCAAATATAGTTGCCCCTTAACCTTTGGTTTGGTTCCCAATAGCATGTGAAATGACACTTTGCCCCTTTTCGCCTCAATTTGGGTGATTTTCGCTTCTTTTCCTCCGTGCGACTACATAATACCTAATAACTCAAAAACACGCGTAAAGTACATAATTCACAAGAAAAATAACAAAGAAAGCGTAACTACTAGATAGTAAATTAGGTGTTTTAGACACCTATCAATAGCGGCTTAATTTCAGAGTATTCAATTCCTGACTAGGTCCCGGGGTTTTCTGCATTTCGGTTTCCTCGTTAACAAAATCTTGTTGTGTCATTTACTTTTGTTTTCGTAATTATAATTGTTATTATTAAAATTTAAAGTAAATTACACAAACGTTAACTCTGTATTACTTGATAGCGATCCTATAGAGTTTGGTTAAGTCCAGACCTATTATCAAGTAATCACACTTTGATTGTTGTATTGTCTCGATCTTGTATCCATAGACGATCACGCAAAGTGTGAATACGGATTCGTTGTATTGTCTCGACTCGAGTCCATAGACAATCACTTTGAGTAAGAGGACTTATAGGTGGAAAAGTTTAAGATTGTGGTATATTTGGGTACCCTCATCTTTTTAAATCGGAATTCTGCCAAGTAGTAAACTTGTTATATCTATCTTTCAAGATACGAATTCTACATGAAACAAGTCTCGTAATCTATCATAATTATATGGACGTATATACTAAGATTTAATATATACGGTTAGAGCATTGCTCGGTCGAGCTCACAAGTGTTGCTATCTTAAGCTTGTTGTCAAAACTATATCTTGAGTTCTAGTCTACATTTAGTCAGGTCTCGGATTAGGATAGAAGTGTGTGGTTGAGATTCGAATATCACTGCGTTCTACCGTTTGAAGGCGAAGATCAACATGAGCTTTAGAGAAATTCAACATCAAAAGGTAAACCACCTATTTCTCAAGTTTTCACATTTATATCTTTGAGACATTGTCGCATGACTAAATTAGATAGTACATGCATAATAGAAATTTCGAGTCAAGTTTATCTTGAATATCGTTAGAAATATGACTAAGCTTAAAAACTTTTGTTAATACTTGATGAATTCGGTTCAGAACAATTTATTGTTTATAACCTAATCATGATTCAAGATTTAATCATTTGAAAATAGCTTGGAACAGTGATATGTGTCATTGATGTTATTCGAGAATGTTTCATATTGATTATTAGAGAGATATAGAACTACCGTTAATCTGGATACAGGACAGTATGCATACAAGTTCACATACTGGGAGAACTGTTATAAGTCCAGAGCCGCAGTACATGTACCTAGTACACGTCTTGTTAGAGAATTGCTCGGTCGAACTCGCATGCGTTGTTATCTCAATCATGTTTGTCAATGTTAGTGATCAAAACTATAAGTCTTGATTTCTAGCATATGTAGCTAAAGGTCTCGGACTAGGATAAAAAGTGTATTTGAGCTCAAGAACTCCATGGAAATCATCATACAAGACGAAGGACTACTCGAGGAACCGGTGGAACTTCATCGACTAAAAGGTATGTGGAGACTTGAACTTATCTGTCACTAAAAAGTCTATTTACTCTATCTCCTACTCTTGAGACAAAAGTCGTTTAAACGTATAGACTTTCATTATACGCATTTGCTATTTCGAGCCGAGTTTAACTCGCCTATCTATTTCTAGAAATATGTGTTGGTAAGCTTTCACTTTAACCGAAATCATCTTTACCTAGTGACGAAAGTCATGATATGTTTCAATCACTTTGGAAATTGCTCTGACGAAAAAATGGTCTGTGAATAACGGCTATATAACGTTCTCTGATAATGTTTCAACGATTGAAATGAGAGTTTAGATTACATAACCATTGGTATGATATAAGCATTGTTGTGGAAACACATATATGTATAAGTCCTTATTCCTTGAACCAAAGTTTGCGAACTTTGTTGATCAAGAGAAATGGAAGTGGCGCAAGCCAAGTCCGTGAACTCAGTCCACGAACTGGCGGAAGTTCTCGACCCGAGAATTTCTGCTGGAGTTTGTGAACTCCTTCCATGAGCTTAAGTCCGCGAACTTGAGTAGGTTATATCTAAAACCGGTTGTTCTTGAACTCATGTTTATATAAACTAAGGAATGCTTTTGCAAACCGTGGCTATAAAGTTAATGAACCAATTCGAGTGAATCAAACCGTTTTTGCTTCGATTGTGTCTTGTGTAGTTACATAAGATCTAAGCAATTGAACAACTCTCTAACTAGTTCATTTGAGTCATCTGAACTAGTTATGGTGAAAAAGTTAATGTTTGGGTACACAGTTCATAAACCCAAAATTGAACATTTCGTTGTGTGTAACAATCTAAGTTTCCGATCCGACGGTTGAGAAATATTAGCTTGAATCTAATCAGGTTTTCATCTAACGGTAAATATTAAATGCTTTGTTACTAAGCTAACATTGATTGCAAACCCTGATTTGAAAGACTATGTAAGGGAGAACTCTAGCAACTAGGAAACCTAATCCCCACACCTTATGTGTGATACTATTTGTATAAGCTAGAGTCGATTCTCCTTTAACCTTAGGTTTTCTTCTCTAAACCAGGTTAACGACTTAAAGACTTCATTGGGATTGTGAAGCGGGCCGATAATACATTTCTTGTAGTTGTGTGATTCGATCTTGTTGTTTCATCGTACGGGTACAATTGAAATAATTGGCTTGAGATTTATATCTCCGATAGGCAAGATAGAAAAGAAATCACAAACACTTCGTCTCATCGTTTGTGATTCCACAATATCTTTTTATTTGCATCGATTAAGATTATTGTAAGGTGATCAATAATACTAATTTGTTCGGGGGAATATAAGTCCTAGGGTTATTGATTGGTTCTGTTCACCTTGATTTATCAAAAGACGGAACAAAACTCATAGGTTTATTCGTGGGAGACAGATTTATCTATTCTATAGACTTTTCTGTGATACTGATTTGTTTATTAAAGTCTTTGACTTTGGGTCATGTAACTCTTAGTTGTGGGTGAGATCGGCTAAGGGAATCAAGTACGCAGCATCCTGCTGGGATCAGCGGCGTAGGAGCATAATTGTACCTTGGATCAGTGTGAGATTGATTGGGGTTCAACTACGATACCCAACGAAGTTAATTTTGAGTAGGCTAGAGTACATGGTAACTTGTCTGATGTGTGTTCAACGGACTAGGTCCGGGTTTTTCGCATTTGCGGTTTCCTCGTTAACAAAATTCTGGTGTCTGTGTTATTTCTATTCCGCATTATATTTGTTTATATAATTGAAATATCACAAGTTGTTGTTCAATCAATTAGAATATCCAGACCTTTTGGTTGTTGATTTAAATTGATTGACACTTGGATATTGGTCTTTGGTACCATCCAAGTTATCTCTCTTTGATAAAGACTCAGATTTCTATTTGCTTGAGTAAAGATCAAATCGAGAGATTGAGATATAAACTCGTTGATATACTTTTTATCTAGATTTAGTCTGACTGTCTAGTTGATTCTCTAGAAAGTATATTGGAGTTTGTCCATACAGATTTCTAAGCGAAATATTGGGTGTGGTTGTTAGACCCCCGCTTTTTCACGTACCGACATAGCTATAGTTCGACAATGACTTTTTGGTATGCATGCCCGGTATCCATACCATAAAAAGTCTGTTGATTGTGAACCAAGAAAAGTACGCATACCTAGTATGCAAACCGGGAAAGATCTGTTGGTTTCAAAACCGGAAAGGTATGCATACCCATACCATAAAAGATCCGTGAGTTCTTGAAATTGTTTTTGTCTTAAATGTACACATACCCGATACACGTACTATGACAAGAATATTCACGAACAGGTACAATACACGTACTTACCTTGTCGAATATTTTTAGATGCATCAAAATTATTTCTATGAGATAACCGGCATTTGAACAACTCTCTAAAAACACTATCTAGACATTTTTGACCATATGTGTGATTCAAGAAAAGTCTTAAAGTGTTACATGAAAATGGTTAAGCTTATCGTTCAATTGGCTAGTTTCGGCTAACCTACACGGTTCGGTTACGGTTCATCCTAACTAGACCGTATATTCTACTATGTTAATCTCAAGTCAAGTTTTTCATCTAACGGTGATTATTCATTGCTTGGTTCCAAAGATATATTAGATTAAACCTAAAGCAACCTTGATCTTGAAAGTCTATATAAGGAGAACCTCAAACAACTAGGATTTTTGATTCCCTGACACTATTCTTGTGTGTCTTAGTTGTAAACTAGAGTCGTCCTCTCCTTAAAACCCTTATAGGGTTTAGCGACTAAAAAGACTTCACCTAGCTTTGCTCCAACAAACAATATAGATATAAATCACAAATTTTTTCCGTCTCAGACTTTGTGATTCCACAAGTTTATACTTGTGAGGTGAATAATAATCTACGCTGCTCTTCGGGAGTCATAAGACCGGATTTTGAGGTTTGCTAGACTTTGTATATTGCAATCGATTTCCTACCGCACCTTAATCTTTGATCAGAACGGAAATCACATTTAGGCTTATCTTTGGGAGGCAGGTTGGTTCAAAGTCTTTAATTGAGTTGAAGCAACTCTTAGGTTGTAAAGGACGTCAGCGAAGGGAATCAATTGCGCGGAGTCCTACTGGGATTCAATAGGCGTAAGGAGCGCGACTATAATTGAATTTCTATGACGGTTTAATTCGGTCTCAACTACATTCCGGACCGAAGTTCTGATAGTATGCTAGTGTCTGTAGCGGTTTAATACTATTTGGTGTTCAAGTCTGGACTAGGTCCCGGGGTTTTTCTACATTTGCGATTTCCTCGTTAACAAATTTTTTGGTGTTTGTGTGTTTTTTTTCCGCATTATATTTTTTATCTTTATAATTGAAATATTACAGGGTGTACGTAAATCAATCAAAGTAGATATATCCATCCCTGTTTATTGGATATGACTTGATTAATTCTTGGATATTGATCTTTGGAATCGTCCAAGTACTCTCACGGTATAATCAAAGTTCACATACTAGTTTATATAACATTCGATTATGAGAGAAAGAGATATAAACTCTTCATATCTTTCACGATTGAGAATCATTAAGTTGAACTCTCAAAATTATATTTGAGTTTATTCCATACGAGGTTTCCTAAGAAAAAGTTGGTGGTGTATTTATATACCCCACGTTTTCATATACTACTTGTGTAAATCCTATTGTAAAGATAAACAATATAATACG
>JAJJWW010009052.1:0-89083 GCA_023531295.1 Papaver armeniacum
GAGAAAAATCCCATTCTCCACTTTAGTTTCATTGTTCCACATTCGATTGTCAGGAAGAAAACCTGAGCTCTGTTTGGGATAGAGTAGATTACGTGACAAAATCTGCTGACATTAGAAAATACGATGATGAACACCCTTGGGTCTCTTGTCTTCTTCACTTATTAATCTTCCGATTGCCTTCCAAGACAAATTCAATGCATGAACTAGTTCCCTGTGTTAAGCCCTCTAGGATTTTCGCCTTTCTTTATTTTTTGAAAAGCTTCACAATAACACTAGGAAATTTCATGTTCTCGATATCCACGTGACATTTCTAAGAAATTCGATATTTTCTTAACGATTTTGTGATAATACGAGTTTCATCCTCTAAAATACTAGTAAGATGAAAAATATAGTTCTAGATGGAACATCAGGACATTTTAACAAATCTCGAATGATATGAAAGTTTACGAGTATTATTAAGAAGATATGGAAAGTAGTTTTGTACTAGGTTCTATAATCCTTTTACGAAAGATTTCTTACGATTTGTTTTGTGTGAGCACCAAGTAAGTTACTAATGTATATATAGGCAAGTTTAGAATTAGTATATGACACTTGTAAGTGTTTACAAGTAGGTGGCCTAAGAATGTAATGATTATAGGAGCAGATTTTACCTTGCATGTAATCTTAGAGCAGGTAATGCTGTACTTGAGATGTGCCACTTGTAATGGAAATCTCTGTCTTCCTAATTCAAGCAAGTTGTTAATGAATATATGAGCAGTCTTAAAGTGGGTAAATGACACTTGTAATTTTCTACAATGAGGTGATTGAGGAGTGAAGCACTGTGTAGGGATAGATTTTACGATTGCATGTAATATTAAAGGGAACATTGAAGTCTACGTAATATTGCCACTTGTAATGAAATTCTCGTATTTCAGAATCTTGAGGACAAAGTTTTGTTTGATGATTTTTAGGAGAAACATTTCTTCTTAAGGAATTGACACTTGTAATAAGATAACGTTATAAACAATGTTTTGATTTATATATTCAGCTGGCGGGAACTATATTCTCTGATGCTAGCATTTTCATTGATGAGTTTATCAAGTAATCATATTCTCTAGCTGAGGCTGTATTGCTTGATGCTAGCGAGTTTTCATTGATGAGTTTATCAAATAATCTATATAGTGAAAATAATGATAACTTCAATTAACAAATATTTTGAAGATGTCATATTGGGATTGTCCTTACTCAAGACGGAAGAAACTTTTCTTGCACCCAAAGTGAATACTATTTGTTGACCGGAGTGATTTTCGAAACACTTGTAGCGAATCGCTCCTTCTTTGAGCGGAGGTATTGATGGGAGATGGCCTCAGCTGAGCATCATCTCCAAAAATGCTTCCCATGTAGGTACAGAAAATCAAACAAATGATTGTACATAGTTTATAGATATTATAATTATTCATAATACGAAATCGATTGAAAATTAGGTTGAATAAATAATAGAAATCAATTGAAAAATTAGGTTGAAGAAAAACAGATTTAGAAAAGGAAAATAGAGCAAATTAAGCAGATTCAAAGACTACTAAAAGATGAAACAGAACGAATAAATAAGAAAAAATGAAAAAGAAGACCAATTGCTTTTGAAAAGCAGATTGAAACTACCTAAACATGGAAATAAAAGTCGAAGGAACCCTAGAAAAACGATTCAGGGTGAATAGGAAAGAGAAATTTAACCAATTTTAACAATAAAATAAAAGGAAATCAATCTAGAATCTAAAGAATAGAAGAAGGGTAAACTAGAGGAAGATTAGAGAAAATTTCAGAGAAAAATTGGAAGAAAAAACGATGAAAATCAATGGAGATTCGAAGCTGGGTTCACTCGGTGCTATCGCCAGATCCTCGGAGCCCCCTAACCTTGTAAATGCTCGGTACCGATTTCTTTGCCTCATCGATTTTGATTTGAAAATGGAGATGGGAAAGTATTTCCTCTCCATCTCTTTGATTTCAATAACATAAAGTTCTTACATTCTCTCTCTATTCTTGGTCAATATATGACCCGAGGAAAGAGATACATGTGGACCTTCTTTGTCCATTCATTTCTTACACTAAAGCGAGATGCAATCATAAATGCATGATAGATATGTCTTGTACACAAGACTTGTTCATAAGACTCAAGTAACACGAATTCTAAGATGCATGTTAAGTAAAGCTTGTACTAAACACTTGTGCATAAGAACATTACATTAACTTTTAACGATTACAATTAATAGTGAAGTCATGTTCAAAAGCAAAGCCAGAAATCCACCACCGATTACCGTTTTCTAGCCCATGTAGGTATGTGGTTAACTCGCTTCTCTTTCGGTGTACTACGAGATCCATCTTCCTGGATTTTCTCATTGGATTTATAAACAAATTTTATCACATTAGTTTCGCATTCTTTATTTTCTTCTCCATGAGTTAATGCATCTTCTTTGGATGGGAAATCGGGATGGTCTTGTACATCCATTACCATCTTACTTCCAATATTTGCAGACCTCCTCGAAGTCATATTCAAAAGCGAAACATTGCCAACTTTTTTTGGTATTAAACCACCACAGGTTTCTTTTCGATTCATCATTCTCTTGTTTTTCTCTTCTTCTTCTTTCTTCTCTTCTTCTTTCTCCTTTATATCAGTATGTTTGCAAAGACCACTTTGTTCTCCTGCTTGCAGAAGATCGGGTTGTTCTTTAAATCTTGAACTAGCAGCAACTTCTTCTACCTTATCGGTACTTCCTAGTTTGCTTTTCTTGTCAAAAATTGCTTCCAATATTAGTACGGACTTATTACACAAGACATTTGATCTTTATTTTGTGAAACGACCAGCATGAATCGGAAAGACATTTCATTTCTCTATGTTTAAGTTGAACTTTTGTTACGTATGTTAAAGTTCAACTAAATCGAGTGTTTGGTTTATCGGTTTATATATTAATGCTTGGATTGGAAATGCGGGGAAATTGAATAGGTCGGTGTTTGCTCTATCAAACAAAACATGTATCGGGATCTTTCGGCGAAATTCTCCTATTTGACAGACAACTAGGTATAATATTGATAAACCTTTTTGCTCCTACGAGTGTTGATAAGAATTATGCCTTCCCATCTATCTTTGAACGACATGTTTTTTACTTGCATGTTTAGTGATGATGATCATGAAAATTGTTTTTCTATCAGGGGATAACCACCAGTATACCCACTTTTTCTTCATAATCTGACCAGACTATATTTCATTTGTATACTTGGTAGGTTTCATGTTTCTTGCCAATTGTATTATTACCGTACTTTATACTTATTACCATCGTACCGTATTTTCTAACCCTTGTTATACATATTCGTTTGCTTATAAGATGGCAGGAGTAAATGGTTGGAAGTTCAAGTTGAATGAACTTGTCGGACCGCCGCCTTCGTCGTGAAGACATCATTGTAAATGGTTATTTTGTTATGTTTAATAAATTTGTTGGATATTGGTAACATCATCCGCAGCTCCGAAAGTTGTTGTATTGTACTTCGCCAAAAATCGCATCATGACCTGCCTTTGTCTTCCCAACACCCCGTAGTATACATGTTTGTTTGCTTATAAGATGGCGGAATAAATGGTTGCGTTCAAATTTGAATGGTACATGACCATGTACATTAGTGACTTCAAGGCAAAGACGGCCTAGGTCCAATTTTTTATAAAAAAACTTGTCAGACCTCGGTCGTCTTCGTCTTTCAAGACATCGGTGTAATTGGTTATTCTGTTTTGTTTAATAAATTTCTTTGGATATTGGTAACATCATCTTTCAAAGCCCTAACCTTTGATGTTTGTGCTTAGCCAAATCGCATCATGCCTATCTTTGCTTTCCGCATTTTACATGTATGTTTGCTTATGCGATGGCGGAGTAAATGGTTGCGGTTCAAGTTGAATGGTACATGATCATGTACATTGGTGACTTCAAGGCAAAGACGGCCGAGGTCCAGTTTTATAAGAAACTTGTCGGACCTCGGCCGTCTTCGTCTTTGAAGACATCGGTGTAAGTGGTTATTCATTTTGTTTAATAAATTTGCTGGATATTGGTAACATCATCTCATAAGTTCAAAGTTGTTATGTTGTGCTTGGCCAAATCTGCATCATGCCTATCTTTGCTTTCCCGCAGTTTACATGTATGTTTGCTTATAAGATGGCGGAGGCTGTGGTACATGATCATGTACATTGGGATAGAGGGATAATTATGTACTTTATTGCTTGATTAATATATTACTTTTTGCATCAAAAATGTTAACGAGTGCCCTTTAGAGAAGTGAAGGCATTTTGTAAGTTCAAAAAGAATCCTTCGTTTGCAACAAGTCTTTGTTACTCTTTTGGTAGATAAGTGAAGTTTAAGACAGTTCGGATATGTGGATTCTATGAACAAAATACTCTTGGAATGCAATATCTGGAGACACTTCTGGAGATGTAGATTAAAGTAAATTTCTATGAATCAATAATCCCTTTTTTCACATCTTTTTTTTTTTTTTTGGATGAATGAATCAGAATTCCTTGGCCCATCCACAACTACAGTGAATTGTTTGCGGATGTAACAAACTCGGGTAAAGCCAAGCCAATGGTTTGCGGACTCCACAAAATTTCTTATTACCAAGGCCTGTGGTGACATGAACTTTTCGTTGCATAGAAGAGGAATAGCCATTATTATTTTTTGATCAAAGTAATTGAAAAAGTTAAATTGACGGTCCATGAAGAGGGAATCGCATCTTGTTGGTTTTGTGGTACCAGATAAAGCATGTAACAAGTAGTTGAGGATTTAGTGGTCGACAAATGTGTGACATTAAATGTAGGTGGGTAGTCTGGTTTGGATGTCTAGATATGAAGCAATTACTACACTCATTTTATTTTTAGCTTATCTCTACTCGTATTGAACTTGAGATAAGAGTATATGAGAGATTAGAGATCTACGGTCATTATTATTGAGATCTATAGAGGTTTAGTTGATTACATCAAATCACCCGAAGAGAAAGGCGCAAACCGGTAAGTGCATTGGAGAATTTTGAACTTTTATACCTATAGCTACTAAGTTGTTGAGTATGAATGCTTTAATTCAGGTTGTACAAATATTGCATTTACTAGATTGATTCCCGCGCATGTTGGGTTTAAGGTGGTATGCTATGATTATTACATTGATTGTTGTCGGTTAGTAGTTGGTGTTGATGGCAAGAAGAATATTCGAATCAGATGATACTAGTAGTTATTTATTATTTTGATTTTTTGGAATGATGATCCCATGATTAAATGATTGAAGATGTGTTTTATTTTGTTGGATCCCATGATTGATTGTGATGTGTAAATACCAAAGACAATTTTTTTCCAACCCAAAGAAAACAAAAATGAATTTACTTTGTTTGTCAAGTGGTATGTTGGATGATGTAAAAGTGGGCCCCATTTTAATTTAATTATCAAAACATCTAAGGAGTTCATTGTAGCAAACCACCTTAAACCCAAACATCTGGTTGTTCATGTTGTCGTCAGTGTTGTGTGTTTAAAAAACTAAAATCAATAAAAGGTGAATTTTTGACTTTACTCAGTAAGTTGTCTTTTAGAAATACGAAATGGAGGACCACTTTAATCCATCGATATTCCTGTACCACATGGGGGGTGTTGAACTTTTTTATTGTACTTAGATTTACTCTTTTTTTTCTTAGGAAAGTAGTTATTTTGTTTTGTTTTGCATCTTCCAACAAGTTGCTTTTATTTTGGTCCCCAACATCTTGGACCGAGAATCAAAGATTCTCATGCCCCAATTCTCAACAATGGATGTGGTATGCCCCTTTAATCTTTTTCCTTTTCTTTACGGCGCAGCAAACCGGGCCTGATGTTGACAACGTTCCCCTTTCAAAGGTGGTGAAGAGGGCCAAAGGGAAGGAAAAGGAGAAGCCCACAAGAAGAATTGACGAGAAGAAGATGATACCGTGTGATATTTTGAGTGGTTATTCTAGTATGGAATTTGATTGGTCTTTTAGTGATCCTAGTGATAATGAAATAAATAGGGTAAAAATGAAAAAAAATCGACATTGGGAAGAAATGTTGAGGGAAATAGTTACGGGATACATAACAAGTGGGAGAAGGTGTAAGACCAAAAGCATTAGGAAAAAAAATCTTGACGGTATAAAGTTAAAATCTCTACGACAAAAAGCACGCAAAGCACTCCATATTTGCTTATGCAGACGTATGGATCCTATATAAACAGCTTCAGGTAACTCTAAAGCCTTGTGTGTATAGTGTGTGTTAAGTTTTTCTACTTGGTAATGTGTATGTTGTTGATATGATTCCTTTTTTTAATTGTTTGAACTCAGTTTAGTACGTGAGATGTGCCGGGAGATTGTTGAAACGAACCCTGGAAGCATTGCTAGTTGGACCATCCACCCGAGAGACTAAAGAGTTTGAAGGCTTATGTATTGCGTATAGGGCATCCATTGAAGGGTTTAATGATGGATGCTGGACCAATTATAGCATTAGCCTGGTCCACTGCTAAATAGTATGTATGGTGGAGCAGTTTTGTGCCCCTTACCTCTGTGGATGGTAACAATGGCATGTATCATATTTCCATTTACATCCGTAGTGAGGAAGAATGAAAGAATAGACAAATTTGTCTATCATCGGCCGGCTCCCGAAGAACACCAAAAGAGAAATTACATTTTTCACGACTTATCAAATGGTGAGACCGGAATCTCCTATCTATCGATTATGTATATGTTTTTGATGCGGCTAATGTGCTCGAATGATGTCCTTACAGAGCATCGATATTCTTGTTGACGTAACTTCCAGGGATGTTAAACATTTTCATAGACTATGTGCTCGTAAGTTTTATCGGGATATCGTATTGGGTTTGTTGAACAGAATCTCGAAAAAGCATTAGATGCGGAAAGTCTTACAACCTTGTTGACTACCAAAGGAATCTGGTAATTGTGATGAGCTTCAAAGGCGTTGGGTTGAAGTGTGTGGGCAATCAAGTTGTGCTAGGCACTCATACGGCCTTTCCGCCCGTTGTCGCAAATGGTGAACATCTTGACAAGGCGTTTGATCACAAGGGATAATCGAGCTCAAGTGTTGCCCATTTTGCCGATTCGTAATGGGTTTTGAAGCTAAGCTTATCCGACTATTTTGACAAGGCGAAGGAACAGAAGATCGTGGGAAGGATGGACGTATCGTTCGCAGCAAGTGCAAAATTGGGGATCAAATCCTTCGTAAATACTTGTATTACGCGATCGTCACGTCAATTTGGCGCATTAACACCACAATTTGGTGACGAATATATGCAAAAAGCCAGAAGTAGGAATGTCTCTTTGTTCGTAAAAACATGTAGAATACGGCAAATGGCGATTTCAGTGTACCTTGTGTGCATGATGGGGCGATTATTGCTCAACATGATAAACATAGACCACCACTTTATGAAAAGTAAGTCATCATTCATGCATTTTGTATTATATTACAAGTTATGTACTAACACATTCTCATGGGTTCTCGAGATATGTTCATGAGTATTTCAGCAATAAAGGATGTACATGGTATCGTATGATGGCATTATTTACCAACGCTCGGCATTACCGACCGCTGCAGTGCTCCGGTATCAACCCACCACCATTAAAGAAGAGATAGGGCGGCTTTCCTAGGACCAAGGCCTCACCGATAAGGAAAAAAGTTGAAAATGAGGCGGCCGTTGCAGAACCACTCATCAATCTTAGGTATTTATTTTCGGTATGCCACATCATAAAACCTTTTATTTTGGGTATTTATTTTTTTATTTGTTGATTCTCGAAAAAAAGACAATTATTGGATGATCTCGTTTTTCACCAACATTGGTGCTTAGTGTTATGTAAAATTGAACAAGCTTAATTATTTATCCGCATGAACAACGTTATGAAGTCGAGTATTTAATTTACAACTTGAACAATATTATCATTGTTCCATTTCAAAGTACTGATCATTAGCTTTATAATACACTTCACCATCCAAAACAATACAAACCATTAGAACCAATGAAAGTGACTAAAATGCCCAATAAGTTATTAGCCATCACTTCCTAACCACTTTTGACCTTCCCCCACGCTATACTACAACAAACAAATATTTATGATCCACATGAATAGTATCACTTTGAAATATTGATGTGAATAATATCTCGAAGATAATTTTGTTGGTAATTTGATTGTTTGGGTTGATTTTTTGTTTGAAATGGAGATGGGGAAAGTATTTCCTTTCTATAATAATCAACTATAAAGTCAAATTGGTTGAACATATGGAAAATGTACTTTAACAATCAACATGTTGAGCATAAAATTCAAGATATGTTCAATAAGATATACTTCAAAGCTAAACGGACATCTTTTGCACGATCTGTTACATGAAGAATTTGATAACTCTTTACAATTCAAAAGAATACTATATAAGCAAGCCCAAGAACGAGGGAAACCAAACAAGCCCAATAGAAAAAAATAATAGAGCTTGAATAATAACTTGTGCATAAGAAATTGAGAAGACAATAATCTGGTTGAGAAACCTTGATCATCGTTTAATTGGTAGCCTTTCACTCTTCACCAATCTCATAATATTTAGCTACAAAAAAGGCCACATACTTTGAACGAAAGAGTCCACTAAATGAAGAGCTATTGAGGAAGGTTTAATCTCCGCACATTTCACATTTAACAACAGAACCAAAGTTTTCACGTAATGTCTTTGTATTTTCACAAAGAGGTGTGGTTGCTTTAAGAAAATAATCGCCACAGCGAGCCACGGTCGTATTCATTGCCATAATATTATTTACACATCCAAAATACCAATGACCTGCATCCACTGATGGGCAGTCAAAGCTACCTATACAAGCAGAGCAAACATGTTACTTGGCTGACGAACTCTTTCTTGGAACACAATACCATCTCCAGCGATATGGAGAATTTTTTACCATCCATCATTTTATAATCGGTGCCCTGATTAGATGCTCGATGATCTTCAAGCGAATAAACCCCGCTTGAGTGTCTTGTATGCATAAATGGAGGCAGATTGCATCGTAGAACTGATAATATATTTTCTTGCATCATAACACTATTTTCATCAAACGATTAATACGGTGATGATTCACCATATACCAACAATCTAAAGAGTTGAGGATCAACCCAAACATAGATAACATGAGAGGGTAAGGAAGACATGGATATAAGCGAGCTACCCCAACCCGGATTCCAACGAGATACACTTTTGAGTACATAATCTACCGATTTGGGGATGCATCATGCACAAGTCTAGAGGACTTGGGAGGCACACAGTTCTAGTCCTAGATTAGGTATTCTCAGAAAAGTTTGTTTTACAGACACAATATCATGCCAAAATGTTATACTAACCAAGCAAGCTTTAGTGCATAATTCTGGGAAGAAGGATTTAATTAAATGGATATCTAGATTATGAACAACAAACAGACTTTTCATGCACAAAAAACACCTTGTCCTGCAGAGATTGATGGGTTGTGATAACGATTACGGCAAGCAATGATTTTACTCAACTACCACAAAGTGACACGGACTAAAATACCAGATTTTGCAGGTTTATAATGCT
Organism: Papaver armeniacum; assembly: GCA_023531295.1. Classification (NCBI taxonomy): domain Eukaryota; kingdom Viridiplantae; phylum Streptophyta; class Magnoliopsida; order Ranunculales; family Papaveraceae; genus Papaver; species Papaver armeniacum. The sequence goes on from JAJJWW010009052.1 coordinate 9,590, forward strand.
ATGTGAAATGCGGTTCAGCAAGCATTCATTGCAATTAATCAAGGCAGAAAGCATCAATCAACCAAGTTTTGGCTATCGAACAACTAAACGATGTGTAATGTGCATTAATTGTAGTAAAGATTAGTTACCTATCGGGTTGTTGAGGCAATCTCTACGAACTCAACTCTCAAGACCCGTACGTACAGTTATCCTCCAAATAGTCCGCTATCTTCCGATTTCTACATGGACCCCATCATTACCAACATTACATTTGGGTCACAATGAAATCATAAATAAAATTATCTTGCTCCCTTATGTTGATACTTATAGCGACCCGGTGTTGTTTATCGACAAGATGCACCACACCATATACCATAGAGGCAGTTTCCCAAGTCTTAGCCCTTTCGGCTCCAATCCCATTCCTATATTCTGCCACCTCCTTTGTCATGTTCTTTCCCACTTTATAAGAGGCTAAAAAAAAAAAATCGGTAGTTAGTTACAGTTACAACAACGCTTTACCATAAAATTTACAAATAATCTACAACCCGAGGCGCTGTTCTTTTGTCACATAACATACTTCAAAGCAATGTCGGTGTTGTCCAATTGCCATCTCATGTGTGAGGTTGACTCGCATGAGGCGCAACATGACGTTGATATGCTGCATGATAATCAAAACACATAAGTTTAACCATCTCCACAATACTTAAAACGAGAGATTAAAACTCTTTCTTAATGTTGAAGTTTTAATGCAAATTAACTTTACATCCGTCCCCAGAGGCTCTAGCCTTTAGTAATTTCTTAAAATCCTCACAACCTAATAAGGATGCTTGCCACCGTCATCCCTATACCCAAACGGTAACAACACGATAGTCTAGAGTTACTTTCTAAATAAACAAGGACACCCAATAATATAAAGGATAAGGATATACAATGGACACTCCCCTGGTCTATAAAATTATTTACAACCAATTTCAGACAGGTGCTACCCTCAACGTCCATTGGAAGTTTTTGAAATAATTTAGCGGAGCCTTACGTTTCTTCGCACCTCTCAGAGACCTTGAACATCGGTTGCACCATCAGAAGTGCTACACCGGTGTCCAAATTCACGGAAGCCTTTCTCTTACCATTCTCCGCATCAACGTCATCCCTGCTCAAATCCACCATACTCTGAACCTTCCTTGATTTGACTCATCGGCGACAACGTTGTCGTTAGTAATATCAAATCTCTTCTTCGGTATCTAAGCCCAGTGCATTTGGATTTTGGAGTAGTCTCCTCCACCGTAGTAAATGGTGACTTCACCGGGAGACAGCATCCTTTTTCTCACAACTTTAAAAGTTTCTCATTGTCCCGATGTGGACTATTTTCTTGCTCTTGATTTCGTTAAACACATCTTGACCTACATATCTGAGCGGAGACATTGAAATGGAATTTTAATTAAGACTAAGCAGTTGTAGAAAAATATACCGGGGATTAACAAGCGTACCATACTCCCAGGACCCAAATGACTAGAGGATTATATTTGTCCCACAAAAATGATGCAAAAATGCTTACAGGTGAAACCTGGGCTATCTTGTGTATTATTTATCACTTTGTTTCCAACTACAAATTCTACACGATGTAGCTATGCAAAAATCGGCTAGTGATTCACCACCAAAATCACCACGAACATTTTCATCATTATCTTGGGGAATCGAAAGCTACAATAGTCCTCAAAAGTCTCATAATGTTCATCTTACGTATTCTGAAGTTTGCCTCCAATTCATGTGCATGACCCTGTTAACGTGAAGTTTGGAAATGGTTTTTACTTGAGTTAGATCTATCATGGTCATCAATTTTCATAACAAGTTAACATGATTTACGATATTAAATCAATCCACCCATTAGGTCTCCTTTTGACAGAGCAATTTACTGTTGCATTTTGAGCATCACTATCATTTTCGCCATTATCTCCGGTTTTACTGAATTTCGAATTTCTCTCTCTTCATTTTGACGCTTTAAGTCATCCATATCACGTAATTGAGCTACTACGAGATCCTCAAAGCATGTCCTCCTTTTTCCTCGCTCTTCGCCTCCAAATCTTCCACAACAACCTCATCTTGTCTGCCATTGCTTTCCTAACTTAATTTCGGTCTCGAGATCCTCAATTGTTGATACTCAGGTCCTTAGCTGCAGAATTACAACGATTGGATCATTTAAATACCGCATCATTGATTCACTCACGTCAGGAAACGTAATCACCTAACAATATGTCTGACGTGCTTAACCTTTTCTATTGCACAACACGTCAAAATATGAGGGCGCCACCCTTTAATACTAATCTCTTTTCCCATATCACCAAGCACAAGGAACATCATAAGGAACCAAACTAAAATATAAACAAATACTATTGCTTCCCTGTCAGTTAATGGATATGCAAAAAACATAGAGCCTAAACATATGAATTTTTGAAACATAAATCAATTTATATTACCACCAACACTTGTGTCATTCCTTTTGATTGATAGAAGATTTAAATACCTTTTCACGTTGTTGTATAGTGGCCTTGTACACCCCTTTCTTCGCCCATGGGTACTTGTTGAATAAAAATGTTGTCACCAAGTCCCAAAGATCTTCTTCTATCATTTGGATGTCTTGGTGCCCCAACAAGAACATGTGTACCACATAGAACTAATGCCACCTTCACCCCTATCATTACCTTCCACCTGGAACGTTTGCTCCCTTCACATTTCTGTGACGACACAACATTTTATCCGAATCGTTTCTAATGACATTCTTTGGTTTCTCCGACAACCTCTGCCCTAGGTCCTTGGATCTTTGTGTTGCAAAAAGAAAGTCATACAAGTGCCCTCCGTTGATTCTCATTTATCGGATGAAAAATACTTATGCTTTAGCCTTGACATCTTCGGTGGAGAGTCAAAATCGGAATGTCCATCCCTCAAATCCCGAAATCTAAGTCCGGATATCATAGAAAATTCTGCTTTTCCAAAGCACAAGTTTGTATCCTTAACTCTAAAAAGGATCTCATCAATCCAATATTCTCCGGGTTCGAGCTTTGATCGGAACGAACTCATCGTAGAAAACAAAATATGGCTTTAGACCAACTTTGATCTCGTGGAATGTACATTAAGTGCCTATTGCGGTTATCTTGAACGGGGACATCTCTTCTTGGACAACACACTCCACAAGTCTCGATAGTGAACCTGCTTTTGGAGTATGTGCTTGTCTTTTTTGGTTCGTCCCAAGTACTTTGAAGGGTACACAAAACAAGCACATGAAACACGATATAAAGTTGAAAGAAACGTTGTACACAAGTTACAAATAATTATTAGATAATTTCTCAAACCAGTAATAAACGCCTTGTTAGTATGTCATATATACATCCTCTGCGGGGTATTCAGAATTTCGACTCAAAATATAGGTCTTCCTTCGAGGTCCATATATTTTATGTTCTCACTCAGATTCACATCATCGCTCCCCTTCTTGGGCGATCTACCGAGAACCATTATTTGTACCTACAAATTTTGGATTAGTTACTAACTTACGAATGCTTACTTATAGAGGATTAGCTACGGTTGGGTTTTTTTTCACATATGAGGACGGTTGGAAAGACCTTGTTACTTAGAAGACATTATTACTAACTTAGTTCATATTTAAGCATCAATTAAATATCATCTCAAACCTCTAGAACCCGGAGTTATTTCCCTAGTTTAGGCTCTTGATGACTTAGAAGACATTTAATCTTGTAGGTATCTATATCACCATGAAGTCGGTGTTTTGACTCAATTTTAAACAAAACCCATCAAATTAATTGATAAAAAAGCTTCAATTTCGGTGTATATCCATCTGTAGTTCCTTCTCCACCATCGACACGAAAAATATAAACCCTTTTCGTCCATTAAAAATAGAAAACTAACGAGAAAACATAAACCCCAAATTGTATGTTTCATGTCAAGAAATCAAACTGAAATCATGTCACAAAGAGAAATCAAACACATACCTAAGCTTTTAGACATTATGATTCAACTAAAAAAAACACATATAATTGCAAAATCTAGATTGATTTGTCTATTTAGTAATTTTACTAGAGATAAATGACAAACAAGGAACTGACTTAGAGTTTATACCTTTCAATCGAATCTTCAAGTATCTTCCAAGTATTTGGGTGATTCTTCTCGCGATAATCATCAAAGCTAAGATTAGAATTTAAATTTCTAGGGTTTAAAATTTCTAGGGTTTAAAAAATTAATTAGGAGAAGACTAAAATGACGGTTTTGATACCTTCGATTAGATATCTTTGAGAGTTCTCCCGAGTTAAGTGGATTGAATAGATTGAGAAGGGGAGTACCAAAATTTACGAGTTTTGAAATTTTCTCTGAAGAATTTATTTGCGAGTTCTTGAGAGGAGAGTGAACTTTCTCTGGAAGTATCGAAATAGTGTGGAGTACTAATCACGTATATGGAGTGCGTATTGGGTGAGTATTGAATTAGTGGATAACTAATTGATTATCTTTGGGGTATCTTGAATTAGTGGAAATATACTGGATTAATATTTATCTTAATCCGCCATAGAGTGGACATCAAGGTCAAAGGGTATCTTCGCCATTAGTTATTTTCGTCACACTTTTGGAAGATATTGGGAATCGGTCACACTTTGGAAGAAAGTCACTTATCAGTCACACTTTTGTGTATTTCCTCGGTAAAAAAATCAAAGGAGCAGTTGGAGAGTGGTGTCCGCGGTTGGCCTGGGGTTAGTGCGGAGATTAAACCTTCGAATTCTACCCTTAAGCTTTATGGTGGAGCGGCCACCATAAAGCGAGAGGCGGAGCTACCTAACGATCTAGTGGGGCCAGTTGTCCCCCCTGGATTTTGTTATATTACCTATATAGGTTCGGTAATTTGAAAAATTTTAGTACATAGGGGACAAGTTTATAGGAGACTAGGTATCACCCCGGCCTACGGCCGGGGCTCAACCTTTATCGATGTTTTTAGGTTGTTTGTGTCCTTTGGTTTGTATCTTTTAATTTAAATATCCAGGTTAATATCGTGTTTAGTTAGCCGTGGAATAATAACCAGGACCTACGGTCCAGGCAACATGAACGACCTGTGCTTAGCTAGGGCTTGTGTTTGTGTGTTACGTTGGTCGAGGTCAAACCAGTAGGGCCTCACGACCCCCGTGAGATTGAAAATCTAGGGTCCGATTTGGTATATTGTATTTAATTTAGTTGTGATTTGGTTGAATTGAGGTAGAATGAATAAGTTGCCGGGACACATGCCCCAATATTTTTTAGTTGGGTCCCAACAATTATGAAACGACCTGGTGCTTAGTTGGGGCTTGTGTTTGTGGTGTTTTGTTGGTCAGTTCAAAGCAGCCGGGGCCTTACGGCCCCGGCCGTGGATTAGAAAATAATACCTAATTAATCAAGATGTTTTTATTTTATTCCTTCCTTCTTTTACCTCAAGTATGTATGTCTTTATTTTCGAATCAACTGATTTCATAGTGGGATGAAAGATTAACTGATCAGCATACAATCGATAGATTATAATTTAACTATAAATGTAACTATTTAACTATATGCTTCGTTTATAAAAATAACTATTTTTTTCAAAGCATAGTGGAGTGTACTTAGTTTGCTCATCCATTTAATTAAAAATTGAGATCTTATCTTGGTGTTTCCGATTTCGTTTGCTCATCCATTTACTTAAAAATCGAGATCTTATCTTAGTGTTTCCGATTTTATCGACTGTGATGAAAAACCCTATAGGTGATACTCTAATGATTAGAGTCTATTCCATACCAATCACGTTATCATCATCTCCCTGTATAGCAAAAATTCTTTCTCCTTAGAATGACCAGTGGCTCATAGATAGAGAGAGAGAAATCAATTTTGAGTGTGTTGGTGGGGTGGAAGAGAGTTTTGCGATTCCAGAATACTAAACGCTCAACCACGTTGGGACTTAACTATATAGTATTTCTTTTTACGGAAACAAATTTATATAAAGAATGTTCCATACTCAACCATTTGTCGGCATTAGGAAACCACGTTATTAAAGGTATCGACAATATCGAAACCCAATCGGATCCGACAGCGCACCGAAAATATCCCTAGCCCAATTCTTGATCCGGCGCCCGGATGACGAAAATCGATGGTCGGTTGTCATCTACACAAACACCACTTCTTTTTATATAATATCGGAAACCCAGATTGGATCCGGACGTGCGAAAATATCTCTAGCCCAACTCTCGATCCGCTCCGTCGGATGACGAAATCGATGGTCGGATTTGTCAATCTACACAAACACCACTTCTTTTTCTAATATAGATTATTGGAAAATTGGTAAGGAAAGTAAAATTTGGTATTATTCCCTTAATTACTACTCCCTACGTACCTATTATATAGGCGGAATTTTGATTTTTATTTGTCCCACTAAATAGGCGGAGCCTTATTTTCAAGATGATTTTTCTCCTAAATACCCTCATTTATTGTGTATGGGAAATTGTAGTAGGAATAGGACAAAGGGTAAAATAAGAAAAGGTATGAAAAATTATGAATCCAAAGCAATTTTCTTAATCTAAGAGAATTCTCCCACTCCACCTATATATGTGGTACGGAGGGAGTAGTAGTTTTCCTGGATCAAAACTCCATATTGCAAGCAAATTTAAGAATATGATAGGCAATATGCTAATCTGAAGATAGTAAATTGATTCAAAATGGTTGGTTACCCTTAAAACAGTCGATCACACCCTTCCCTAGCATGTTTATTATTCACGAATTCATATACTATAATTTAATAATTATTTCAACGAATTAGCAACCCAAAAATACAGTCAAGAAGAGGTGAAAAAATTTATGGCCGAATCTTTCCCCTGAACTAAAGTTCTAGCTCCGTCCCTGCCATATTGAGTGCCCTCCAGTTTTTATAGAGAAGGTAGATCTATTTAACCACTTCTGAAACCGCAAATCATGGTTTTGAGTTGGACTTTCGGGGTAAAACTCAAACGTGGAATACTTATTTCTAACAGGTTGCTAATGTATTACTTGCCAATGCTGGCCATGGTGGATGTGGAAAAGTAACTGAAGCTGCAGCAGAGATAGCACGTTCTGCTGCTAGGTCATGGATTGCTCCTCTGTTGGACACTGTCTGTGATCGACTTGCATTTGTTCTAAGAAACCTTTTTGACCTTGCCGTTGAACGCAATCACAACCGCGACTCTTTTAACTGTAAGTGGCTCTTTGGCTTTGCTTGTTCTCCTTCTGCTATAAAAATTAGTATTTGTTAGGAAATTATGTCCAAGGTGGATTAACCGTTTACAGACTCGATCAGGCTCGAGAGCAACAGGACAAATTCGGGTCACAACCGTTCTAAAGATTAGGTGGATTAACCGTAGTCCGTCCGTTTGGTAGTCCTTGAATATCCCCAAAATCTCCCCCTTTAATGCCAACAAACGATTACTTAAAACACAAACCATTTTCCGTTCCCGCACGTATTTTTGGTACGTCGCACGTACTATTCGTCCAACCCGTCTTTTTAGTATCTGCCGTTAGATTAGGTCTATACCCAACTACATCCGTCCGACCCAACTAAACTTTGAAATTAGAAAAACACTTTCCTTCCTTTCTCTTCGTCTTCTTCTCCCTCGATTCTCTCTGACTCTCTGCTCAACAGCTGAATCTTCAGTTGTGTTTCGAACAATTAATAGAAAAGATTAATAGTTGAATCGATTATTTTCTATTCTTCGATTAGGTATGTGCATTTCCTCCCATAAAAATCATTTTCTATTATAATCTTTAATTCTAGGATTCTGTCAATTTTAGGGGTTTTATTTGATTTATGTTTATCAATGGTTTCGATGTGTTTGTTATTCAATGTTGACATGTATAAATCTGATTAAGTCATGTTTTTTTTAAAATCATATAATCAAGCTTTCTAACATGGCAATGTCCTGTATTTTTTTGGTTTGTTTAAATGTTGTTTTACGGTATTGATTTGATCTAATTATAGTTTGTTTTGTTGTGTGGATTCTATTAATTCTATGGGTTTTATTTTAACTGGAGGTATTCTCATTGATTCTGTAGTTCATTTTGGAACAGTAAGATTCCAACTAATTGAGTCAATTATTAATAAAATTAGGGGATTAATTTTTAACAGATCCGAAGTCCAAACTGCAATAGTATGTGAGTAGGATTTATACAAAAGGAACCTTAGCCAAGTTTAGATTCGTTGGAGCATTTTATGCTAATTTGGGTAACTGATATTTCATCTAATTTGGGTAACTGATATTTCATCTTTTCTATTACTATGTGTGTGTAGTTAAGTCAATGATATCCACAAGAAGTGTGAAGGCAGTAGCTGCTTAAGAAACCCTCAAGTGGTCTCTCTATCTTTCTTTGCAACTGCTTAGGATGGTTGGGAATTGCTTTTGGGGTTCTTACATTAAGTTTTGAAATTTCATAGGTTTGATTCTCTTAGAGCATTCAGGATTGTGTCTAGCACTTTAGGACCATTAGGTGCAAGTAGTGGGGCTACCAAGTCTAGCAAAATTGATAGTCGGGCCGCGTTTGTCAGATGGTGAACCCTTCGCGGGAAATGCCATGGTCTGGTGGTCATCGTTTCTTTGTTCATTAGGCAAACAATGCAAGTCATGGAACCAATTGTACAATATGCCTGTTTTGTGAGTTTTTTACATTGTAAAGAGGTTTGAGTGCACAATCAGCCTCGATGCCTAACTTTAAAATATCCTTCAGATTATGCTTTGTAGATGTCCATGTTCTTAATTTCGCTGTTTATGTAACTGTTGGTGTCCATCTTAGTTGTTTTATAAAATCAGGTTGCAGATCAACGGTACCACCAGTATAGTAATGATCTATATACTGCATTCTTACACTAGACCTGCAGCTGGAACTATTGATCCTTCTTAAATAATTCTTAAGTAATTCAGTCCAAATGCTTACTCAAGGAATCAGTCTGAGAGATGGGGAACCCGAGTTATTAGATACAGAAAGAAGAGAAAGGCCATAATGTTTGAGAAAATAATAAGGTATGCATCAACAAAAGTGTATGCGGAAATTACACCTTGCACAACCTGTTCAAGCCACCACATACACGCCAACTGCAGAAGCCTTGGACCCTGAATATTTATATCCGAGATTTGTATGTTATAATGGTTTGTGTTTCAGAGCATCATACTTTTGCGAAAATGGAAAATACATATGAAAAACTAAGGTTTGTCGACGTGCAACGCACGTGCACTCAACTTGTTTATTTAAGCCCAACAGCTACTCATAATCTATTCCTACCCAGTCTACCTCTCTCTCGCTCTCGTTTACTTCTTTCTACCCAATAATCAAGAACCGAAAAGTATTTCAATTCTACCCAATAGCCTATTCAAGAACCGAAAATATTTCAATTTTTCTTTGATAATCCAAGATGAATGCTTTGCAGGAAGCAACCGTCTACGGCGGTGCGGGATTCAGCGGTGATGATATGTTAGAGATTTTAAGGCATGAAGTTCAAGACGAGATGGTTCTAACAACCACTAAAGACCTTATTGTAGACGATACGGTAAAAAGGCTGAAAGTGCCTGAATAGTTTATTCAACAGATCATGCCATTCTTTAGACCGATGAGATGGTAACTTCAAACAAAGAGCGATGAAGATAATTGTGTTTGTAGGGGTTAAATACCGCACACGTGAATATCGCACGAGACAACTAAATTACTAAGGAGCGAATGGAATTCGCACGTAGCATATCCCAAGTGACAGAATGAGTGACGTCACAAAATCATCGATAAAGCGTGAAAGCTATGCGGAACTCGACAACTCGCGAGAAGGTCGAATATAAGCGTGCGAAGACATCGCACGCCAGATCCGAAAATAGGGGTTTGTTAGCTGTCCTCCACTATGTAAAAATCCTATATATAGCACCAGCCACCCTTGTGGTGAGAAATCTTTTTGTGAGTGGAGATAAAACTTTAGGAGAGAGAAATTTATTTTCTTCCCAAGTTAAGATTTTATCTTCTTTGTATTGATTTCTAAACTTAATAAAATCTTTTTAAGTGTTCTTCACAATGGTTTCATAGTTTTGATACATAGATTGTTTAAGGGGTGTGGTAATAGGATTTTCTACTACTATATTTTGGCACTAGAATACAGTTCGGGAATTGGATTATACCTGTTTGTAAAAAAAATTAGTTTGATTTTTTGAGAAAATCTATTATTGTTCTTGTTTTTATGAAAGATTTTGGTCGTTTTTGTGAAAATTGAACATTTGGATCCACTCATTTAAAAGCACATCTTTCAGTTGGAAAAAAGTTTTATAGAATAATCTTTGAAAAGAAAAAATTTACAGATCTGAAAAAGATTTCAGGAACAAATAAGCTAAAGACTGTCTGCACATAAAAGAAGGAAGAAATAGTAAATGTGAAAAGAGGAAAGAGAAAACATGTACACAGTACAGGGAGCGAGCAAATCCAAGGGAATAATAAAGAATATCGGAGCAGAAAAAGGGAGCAAACGTCTATAGTGCAACATGATAACAAAATCAGGTATAAATGTTGTGGATTTCAATGAATGACTTACAGAGAAGATCCACAAATATGACTATGAAGGAAGGAAGATCTCGACGGTCGAAAAGATGTCACCCCTGCACGAATGGCAAAAGCATGAAATCATGTTTGAAGCAGACGATATACCACAGAGAAGGCGAGGCGAAACAGATCCATTGGTAATAATTGTACCTGCGCGAGGAAAGAAGAAGAAGGGCGACGCGAAAGAATCAGAGGAATGGGAGATTGAAAGAACTTTAATAGGTACCGAGAGTTCAACTGACATCTTGTTTTATCATGCATTCAAAGAGATGGGATATGACAACGTGGACTTACTGCCATCTACATACAACATACATGGTTTCAACAAAGCTGTAACAAAACCAAAAGGGGAGGTCCTCATAAATATGCCACTAGGAGAAATAGAGGTGAAGGTTACACTATGCGTAGTATACGTGGATTCACCGTACAACATGATATTGGGAAGACCATGGCTACATGGCATAAAAGGAGTGGCGTCAGCCTTGCACAGATGCTTGCGTTTCCCCATGCCAAGCGGGATAGGAGAGATTGTTGGAGACACAAAAAGATCCAGCGCCTGCAACCAAATAGACGTGAAAAATTATGAAGGAAGAGCCAAAAAGAGATAAGATAGATGGAGAAAGGCTAAGCTGTCGAGAAAAGAAGACGAATTTAGAGTATATATGATACGAGCGAAAGAAGGCAGAGGCATACCAAGCGAAATCCCATAAGAAGGAGATGAACCCACGAAGAAAATCAAAGAACCATCACCTTTAAGCGAACCAAAGGCAAACTTTGTTGCGACAGAGCCAACTAAAGAAGTAAACATAGGGACTGAAGAAGAGCCTAAGATAATAAGGATAGGGACTGGAATAGAGGCAGAGGAGGAAGAAATTACCATTAACATTATGAGAAAATACAACGATGTCTTCGCATGGGACATGGATGAGATGCCAGTATGGATCCGGATATCGCGTGTTACAGGTTAGACATCAAGAAGGACGTGCGTCCATTCAAGCAAAGAATATGGAAAATAGCAACCACGTACCACCCACAACTAGAAGCTGAGTTATAGAAGATGTTATATGCAGGGATAATTAGACCATCAAAGTATCCAGAGTGGATAGCAAACATGGTGGTGGTGCCGAAAAAGAACCTACATGTCCAAAAGATAGTTATCCATTACCAGATATACCTTAGATGGTAGAGGCGGCCTCAGGATATAAAATATTGTCACTTATGGACGGGTACAAAGGCTACAATCAGATTCCATTAGCATAAGAAGATCAAGAACACGAATTTCTTCGCACCTAGAGGATTATGCTGCTACACTATAATGCCTTTTGGATTGAAGAATGCAGGTGCGATGTATCAGATAATGGTAGAAAAGGTATTCGCGGAGTGGGTTCACAAGACTTTAGAAGTGTATGTTGATGACATGCTTGTAAAAATTAAGGAGATTGAAGACCATGTATGTCACCTGGAGGAAATATTTTAGCGAATGCGTCAGTGCAAAATGAAGATAAACCCCGCGACGTGTATCTTTGGAGTGGCATCAGGAAAATTCCTGGGATATATTATATCAGAGAAAGGAATACAAGTGGATCCAGAAAAGGTGCAAGCAGTACGCGACATGCCAATACCAGCAACACTAAAGGATGTACAGAAGCTGAATGGGTTGTTAGCCTCATTGGGACGGTTCATCTTGCGCTCTTTGGATAAATGCAAACAATTCTTGAACATTCTAAAGAAATGAGCCAGATTCGAATGGACAGCTGAGTGCGAAACGACGTTACAAAACATAAAGAATTATCTAATGAACGTGTCTATTTTGCAGAAAGCTGAGCCAGGAGAGGATCTATTATTATACTTGGCTTCAACATCGCATGTATTAAGTGCCGTATTACTTCACTTAGATGGAGGAATCGAGAAGCCGGTTTATTACATTAGTAAAACGTACAATGCAGCAGAGAAGAATTACGCGAAGATTAAGAGACTCATCCTCGCACTGGTGTATGCAACTCAAAAGCTTCACACGTATTTTCAATCCCATAAGATCAGAGTTCTCACAAAGGTACCAATTGAATCTGTAATGAAGAACTCAAAAATATCAGGAAGAATAGAACAATGGAATGCACAGGTGGGGGAATTCGAAATCAAGTATGAGATACTATCTTCACTGAAATCACAAGTCATAGCAGATTTCTTAGCTGAATTCCCACTGGAAGAAGATGAGAGTGTAGAAGACATGGTGGAAGTAGATGAGGATCAAGGAAACCCATAAAATATATTAAGAGAGCGAAATTCAAAACGGTGGGAGATACTAGTGGATGGATCTGTGAACGGAGAAGGAAATGACATAGGGATAGTAATCATATCACCATCTGGGGCAAGAATGGCATATTCATTCAGGCTGGAATTCGCATCAACAAACAACGAAACAGAGTACGAAGGAGTGATACATGCGTTGCGATTGGCAGTATAAATGGAGTTGGATGACATCATAATAACCAGTGAATCACAATTAGTGATAAACCAGATATTGGGAATCTACAATACAAATGATCCTTCATTACAGAAATACAAACTGCTCGCGGAAGAATTATCGACAAAAATAAAGAAGGTAGAATGGAGGCACATATCCAGAAAAGATAATAGATTAGCAGACGCTTTGGCATTCCTCGAGTCAATGCTGGTGGATCCAATCGATCGGTATATAAAGATTACAACACTTTGTTTCCCGTCTGTCGAGAAAGGAGAAAAGGTAGATGTGGCGATGGTAGAAACTGAATAATAAGAAAAGAATGATAACGAAGAAGATTGGAGATCGCAACTTCATTCATACTTGAGGGAAGGGAAGGGTACCAAGGAAAAGATTGGAGGCACACAAGATAAAGAGCCGTGCGACAAACTACGAGTTAAGAGACAGATTACTTTATCGAAGATCATTCCTTGGGCCCTCGCTCAGATGTTTGACGCGAAATGAAGGAATGGAAATACTAAAAGCAATCCATTACGGAGATGCAGGGAACCATAGTGGAGGAAGATCATTGGCGTACAAACAAAGATGCAAGGGTATTACTGGCCTTACATGCATGAGGACGCAAAGAAGTATCTAGACGGTGTGAAGAATGTCAAAGGTATGAAAAGGGAAATACATGCACCAGCGCGAACTTAAGCTTATCAACAAGTGGGGCCATTCATACCAAGATCATGCCAAAGAAGATATTTGATTGTCGCAATAGACTATTCACAAAATGGTCAGAGGCAAAGGCAGTTCAACATATACACAATAATGACATGTTCACCTTCATATTTGAGAATATAATCTGCAGATTTGGAATCCCAGTATAATTGGTGTCTGATAATGGAAAGCAGTTCGAGGGAAAGAACATAGAAATGCTATTAAATTCCTTCAAAATCCAGATCGGAAAGTCAACTCCATTATACCCACAAAGTAATGGACAGGCACAAGCAACTAATAAGACACTTGCAAATACACTGAAGAAGAAGTTGGAAGGGCATAATAAAGGATGGTGTGAGCAGATCCACAATGTCTTATGGGAATATCGAACAACACGAAAAGAAGCAACGAGAATGTCACCATTCTGCCTGACATATGGAATGGAAGCTGTATTGCCAACCGAAGTCATCATACCAACGATAAGACCTCATGAATAAGACCTCAATAGGGGGCAATTTTTTTTAAAACCTCTAACTAGGGAGGCTAGATATCCTATTATGGCATGCACCCTAGTTCGCACTTGTGTAAGAGGAAATACACATAAGCTTTAACGTGCGTCATAATTGGGAAATACCTAGTAATGCATGGCTTGGGTGAAAGCCATACCATTCCTGGGACCTAAGTCATGGAAAGTGGAGGCGAAATGAAACCCTATCCGGTAGAGACTCCTCAATCGAAAGACTGAGGTACTAATTTCTCTATTATGGAGTGTAGAAACTCGACCAGGGCGCCGCGGTACACGGTTGAGCCAAGAGTGTCTGGGGCGTCTGGAGCGTACCTCGCCTCTCTTGGTAAGTCCTGACTATGATACACTCGATCCTCAAGATACCCCACCTAGGGTGCGATCTCGTAACCATAAGCCACATAGGCCGAGGGATAAGAGGCCGCGAAAATAACTGGTTGTTGCATCACTGGATGGGAAGAGCCCACCCCAAGCCGCAGAGGGGTAAGCTTTCTTGAAAGGGCAATCAGGGGGAAGATAAAGACGGCACCCTCCACTAGGGAGCTGAATTGTGTCAAAGACGTTAATATCACAAGGCTTTTACTCACGGGAGTAATTAGACTTGTCGTATTGACGCCATATACATATCTCGCAGAGGCAATAATACGAAAGATGATAAGGTAGGGTCAATAGGTCAATACGCGAAAATATAAAGACGTCATGCGACTCTATCGCATGGCCAAAGTAATATCCTAAGGCAAAGATAAGCCCTATCAACAGGAGAGGCTGATTAAGACCTCTAGATAGGGAGGCTCAATATCAAACACTAAAAGACGTAAGTAAATGCATATATAATAGATATCTTTGTTTTCTAAAAAGGACTGTATTCGCATACATACTGTTTAAATATTCGCATAGACGATATCACATGTTCACATAAGTTATATTTTACATTCGCATAAGTTATATTTCCCCCTAAATTATATTCGCATAGTACACATCTTACAATTGCACAAATCTCATCTCTCTTAAATGAAATTTACCTTTTTGGCAAGTAATTTATAAAACCGTAATTATCTAACATGCTAATAATAGAGGCAAGTATGAGAATTACAGAAAGAAAGTATTATTCGCATAATTAGATAATAACCTTGTTTAAAAAAAATATTACTTGCATACTCAGAAAATAATCTTGCATAAAAGCAAATTTGGCTTTCTTCAAGTGTTTGAACACAATAAAGGTTCCTTCTCGCTCCATGAACGGGAATAGATGACTGGGTGCGACTATGCCACCTCGGGCCCGCAACATCCCTCCTGATTTCTTCTTGAGTTTTATTGTCGGGCTATTTTCGCCTCCTAAACGAACTCAAAACCTAAATATTCTCGCGAAAGGAGATAGGAAATTCTTTTCCGATCAGAATGGAGGGGCGGACCGTCAAAACCGAGTTCGTAAGAGAATTCTACAACGATTTTAGTAAGGGGCGTTAATTAGGGTTTCGTCATGCCAAACCCTAATTTAGACAAAGTTTCCATCATTCCACGGAACTGCAGCCAGTTTTCATCCTTCCACGGAACTGAAGCAAGTTGCCATCATCTCACGGAACTGAAGCCAATCGTCATCCTTCCACGAAACTGAAGAAAGTTGCCATCATTCCACGTAATCAAGCCAAACACTCAATCCAGCCGCCACGCCAATTTTATGATAGCGTCTCCAAGCCGACCAATGCCGACATTTCCTTTCCAAGCCGACCAATGCTGACGGCTCCCATTCCAAGGTAACACATGACCAAACCAAGCTAGCATCCCGCATCTCAACCAAAGAACCGCATCTACTATTTCACGATCTAGCCAGTAAGGACGCAAGTAGAATTCATGCAATGCCGCCAACACAAGGATCACGGATTCTCAAAACACTCTCAAAAAAGGTTAGACGAATCTTCCTAGCAATCTTTCATGACTTGCCGTCGATTTTGTCCTTGCCTATCACCATATTATGCTTACCCCGCAACAATGCTCCTGCTTAGAGCAAGCGGGTACTTAATGTTGATGGTGGTTTTTAGCTTAGGGTTAAAATCGTAAAACGTACATCTGACATGACTTCACTATGACCACTAGCGCATTTATTGAATCAATCAGCATGCTTACGTAAGAATTACCAAGGTACCTTTTTTATATACATGTGTCATGTTCCACGGCGAGAACCCTTAGTGTTGACCGACAACATCTTCGTACATACCAAACCCTAATTCTCTCACCACCGTGCCAATGGCAAACTATGCCAGCCACGTCTCCGCGCCAAGGCATGCCAACCATGCCAGCCGCACCACCGTGCCAAGGCATGCTAACCATGCCAGCCGCACCACCGTGCCAATGGCAAACCATGCTAGCCACGTCTCCACACCAAGGCATGCCGACAATGCCAGCCGCACCACCGTGCCAATGGCAAACCATGCCGCCACGTCTCCGCGCCAAGGCATGCCAACCATGCCATCCGCACCACCGTGCCAATGAAAAACCATGCCCGCCACGTCTCCACGCCAAGGCATGCCAGCCATGCCACCGCACCACCGTGCCAATGGCAAACCATGCCGCCACGTCTCGCGCGCCAAGGCATGCCAACCATGCCGGTCGCACCACCGTGCCAATGGCAAACCATGCCACCTACGTCTCCGTGCCAAGGCATGCCAACTATGCTAGTCGCACCACCGTGCCAATGACAAACCATTCCGACCCACGTCTCCGCGCCAAGGCATGCTAACCATGTCATTCGCACCACCATGTCGATGGCAAACCATGCCCGACCACGTCTCGCGCCAAGGCATGACGACCATGCCAGTAGCACCACCGTGCCAATGGCAAACCATGTCAGCCACTTCTCCGCTCCAAGGAATGCCAACGATGTCGGCCGCACCACCATGCCATTGGAAAACCATGCCAGCCACGTCTCCGCGCCAAGGCATGCCGATCATGCCGCCCGGCATCACCGTGCCAATGGAAAACCATGCCGCCCACGTCTCGCGCCAAGGCATGCCGACCATGCCAACCGCACCACCGTGTCAATGGCAAACCATGCCGGCCACGTCTCGCGCCAAGGCAGGCCGACCATGCCAACCGCACCATCGTGCCAATGGCAAACCATGCCAGCCACGTCTCCGCTCCAAGGTATGCCACCCATGCCAGCCACATCTCCGCGCCAAAGTATGCCGACCATGCGAGCCGCATTACCCTGCCAATGGCAAACCATGCCAGCCACGTCTTCGCGCCAAGGCATGCCAACCATGCCAGTCGCACCACCGTGCCAATGGAAAACCATGCCATCCACGTCTCCGCGCCAAGGCATGCCGACCATGCCAGCTGCACCACCGTGCCAATGGAAAACCATGCCAACCACATCTCCATGCCAAAGCTATGAAGACCCTACCACATGTCGCTGGCTTCCAAACGGAGGGTTGGAACGATCAACGGCTATCGTTCCATATGAGATGCAGATCTCAGCCGTCCAAGTTCGTCACCTAACGCATGACAACTTCTATCCCAAGGCCAAGCATCACGGTTTGTACCAAACCCTAATTTTGGCCGCGCCTAAACTATGCCAAAGCTTGTTGGTCCCCTACTTCATTGACCAATCGAGTTGCTCCAATCCCGCTTGCAGTCTCAAAAGAGGCTAGCTTCCCAAAACACACTAGCTTCCCAAAACGCGCTAGCTTCCCAAAACCGTGCCAACATGACGCACGCGCATACCAAAATTCAATGCTATCTATGCCTCCATGACACAGGCGCGGCTATGCCACCTCGGGCCCGCAACATCCCTCATGAATTCTTCCTGAGTTTTACTTGTCAGGCTTTTTTCACCTCCCAAACGGGCTCAAAACCAAAATATCCCCTCGTTAAGAGATAGGAAATTCTTTTCTAGTCGAATGGAGGGGCAGACCGTCAAAATCCGAGTCCGTATGAGAATTCTACATCGATTCTAATAAATGGCGCTAATTAGGGTTTCAGCATGCCAAACCCTAATTTAAACAAAGTTGCCAGGCTACAAACGGAAGGTAGCCACGATCAAAGACTGCCCCTGAGATGAAAATCTCAGCCGTCCAAGTTCACCACCTAACGCGTGGCAACTTCTGTCCCAAAGCTAAAACACACGGTTTGCACCTAAACCCTAATTTGGCCGCGCCTACTCTATGGAAAAGCCATGACTCAATGCTGGCTGCTACAAACGAAGGGTTGCAATAATCAACGGCTACCCTTCTCTTTGAGATGCAGATCTCGACCACACAAGTTCGCCACCTGATGATAGACACGTTATTGTGTCTGATATAATCTCAATTGTATATATTGTTAGTGCTCGATTTTGTATTTATTATGGCTTTTTATGTTTTTGTAGGTGTTTTTGGAGAAATAAGCTTTTGCGGGAAAATTGGCTCGAAAAGTGGTATTTGCGCTCATGGGAGAAAATTACTATTCGGACTCTCATTATGGATAAGGGGTAAGCCCAGGGCATGTACTATTCGCACCCAAGTAGCAGGATAAGGGGCGACCTTTCTTCACCAGCTCAAAAGTTCAGTTTTGGCGGGAAAACTTAACCAGCCACCTGCGTATTTTATGCCCGAGTTATGGAAGAGATTTAATAGTTGTTTTCGGTTGGGATTGATTGGATTGGGCTTGTCTTGATAAAACAGGGTCGATACTTGGATTACTCACGTAATAAATGGAGATTTATCGCAATTACTCTAAACATGGGAAGTGGATATTACCGGGTTTTGTTTGAATGAAATAAGGAAAGAACGTGGAGAGCAAGGGAGTCTCTTGGATGTATATTCGATTCTAGCCAGTTTAGGAGTGTATCGACGGCTGCATACGCGTGAAGGAGTTAGGGAGAATAAATATCGGAGCTTGGCAGAGAAAAAATAGCCAATTCCCGTAACTTCCTGAGGAGGAAAAAGAAGGAATTACTCGAGATATATTTGGAGGTTGTGGCGTATATAAGAGAGATGAGGAGGTCCAGAGAGGAGTCGGGAGTTTGGGGAGCCAACAGAGGGCTCTGGTACGAAGAAATCACGATTTGCAGAGTTGCGAAGAGCGGCGAGGTGGAGAAGAAGAAGAAGACGAAGAACAGACCTCCAAAGTCCTGCCGCAGGACTATGTGGGCAAATCCACCGCCCAGAAGAGAAGTATCGTTTTAGTCTTATTTCTCTCGTAGTGATCTTATTTATTCGGACGTTTAGAGGCTCTTTTATTCGTAACACCTCTTTAGCGTTGCCGAATCTTTTTGATTTATTAGTTCTCTCTTTTTTTCACCTATTTGAGCTATGAACAACTATTTTGAGCACGTGAATAATATGAGGAGCTAAACCCCAACACTTGGGATGATGGAGGAAGCCATTTTTCATGCGTGTGGTAATTCTATTAATTCTTTTATGACTTATTGCATTGATTTTTAATCGTATTTTATGATTTTTATTGAATGATTGTGATTTCAATTGATGGGTCATGCTTTCTTAAGTGTTTTGATGTCTCATGCTTTAGATATACAGTCATTACTTTCAAAATCTACTTTTGGCAATGAATTAGAGTCAATAAATTTGAGCTATAAATGTCTAGAACTATTAGTTGAACCACATGAATGTAAGAATTGGTGGAGTCCCCGAGTCCCAGTCTCTCTCGATATTTGTGACAAACTTGTATATATATTTTATTTGTTTTTAGTATTTTCTGAAACCAAATCTTTACAATTATGAGTGAACGACATTCTTACTACCACTTTCTACAACAACATAAAATCACATCACCTGACGCATGGCAACTTGCTGCCCAAATCCAAAACACACGGTTTGCACCTAAACCCTAATTTGGACGCGCCTACTCTTTGAGAAGGCCATGACTCAACGTTGGATACTATAAATGAAGGGTTGCAATAATCAACGGCTACCCTTCTCTTTGAGACGCAGATCTCGACCATACAAGTTCGCCACCTGACGCATGGAAACTTGCGGCCCAAAGCCAAAACACACGGTTTGCACCTAAACCCCAATTTGGCTCGCGCCTACTCTTTGACAAGGCCATGACTCAACGATGGCTGCTACAAACAAAGGGTTGCAATAATCAACGACTACCCTTCTATTTGACATGCAGATCTCGACCACACAAGTTCGCCACCGACGCATGGCAACTTGCGCCCAAAACCAAAACACACGGTTTGCACCTAAACCCCAATTTGGCCGCGCCTACTCTTTGACAAGGCCATGACTCAACGCTGGCTACTACAAACAAAGGGTTTCAATAATCAACGGCTACCCTTCTATTTGACATGCAGATCTCGACCACACAAGTTCGCCACCTGACGCATGGCAACTTGCGGCCCAAAACCAAAACACACGGTTTGCACCTAAACCCTAATTTGGCCGCGCCTACTCTATGGCAAAGTCCTCAACGCACCGGCTACTAAAATAGAGGGTTGCAATAATCAACGGCTATCCTTCCCTCTCGAGATGCGGATCTCGACCGTTTCAAGTTCGCCACCTAACTTACGGCCCAAAGACAAAACATCACGGTTTGCATCTAAACCCCAAATTTGGCTGCGCCTATTCTTTGGAAAATCCATGTCGACTGCCACCATGCCACACGTAACACCTTGATACACGTTTTCCCATGAAACACTTGAGACATCTAACACATGTAAAAAAACTGGGGGATGCTCATAAAGGGTATTGGTTTGGCGGTTTACAGCGTGCGGCGTACACTACGCCCGTTACATGAAAGTTTCATAAGAATGAGTCGGTTAGTAAATACAAGGAATAATGGTGATACGCTCCTTTCATTATGGAACATCAATTCAGTGTGTTACCCATTTATCACCTCCTTCCACTTTACTCAGCCGTTTCCATTTTCTACGAGACTAGAGTACGTTATGTTACGACTTGTATAAATAGGTCTTACATATTTCCACCAAACAACAAGTTTTGGGTCAGGAGCATACAACACTCAGAAATCACTTGCTAGATTTCCCATCTGTTAGCTTTCACTTTCTGATACAAGTCAAACAACTACTCTTCCAGAATCAACTATTCTGGTCTCAACACTCTCTTTGCTTCCCTCCCTAAAACCAACCGTTCTCATTCACTTTGTGACTGAAGCAAGTCTGGAATGACCATTTCTTGGTTTAGGCCGGATTTGTACAGATTGATCTCTCGAATCTAAAGTACTCCCTTGCAGTACATTGTTTAGGGTTTAGACTCATTTCTCACCCACTCACGCGAAATTATCGAAATCAGCAGAAACCGTTTTCACCCTCAAACAACAGTAAAAAACAGAAAAAGCGAGATCCAAACAAGTTCAGTATGAGGAGTAGCTTCAGATTAGGTACATCAAGAAGATTTCCACCAGCGTCATTCCGTTTGGGTTGATCTTCATGAAGAGGGACTTCCTCATCACATCTGACATAATCATAGTCGCTATTAGGCTGAGTAATGGCTTCATTGTCAGAAATGTCAAGAGGTTTCACTTCTTCCAGAGGCAGCGAGTTAGCAATGCATATTTCATCAGAAAAAGCCTTAGCCTGAAGATGAGCCCCGTGTGCGACATCCTTCTGAGCGTTCTTGACATAAATCTTCATCAACTGCTCAAGGTATATCTGTCTCCTCTCTATCCTGTCACGAGAAGATGAAAGTGTGGAGGCAAGATCCCTAACCTCTTGTGAGCCTTAGCCAAGTCGGATCTCAACTTATTAACAAGTAGTTCGTTGGAATTCTAAGATACTGCGAACACAATGAATACTAGAGTTAGTTTAGAAACCACAAAATCGCATGAAAGAAGCAATATTTGAAAGAAGCAATATTTAAGTTAGGTAGTCAGCTTAGTGCGAGTACCTTCCATCTGAAAAAGGTAATACTGAGACAAGGCAAGGTCACTACTCCTCATAGTCTCCAAGTGTTTATCAAAGTCATCACCTATCAAGCATTCAAGACGGGAGCGAATTTTCTTCTCATCTTTAGTAAGAGAGGCATGCTTCTTCTTAAAGATGTCATGCGAACTACCCAAGCGAGTGTCTTTGCTCGCGAAGCTTGTTCATTTCAACTTTCATCTTTACCTTGTTGTTGATGATTTTCTCATTTTCTAAGGAAACCTTCTTCATATCTCGGTCATATTGATTTCTTAGTGTGCGAAGGGATTCCTCCTTCTCATTACAAGTTCGCCGAAGAGCGTGATATTGTTGGGTAATGTTCTCTATCTCACTCAAAGAAGATTGTTTCTCGCCCGAAAGAGTGCGATTTTCCTCTGATTAAGTTTGGACACTTGGGAGTTTAGGAAGTCATTCTGGGTGCTAAAGCTATAGTTCTCATTTTTCAGATTATCAATTTGATCAAGAGAATATGAATGATTATTAGTTAATTGGTCTAACTAATTATGCAACTTTTTATTCTCCGCACAAGCATCCTCAGCTGAAAATTGGAAAGTGTATCTCTCCATGACTCACTTTTGTTTTATATATATATATATATATATTCGCACGAGAAGAGGCAAAAAATGGAAAAAGTACGTGCGAATAAATACATGAAATAAAACTTAAGGGAAGAGCAAGATACGGCAAAATCGTAAAACGAGTAAAAGATAGTAGGGCATACCTCTAAGCTCTTGGTTCTTGTTGCGAAGTTTCTCGGCTAAAGTCTCTCCAGCATGGACGTCAGCTTTCAACTTGGCATTCTCATGAATGAGTTCTCAAATAGTGGATCTAGACTCTGAGAAACCCTCAGCCTGAATGAAACGGCGTCGAGAGTCCAGGCAGTCAAAAGAAGCACTAACAATAGGGTCTAGCCGAGCGAAAATCTCGCTCCTAGCAGATTTATCTGGAGAAGCCTCACCCAAAAGCTTAGTAAGAGATTCCCACAATTACAGTTGAGACGGATCGTTAGAAGAAGCGCGTGCGAGTAGTACAATGCCAAGAAGAGGATTTACTTCAGAGCTAACCATATTAGGGGAACATGCTTCATGCATGATAATTCCAGCTTGAGGAGAAACATCTGTGCGAAGAGGAGAAGTTGTCATTACAGTACTTGTAGACGAAATAACAACACCCGAAGAAGAGGAGGTAGGATATTCCACAAATGTAGGAATAGATAGAGAAGAAAAGAGAGGCACGTCTTACGAGAGATCACTAATGGAAATCAGCGGTTTGCGACCGACAAAGCAAGTCATTTAACTCATATCTATGACTTGCTTTGTCGGTCAAAGATAGGGTCGATGTTTGAGCGTTTTTTTCAACTATGACGTGTCTCTGGGGGTCGTTGAAAATCTTACATCAACGACCGATTTTAATGAAGTCAATAATTTATGACGCTACAATAAAATGTTTCTCATCAAAATACCAACAGTCAATAATTTTTTTTATTTTCATTTAGAATTAAATCAATCAGAAATACATCACCCAACACTAAGGAATTGTATATTACCATCTCGTCTAAAAATGGTGTTTTCTCAGTAAACCAAGCACGATCTAGCTAGCAAACCGCTCATCCGATTTCCCGCCTACACAATGACTCAGAACCGTTGACATTTGATTATTAGTTCTCACTCCTAAACATGAAGGGGAGCTTCTTCTTCTTTTTTCGCTGCTACTTCAAAATCCCGTCGGCTTCCCAAGCACCACAAGCGTGGTGGAACTGCACAGCCATGTAAGAAACGACCAAAGAGTTCAAATGGCTTATTTCTGCAGCTTTACACTTCCATGAACACAACAATGTGAACCCTATACCCAAATTGTTGCTACACTGTACACAGTACTTAACCAAAAAAAAAAAATGGATTCATGAGTTTTAATATTCGAATAAACCTAGCTTTATTAGGATTAGTACCCAAATTTGCCAACCAAAGGTTACGTGACATATTAGAAAAAACATTATACTAATCCTTGAATTTATTCAAATGGTGAGGATGGTTGAATTCTACTCCTCAAAAGCAAAACAAAATTCTACTCATCAAAAGAAAAACAAAAAAGGAGAAATCATTTCAATTCTTTTTTTCAATACGGAAGGGGTTTTCTTATTCATATCACAATTTTACAGCCAGAGTATGTTCTGGTGCAGGTTGAGTTTTAAATCCTAGGCACTTTCAAATATCTAACAGAAGTCATAGAGGAAATCATAACAAAAAGGTGATCATCCCATGTGAACCCTATACCTAAATTCTACCCAAAAATTAAAAACCCAAACTCTAACTTATTCTAATTCGTATAATTATCGAAGAATGGCCTAGACTTACCCTTTCTAAATTGATTAACAATGTGAAAATCATCCATATTTTGGCTGATAATGTTACACTCGAATTAATTTTCCAAGCATAACATTCATAAAAGAGCTTTAATCTACGTCAATGATAAAAAAATACCTAATTGAGAAAAAGCCCCGATTTAGGATTAACAAAAACCAACAGATGTTTCAAGAGAGATTGCAATACTGTAAAGTGTAAAGCAATGATTTAACCATAAATAAATGAAATTAGTAATTGAATTAGTTTCACACAAACCTGAAAAAGAAAATCAAAACCCCAATTTGTTAAGTGAAGATCAATCCGACCATAAAATCACTCGTTTTAGTTGTACTTGTGTGTCGTTGAAGCAGTTCGATTCTGCGATTCAATGGAGAAGAAAACTTCTATTGAAATTTGGTACTTACTCTCATGGATATTGATCTTCATCTGTTAGCGGCGATAAGTTTTCTCCTCCTCTAAACCCAACTTGAAGAAACGAAGGAGCGAGAAAACAAAGTTTCTGTGAGATTTGATATATATTTTCACGTTTAGGTCCTTGTAAATTTAGTAATCTTAACACAAACCCCAAAATATTACACATATTGAGAACTACTTATCGGATGGACGGCCTCCATCGCATTCCTAAATTTTAAGTCAAACGATCCAATGAATGACATGATAAGTGTACACGGGAATTTTTTTTCGCGCCATTTCCGGATCCTGGAGATCTGACGTCTGGAAGTTAAAATAAGGAAATCAAACGGATATGGAGAGCGGATTTTAATATCCCTTGCGCTTATTAAAGGGGGGAGATTAATTAGTGGCATTCATTACGGTCATAATGAAGGCATTTTCGGTTAATCAAAAGGTTTCAGGTTTGAAATGCGTCAAATTTCCATTTCTATTTAGTTGGTTTTTACCGGATCAAGCTAGAGATGTAAGTGGGTCGATAATCGACGTGAGTGTACGATTCACGAAGTCCTGTGAAGTGGACGTGAAATTGACATGTAAACGTAACGATCTTATATGTCAGATTGAGTTCTTGTTTTTGGATAACAAAAGTTGTTGCTTAAAGCAGCATAATTACTGAGGAACAATTTATTGATTATTTAAGAGATAAATGATCAGTCCTTCAAAGATGCGAGTGGGCAAGAAATCAGATATACCACTTGCAAAAGGTCAATTTTGATTCGAAATTCGAACTGGCGTTCATCAGTAATGATGAGTTCTATCTATGTGTTTGTCATATGCAGTAGATATGCGGCAGTATGGAAATCACTAAAATAAATGTTGATAGAGGGATCAACATTCGACTCCCGAGCTTTGGACGCAAAGTCGGAGAAGAAGTAAAATGATTTGGGAATTTCCTTGAGTATATACTAATGCCCAAAGTATATGTATGCTAGAAATAGATTGTTCTAATCAAACAATTATTTTGGAAGAAACACATAGTTTGAGATTATGGTATGTCTCGATAAATAGATCGACGATATAGTACCATAAAGCAATTGCTCTCAAATGCGCGCATCTAAAAGAAATAGTGTATGTGAATTTTATCATGCCGGCAAATGATACGAATTCTAGAGAGCGTATAATTGCGTCATCGAGGGAAATGGGATAGCCTATATAGAGTAGTATTTATAGCGGACACCCAACCTAGCGATTGGAGATCCCATGGTTATCTAGGTTCAAAGGGACAACCAAGTTATAAATTTATTCTCACCGGAAACACTGTGAGAGTTTACTCTCTTCCCATTTCTATGATGAAACAGTGTTGCCTGTCAAGTGAGAGGTTGAGATTTTCTCTTAATGATTCCTATGGCTTAGTTTTCACTAAGAAAGTATGGCAGGATACTTTTCAAATAGGAGATCACCTATATGAGTGTGAAGTGGGGCCGCTTCCATGATAACTATAAGGCTAAGTTAATCTAGAGCACTCATGAAAACTAACATCGTTCAGGGCTGGAAATGAACACAACCGAGAACCGGATATGTAAGGAAATAAACTGTAGTGATATCTATTGCATCGGTTTACATCATAAAGTTGGGCGGTTCAAGACATCACGTTCACCGAACAACTAGTAAACCAGTAGGTATTCACTACGGAAGATTCAAAGCCAAAAGCTATCTCTCCGTGCGGTGATGTTCCGCACAAACTCGTTCTAGTGTACGCATTAAACTTGCATGAATTTCTATTCAATGTGGGGGATTGTTGGAATTTTGAATAGAAATATGAATCGGTGTGTCAACTTACTTGAGTCTTTTCAACATTAGTGTCTTATCCCAAGGGATGTGACTCTCCATTAAGGGTTGTGACTCTTCATGAAAGGACTTCTCCAAGAGTCACCTCTAGCCTATATAAACCCCATTCATTCTCCATTGCAAGTGTGTGTTTTTAGAGTCATAAAACTAGTACTAGAAATTTAAGAGTTTGCATGTGTCTTCAAGAGTTAAAGAAGAGTTTGTGCTACATCCATTCGCGTTCGGCTTGTTATCGAAGTCTTGCGAAAAACATCGAGGTATTGTTGAATGTTGGAGACATGTGCCGCTAAATCGTAACAAACATTATATACGGGCATCAAATGTCTTAAGCAAAGAGATTACTCGCCTCAATACACCCAAATAAGATTGTTCAAGTTTTGTGATTGATCATCTTTTTCTATCCTTCTTTTCTTGTTTTGTTGTTGGTATTACGAAACGTAATACATAGATGAAAACCGTGTTACAAAGAGTTGTAACGGATCGGTGGATAATACACGAGTTGTATTATTGGAGAATCGGTAACGAAGGTATTTATCCAACAATCTTAAGACATTTGAAGTATCTTGGTTACTGATTCAATAGTGTAGATGTTACCATCGTTGGCTATTCCGTTCAAGTATAGCGAAACCATGTTGGTGGAAAGACAGTGGCCTTGACATTTCAAATTTAAATATGAAATGCACTGTCTCGGTTGATTTTAGAGAGACTCTTAAACTTCTGGCCAAAAGGAGGTGTTAGCTTTTGATCGCATAAGAGATCATGGTGCCTCACGTTTTGAACTAATTAAAATTCCGTTTATACATTCAAAATAGACACCATTTGATGGAAATTGTCAAATCAATGTAAAGATGACATGGCTTAATTTTTGATGGACATTGTCAAGGTGAATGTCAAGTTTTAGACATTCACCTTGACAATGTCAAGCTATCTTAATAAGCTTTTGCTTCCTAAAATTAATTCCAATATATTAAATAGCCCTATTTAGGTGTAATAAAATCTAAAATTTACTAAAAATAAAAAAGGCATTTAATTCATAGAAAATCACCAACAACACCATTGGAGATGAAATGTTTTTCCCCCTAAATTTAAGGACAAATTGGAATGAGGATGTCTTGTTTGGGTTTCCACCTAGGAAACACACGCAACCACCATTGGAGAAGCTCTTAGAGGTTGTAATAGGTGGCGATATTCAATGCAGACAATCTAGCATTTGTAAAAAAGTCACGTGAGGAGAGAGAAAGTCTGAGGTGGTGCGATTTTGAGGCGATTTTCTTTTGGGTTTTTTCTGCGGTGGTTCTTTTGCTATCTCCGCCACTGATGGCGGAATGACGTTACTATCTGGTGGTTATCGTCCTCTACAAAGTGGCTCCGATGCTGTAGAGGGTAATCCTTCAGGAGTATCTCCTTTTTATTTATTGTCTGGCACTGGTTCTGGTTTTGTTGGTCCTTATAAGATGGATTCCAACATACCTCCTTCTGATGAATCGTTGAAGTTTGGATCTATTACTTGGTCGGATTTTTTCTCTGAGAAGAAAGCTCAACCCCAAGAGGCTGAATTGAAGTTTAGGAATCCTGCTATTGTGAATGGTAAGAAAGCTGTATCTCATTCCTTGGCTGACTTTGCTGATGATATTAAGAAATGCCAAGATCTGGTGGTCGAAGCATTTGTGGGAAAGAGATCTGCGTATATGGCCGTGAAATACGTTGTAGACAAAGAATGGAAGATTAAGGGTGAGTTTAACATGACTTTACATGGTGAATCTATATTTGTATTTGATTTTTCTCTTGAAGAAGATAGAATTGATGTTTTGGAGAGGGGATCCTTTTATATTTCCAGTAAATTATTTATTGTTCGTCCTTGGAGTAGAAGCCTTGAGAAAGACCTAGAAGAATTACGTATTATTTCAATTTGGATGAATATTCGTAAGGTTCCTTTGTATATGTGGAATTCTAAGGGATTGAGCAGTATTGCTAGCTGTGTTGATGTTCCAATTATGTTGGATAAACAGACCTTGAATAGAACTAGAATGAGCTATGCTCGTGTATGTGTTGAGATACATACATCTTGTGATTTTCCTAGTTCTATTTCTGTGTATCTGGATGGTAAATTTGCTTTTGAAGTGGATGTTGAGTATCCATGGAAACCTCCAATGTGTACTCATTGTAAGATATTTAACCATTCCTCAATTGCTTGCAAGAAGGTAGTTGAGATTGTGCAAAAGGCTTATGTAGCTCAAGGAAAGAAGAATGTTCCTGATAAAGAAGGATGGGTGGTTAAAGGATCTAAAAGGATTAGAGACAATATAGAAAATGAGGGAGTCAAATCTTCTCAGCAGGTTAAGGACTCTACTTCTAGTTTGGAATGGCAGATGGAGGGTATTGAGCACTCCACTCCTGTATTGAAAAACAATAAAGATGCTTCAACCTCTGCCAAGCCTGGTAGTGGTGGTGTAGTTGAGACTATTAATATGTTTGAGGTTCTAGTTGAGCAAGATCTTAATATTTCTCATCTGCAACCAAAGAATCATATGGGGGAGAACTTGAAGGATACTTGTTCCGTGCCTTCCCTTGTTGAGAAAGAAGGAGGTGTTAGAGCTCACTTTATTAAGAATGTTATGGGGCCTTCAAAGCAAACATTGGCATCTAAGAGCACATACTTGAAAAGGTATGGTAGAGGTAAGAAACCTAATCTTACCCAAATTCATAATGCTTAAAATTGCAGTCTGGAACATAAGAGGGTTTAATGACCCTCTTAAATAAGTAGAAGTAGGTTCTTTGATTAGATCTAATAAATTATCAATAATTGGTGTTGTAGAAACCCATGTTCAAGAGATTTTTGCTAGTAGAATAAGACACAAAACAATGCCTTCTTGGCAATTCTTAGATAATTACAATAATGATAGCTCCGGTAGGATTTGGATTGGTTGGGATCCTTGTGTGGCTAAAATTACTATCCTTCATTCTGCTGCTCAATCTGTTTTCATTTAGTGGATACAGTGAAAGGATTTTCTTTTGTGGCTACTTTTGTTTATGGCAGTAATGATATTGGTCTTCGTTGGTCTTTATGGGAAGATATTTGCAACTTTAGCCAATATAATTCTAGACCTTGGATTATTTTAGGATATTTTAATTCTATATTTTCTCCTACTGAGAAAACTGGTGGAGCTGAGATTAGGCCACATCATTATCAAGATTTAAGTAATTGTGTTCAAGAGGCTCATCTCATGGATTTTCCTTATTCTGGTTGCTTTTACACTTGGTTTAATAAACAGGGTGATACTAGAATTGGTTCTAAGATTGACAGAATCATGGTTAATATGGAGTGGATTGACCAATTTGTGGATTCTAAGGCAGAGTTTCTTCACCCTGGAATTTCTGATCACTCCCCTAGAATTGCTTTTATCTTTGAGAAAAGAAAACATGGTCCTCCCCCTTTTAGATTTTTCAATTACATGACTGAAGAGCCTGATTTTGTTGAGCTGATTAGACAGATTTAAGCTGATAAAGTTAGGGGCAATCCTATGTTTGTCTTCATGACAAAACTTGGGAAGGCAAAGGCTGCAATTATTAATTGGAAGAGATTAAGGTTTAAGAACCTTTTTGATCAGGTTATGGAAGCCAAGCAGGAGATGATTAATGTCCAACAACAAGTTCAAGCTTCTCCTCTCTATCATGTTTTGGTTAAAAAGGAAAAATAAGTTGTTCCACATTATGCTAAGGTGTCTAGATATGAGGAATCTATGAAGTCAAGAGTTCAATGGTTGGATTGGGCGACTCTAATACTAATTTCTTTCATCTTATTATAATAAAGAAAAGGGTTCTTTTAGTGTCCCTAGAGTTTTGGTTACTTTTTCCTTGGACTATAATACCCCTCCGGGTTTTTATTGTTATCAAATGTGCCTTCGTAATTACTGAAAATCCTAAGGATATGTTTGTCAAATGGACAACTTAAGTCTCTTCTTCTTTGTACGAATCTGAAAAAACTATTTCGTTTCTTCCTCCTCTCCAGTCTCCACCACCATTCTCCCTCCCACCTCCTTCATCTTCTTCGACTCACCACCACCACCTTCTTCTTCTACCCTAACGTAAGCAGCTAAACTATCAACACCAGCAACGCCACTGTAACCGCCAACACCACCATCGCCAATCAAAAATCCCAATATCAATTTTCAATTTCAATTTCAATTTCTTCTCACTCTCACCGTCACCACCATCCTCCTTCAAATCTTCGATTATCACACACAACCACCACCCCCTCCACCCTTTTCAAAAAGTTGCTCTTCGATTGTTAGCAAACCCTATTTTTCTTAAACGTTTTTGCCTCTTTCAAAAACCCCACCGAATTCAAGCATTTTCTAAAGCTCATCGTGTTTTCCGTTACTTATTTCTAACAACCAAGGTAATGGACTTTCTCTCTTACGATTCCTTTTAATGTTCATTAGATACGTAGGATGATATTCA
Source organism: Papaver armeniacum (assembly GCA_023531295.1). NCBI lineage: Eukaryota > Viridiplantae > Streptophyta > Magnoliopsida > Ranunculales > Papaveraceae > Papaver > Papaver armeniacum. The sequence continues at coordinate 40,786 of JAJJWW010009052.1, forward strand.
ATGCTCAAAAAAAAAAATCAGTTCATTCTAGCTTAGCTATATGTTTGTCGATGTGTTGCTTGATAAAATGCCTCATAGAAAATATCAGTGAACACGTTGTTTGTATATGTGTTATACCTAATCTATACATTAGAAGGAAATTATCAATAGACGTCATATTCCAAATGATTCTGGCCTAGATAATGAGTGTAGTACTTGGTTTACAAATTTGTATACCAAAAGTATTTGATGGAGCGTGGAAAACAAAAGTTAATTAGGGAGTGTAAATAGTTTAAGAGTATTGTGCTATTTTATGTGGGTAGGGAGGGCTGAAAACATATCTTACAGGTTGTGCTATCTTAAACAGCATTTTCCCATTTCTCTGGTTTCTTGAAGTTGTTGCTGCTATATAAGCATAAGCTTCGGTTTTTCTATTTAGTAAATTCTTCTACTTTTATGGCATTTGTTATACTCTGTCTCGTGGTTAAAAAATTAAGGGGTATCAGTGTTGTTCAAGACTGTTTAAGTCTTCAAAATATTGAGCGTCTTATGTCAAGCTTAACTCTGGCTTTTAAAAGCTCTATTACTGTTGGCCATCGTATCATTATTCACTGCATGCATATACTCTGAGCTCTTGGTTCATAAGAAATCTCTAATTCTAAAAAAACTGCAAATTCGTTTGCTTTTTTCTTCTCATTTGCTTTTCCGTTTTTTTTTTGAAAAGGTTTTTTGTTGTGCATCTTCGCCCCTGCATAATTCATTAGACGCAAACATTATTTTTATAGTTTTGCTACATAAATATCAGTTAAAATTACCAATCTTATCATACACAAATCTAATGAAAGCTATAATTTTTTCTTTTTCCTTCTAATCTAATTAAAGCTATAATCTTTTCTTTTTCCTTCTAATCCATGTCTTTCTATCATCCAGTGAATGATGCACATCATGAAACATATTATGTTAAAACTTATGTGATTGATGTGGCCACTTTGGATTTCCATGTAGTCAAGGACCGCTTCATTTTTTGTGCTTGCACTCATTTTTTTAACGATGTGAAATGATAGGTTTTCTTTATTGGTAAGCTTGAATGATAGTTATAATTTGATTTCTGGATGTTATGGATATGACTATCGTTTTAATATTTGTGGCGATGTTGTAGAGTTTTAGTGCACTGTTATCACTTTCAAAGATGAACTTTACTCACGCCAATTTAATTTATTCATTGCATTGCTGCAGGGTTTTGGCAGTGATATGTTTTGGCACTCGCATCGCGTGTGCGTCTTTGCTAGTAATTTTATAAAAGAAAGGAGGTCTAGGAACAATATTCTACAACTTACTTCTAAAGAAGGTGATGTTTTGGTGGATGATAAAGAGATAGCCTCAGAATGTATTGATTTCTTATCCAAACTCTATGATGAGGATGGAAGGGAGGACATAAATGTTGAATTAATTGAAGCTCTTCAATTTGATAAAGTTGTTGATGAAGAATCTAAAGCTGGTCTTCTTAAACCTGTTTCTAGAGATGAAGTGGTTATTGCTCTTGCTTCTATAGGCTCAGGTAAAGCACCTAGACCAGATGGGTTTTCTAGCCACTTCTTCAAAGTTTGTTGGTCTATTATTGGTGATGATTTTGTTGCTGCCATCAAGAATGTCTTCAAAAGTTCTAAACTACTTAAAGAGGTAAACAACACCTTTGTGACCCTTGTTGCTAAAAAGGATAATCCTTGCGGCAGTGTGGACTATAGGCCTATAACTTGTTATGGGGTGGTTTACAAATGCATTACTAAAATTATATCACTTAGAATGAAGCAACTTTTGAAGCACCTAATTTGAAGCACCTAATAGCAGGAAGATCTATTCAAGATAACATATTAGTGGTTCATGAAATTGTCAGGAATTATCACAGACCAACCGGAGCCCTAGATGTGCCACATGAAGATTGATCTAAGAAAAGGGTGCCCCCTGTCTCCTTATCTATTTTTTTATGGTAATGGAACTTCTCGGTATTATTCTCCAAAAACAGATTAATGATAGGGTGTAGAATACGCCCTATTTACTATCTATTGTTTATGCTTTCTTTGCTATTTTTTCTGGTAAATTATGTATTTTACGCTTGTTTTGAGTTTTATAGCTACTTTAGAGTCGCACGGAGGAAAAGAAGAATAAATGATCCAAATTGAGCAAAAGGGCAGGATTGTCATTTCACAGAAAACACTATTGGGAGATGCAGCCATGGTTAAAGGGCAACTCTCTCAGAGGAGTACTAAAAGTAGCCAGCTGATGTTAAGGGGTAACTCTTGGAGGAATACTAAATGCAGTCCAGATGAGTTTAAGGGGCTGCCATCAGGTTAGCCTTATCACTGTGACCAGACACTGAATAACCTACCCTCATCTAACCCTAACATCGAGAGAGTTTATCTCTCATTTGTTCGAAAACTCTTGAAAATGAAATGGAGGCACAAATCAAGCTCGGGGAGAGGATGAATCGGAGAGGAGAACCGAGAGATCGATTAGGGTTCGATTGATCGAGAGAAAAGGAGACCAAATCGAGAGCTAAAGCAAATGCCGCAGCCGTTGAAACCGAGAGATGAAACAATGAGTCCGAGATTAGAAGGTGGAACTAGGGTTTACGAGACAAATGATTGCTCCGATTAATGGTGGTATCGATTGGCTCGACAGAGAGAGGAAGAATTGGGTTTTGCTGTGATTCATAGATCGGTGAATTACAGGGAGAGATTGATGTTATGAGAAGCAGCTGGGTTTGAATCGAACCAAGAGATTGAGAAGAAATCAGGGAGTGAAGAAGAGATGAATCGGATCGAGAATGGGTTCTGGTGGTGCTGTGAGATGGGTATGGTGGCGATTTGAAGACACAGAGAAGAGCAGATTCGATAGTCTGTTAGTTTACAGTGTTGTTAATGAATTGATGGGTTTCGATCTAAAGATGAACGAGACCTTACTGCTGCTGTTGATGGTCTGAGATCGAGAATAATGATGGGTTTGTATTCATGGATTTGTTGTTGATTCACCTGGTGTCATTTACATATTGATTGAGTGAAAGTCTTTGGGAAGCTGGGAGTGTGAATAAATTGCAAGAGTGGTGTGTTTGAACTTTGTGTAGATGAATGTTAGGAATCATCACAGGAATCGAAGAAGTAAAGGCATTCAAATTGGCGGGAAGTCCCAGAATGACCAAGACTCTAGGTTTTACCGACCGGTGATTCAACTCGGCGATGACCGATCCAGGCCTCGATCCAACTCACCCAGATTAGACGATCACCAGTAAGATCCGACTCGGTGGCCCGACTCCCTCTTCTGCCTTGACCGTTGATCGACGGTTTGACCACTTTGACCGTTAGTCCTAGTGGGACCTGACGGAATATTCCGTCGAATATTCCTCGGTGCGGCGAATTTTCGTGTGGCCGGCGACTTTTCCTACGGGATTAGAGCCATAATCCCGATTTTCCGGTGAGCCAAAAATTTTAATTTTCTATGGACTTCTCTCATGGGTGTGAAGACTTGGACTAGGAATTGGATGGAGAATTGGGCTCAAATTTGGAAAGAGAAGATGGAAGAGTTGAGAAAGGCATGGATTTGGAAATTGAATTGCTAAAGGAAAAGGATTCTAATCCTTGGAAGATTTGAAGAATATTGAAGCCTATAAATAGAGAAGTTTTCTACATCTTTTACACACCTCTTTACACACACAAAACTTGTGTTTTTGCTTTTCTAAAATTCTTCTTCTTAATTATTTGTGTGAACTTGAAAATTTTCTTTTTAACTAGTAAGGCCACATGTGCGATGCACATGCTTGAATTGGATTCTTTTAACAACACCAAATTTGATAATAATGGGAAAAAAATCTTAAAATTAAAATTTAATATCCTTGTTTGTACTGATTCGTAGATAATTTAAAGAGCTTTCGAATATATTAATTTTGCAAAAATCCATGTGTATTTTTTAAGATATCTAAGTTTTAATTTTTTTTGATTTATTTTTAAAACAATGGCATTCTCAGAATATACAAATATTAACTAAAAGCTTAGTTAATGGGGTATTGATGTCATGTGAAAAAGCTTCACCAAAAGTAAGGCTTCACCAAAAAGGGTCTTTTCTTTATTATAGTATAAGATAATTTGTGTGAATTTCAAAAGCATGAGTAGCTAATTTTCTTATTGATTAAGGATGAATTCCTAGTTCTTAATATATGATTTGAGTTTTGTTTCAATTCTATCTTGAGATTTTTTCACATGATTATCGATTGTTTTTACTAATAGGAATCACTACAAGAAAACTTGGCTTTAACCACTATTTTCTTACCAACTGTAGTTGGAAAAATACTTTACTAACTATTTCTGGTAACTCAAAATAACCACGGTGGCTAGAAAATTCTACCCACCTGTTTTTAGCAACAACAGTGGGTTCAATCCTTTGGCGACAATGCTTCAACAACTCAAGAATGACTATGTGCAACTATTATCTTTCAACAACCATGTCTCGCCAACCAAAATTTACACCAGAAGCTATACACTTGTGGTCACTGGTCTGAGCAACCAAAATATTATCTTGCTAAACATCTGTACCAACTAGAAGATTGTTAACGTTGCTATCAGCATTCAACCACTAGTTTTAGGCACTAAAGATTGCTTTAGAGGTTGAATACTTCTACCCAATAGGTGTAGCTACCAGTACCATCCATTATCCATTGGTTGAAAATTATTCCAATTATCAAATCCATGGCGTTACTATTTGGCTTTAGTGTTTATGACTTGGCAATTGTAAAGTTTACTAGAAGTCAAAACCTCTCGGTCACTATAACTAGACAAATTGATCAATCATTAGTAGGAGCCTACTCCGACTATATGCATGGTTTGATGGTTTTCCATGAGTAGTTATGCATTATATTTTAGATTGGGGGTTTGTATCTATTGCATACAGTGAAACAAAGCTACATACCATTATGGCTTAGCGATTCTTATACGTGGCATTAAAAAACTACTCGGAGATTTTCAAAGGATGATTTCAAGACAAATTAATCTAATTTTAGAATTGAATCGATCTTATGAAGTATGCTTGAGCATTTACATACCACGTGTTGTCATATTTTACTTCAAGTGCATTTTAGGATTCATCATAAATTATCGATTCGATTTCTCATTTCTCTGATTCATACTGATTAATGAGCACTTCCACTAAGATAGAATCATCATATATATGAACCCTAAATCTATGTATTTGAACCCTAAATCTACGTATTCTCGTCAATTTATTCTGAATGACTTCTTCGTCTTAGTCAGAATCTTCAGCGATACATTGTACTTACATATTTTTGTCGTGTTATCCTTAATGAACTCTTACCCAAGTAGGATCTCACCGGAACCCGAAATCTACCATCATTAGACTTCAAAACTTTTTCTAGTCAAAAGTCAGAGACAATCATCGAATACATTTCTCATTTTTCTAATTCTTTCTTGTGTATATATTCGAATTTATTTATAGTCGATGGTTGATAACAACATCATGATTATTTCAATTTATATAAAATTCTTTGAAGTTTTTTCGCATTGAAGGTTGATAAATAAATCGAACGAAGGAATTCATTTTAGCGCAAAAAAAAGCACACATTTTGTCAATTCGTACGAGAATTTCAGAAAAAATCTTCACCGTCCAAAAGTTTTTAGTAATCCACGTTTGTTTTGTTTTTTTTTTTTTTTTTTTGGTAATCCCTCATCCGTATGACTAGCTATCCTTATCCTTATCCACTTCACTTTCTATCACTACCACACAACTTTGTTTGTTAAAACCTAATTTCATTTCTCCGTCCGCCGCTCCCTTCTTGGTTCTCGCCTCCATCTCTCTCGCTTTTGCTAAAACCAGCAGCCATAAGTTTTTCTCGAATCTTATTAAAAAAAAAAAAGCATCAATCTATACATCTCTAATTGCTGCAATTTCATCTCCATCACTTTGTCCATCACCATAAACACCGACCCCTAAGTTCTTTCACTCATCTAATCAACATACAAAACCCCAATTATTTATCATCTTAAAACCTTTTCAGCTCTACTGAAAACTTCAAAAATCTAATTATCTCAATACCCATCTCGGATCCAGTAACTCTTGCTACTCCAAAATTAGATTTGAAACCCATCTTTTCTAATAGTAGCATCTATCTTCCGCTAAATACCTCCGGCTGCTATGAATGTTGTTGATTATCCTAGATGGTCACTTGGTTCAAGTCAAGTGGACACCTAGTGTTTGAGAAATTGGCTGAGAGAAGAGCAAGGAATTAAATTGGCTGGTTTTATGTGGAGATTTGGTTCGAATTGAAGAGTCTGTTGATGGTGTATGTAGGCAGTGGTGGTGATTTCTTCTCGATATATTTATTAGGTTCTGTCTAATTTGGTCTTGGTTAATTGTGGCTGGAGTTAGTGTTGTTCCGAGCTGTTGCTACCAGTGGAGTTGGTTGAGCCGGTCAGGGACAAGGAAGTGAAACTGTGACCGAGACGGGGAACATAATTTGGATGAACAGTAAACTAAGGTAGTAAAAACGGTAATAAAGTAAATCTACATATTCTAACACTCTCAACGAGATCGAGAAATCCCAATCCTAAAAGACCCATTTATGGTTTCTGATTTCTTTGATCTGGAATGCTTTCTCTCTGTATTCTAAGTTTTTGACATATGAACTAGATATGAAAATGGTAACTTTTCAACTTTTTTTCTTTTCCCTTTTACTTTTGTCACTTAATCTCTGCTTTTTGGTTCTACTTTAGTGATTCAATAGTTTGATTTTGATTTTTATTTTGGTTTTTATATTTCCAATGCGTCATTTATGATCAGAAGAAGCTCGGTAAATAGATGAGACTAAGCAGACGCATCCCTAGTTGGATCCGTATGACCCTGATAACATCATCAGGTTTGTGTTTTTCTTTCTCTTTCAATCTCTTTTGTCTAGTCAGATCTGTTCTTGTTTATACTTATTTTCCTTAATTTTTCGTCTTAGATTCTGGGTTTTTGTGTTTTTGATTGGAATAAGAAGTATTGAAATATAAGAATTTTTGTTTGTTTGTGTTAATTTAGGATGTATTTGATTTCAAGTTTTAGGGTGTATTTGATTTTTAAGTTTTGGTGTTTTTTTCAATTTGATCTCTAAAGAAACCCTTTTCTCTTTTCAATTTCAGGGTTTCCTTTTCATCTAGTTTTGATTAGGGCCTATGGGTTGATTATAATGTTAAATATTTTAGGGATTTAACATGTAAATAATTTCATGGTTTTCATTTTATCTGTTTAAATTTGGGGATTCAAATATTGTTGTAGGGAACTGAAAAAGCAAATTTCAATGTTTTGTTTCTTCTGTAGTGTTTACGATGTGAAAAAGTAGAGGGGGATTATCACAAAAATCTGGTAGGCGAGTAGCTCCCTTGCACTATTATCTGCCAGATATAAATCCAATTGCAAAATAGAAGACAAAACGGTAATGAAATACACATTTGTTTCTCACATTTTAAGTTGATTTGTTCAAAGGTCACTAGGAATTTGGGTTTCTTTTATGTTGTAGGGAACCGAAGAAGGGAATATTTCATTTATTTTTTCTTGTTTATATTGCGTGTCGTTTATTCATTTTTGTTTCATCTGTTCTTATTGATCGATAGACATACAACAGCCAGAACCGGCATCTTGCTCAAGCATGTTTATGGTCGCCTTATTGTCTTGATGTTTCATAAGAACTGATTGAGCGTTATTGATGGAATTCGCGAGAAATTGTGCGAGAAATGAAGATAGGCAAAGATGAAGTAAGCTTTTAAATACCCAAGTTGTGAAGTTCTCTTAGATTATCTTGAGTTGCATTAACACGTGTTTCTTAAATCATAGTCATCTCATATAAGGAACTTGTTTTGATTTCTTACGCTTTTTGCAATGTAGAGGTGCATGAAGGCCTACTACGAAGAAGGGGTCGTGGTGCTATTCGGGAGGTTGAGGGCGGCTGCTTGGTGCTCCACAGGGTCTTTTTGGACCAAATGATTGGGCTTGTGCAATGTAAGGAACTATGGTCAAACATCTTATCTTGTTTTTGAGTTTTGTATATAATTGTGAGATCAATTAAAAGGCCTTAGTATAATTGATGGAAAAGAGATTCGTTTACGGGTTCGATATTAAATTACCTTTTGTCTAGCTCTTGCTAAGACCTGATAGTAATCGGAAAACTTCAAGCTGTTTGTTATATTTTCTCTTCATTTATCGTAAAGTCAATTCTTAATTGAGTATCGTAAGAATTGACAAAAAAACCTAGAGCCATTCTCACGGTTATCTAATAAACAATTAGTAAAAGATATGCCTAGGGGTGATGTGCAACACTACAATTAAAGTAGAGTTAAACAGAAGTAAAGTAGAGTTAGACAAAAGTATAATTGCCATCACCAGTGATCAAAGTATCCCTTTTTGTTTCTCGCAATGCTATTGGGTTTAAGGGGGATGTTGGCCGGGACTAGTCGGCCCCGGACGGGAGCTTATCCCCGTCCTGGTTTACGCCATGAGTGCATCGAACCGTAGTCCTGCCGCGCGTGGCCCGACCGCAACGAGGCCCCACCAATGGATATGATTTGGGCACGGGGTGGAGGTGCACTCTTAAAGCTAATCGACAATGCTAGTCGACAATGCACAGCACACAGCAAGGTGCGGGGGTTCTCGTTCCCTCGGTGAGCGTCAAGCATAATAATTGCCATCACCAATCATGCACATAAGGTTTTTCTTCCCAACATGGCAGTTCGCCGCTAGGAACAAACGAAGTTAATTGAGGTAGTTATTTTGTAAGTTTATACATTTGCTTCTTTTGCCTTTTCAACTGAAGTTGTTCTATATTCTTAATACACATTGTTCATACACTTTTTGTACTATAGAGGCTGCTTGAGTAGTGAAATTGAAATTGTTAATTTTGGCACTTCTACTCTGGAAATTTCCCTTTTGGTGCCTCAGAGGTTGCAATCTGTACTAAGAATATTTTTTGTATATATTGGCACTTCCCTTAAATTTCTTGAAAGCTCATTTGCACCTCCATTGATCACTTTTACCATCTTAAAGTGATTACTTGGCAATATTGAAAGTGTTGCTTCTAGGCCTCGATCAATTTATATTAATTGTTGGATTTACATATTTAATAGGCATACATCAATCTTGGGATAGTAACTCAACTTCATTTGTATTTCTAATTCAGGTTATTTTTGATGTTTTCTTGGTGCATCAATTATCATTTGCAATCTCTCTTTAAATTCCGCATTAATATTTTCAAATTTCTAGCGAATGTGTCTTTGTCACTGCTTTTGAGTTAATGAGTATTGTTATGTGTTAATAGCTAGGCACCTCTTTATACTAATATCCACCGGAAGAGAAGCTTGTTTACTTTTTTCGTAATCAATCATCTCTCGTCGATGTTTGCTTCCACTTGAGTCAGTGTCTGTGCCGATGTACCAAGAATAGTAGCAATATCGTAATTGCATAACCATTTCCGTGTTTAATAATTTGTTGTGTTCCTTCATAATTTTTGTGGAGTATACTATTATATTATTCAACGATTATTGTTATTGCTTGAGAGAAGGACGAGCAATTTTGGGGGTTACAAAGAACTTGACGAAGAAGAGATTGAAGAAACTAGGCGGCTGGCGAAGGAAGCCGAACAAGTAAGATATTAGTGTTTGTAATGATGAGGTTTTTGATTTTATTCGGACCTACAATTTAACCCGTGCCAATTTTAGGATGATGGGGAGTTATATGATCAGTTCAGAAATCTCAAGAAGAAGTTTCGTGCTAAAACACAAGAAGCGGAAGGTGGACAAGTACTACCAGTCTTTGTCGAAATTTGGATGGGAGGTTGAGGAACTAGGTAATTTTGTTATTGTCTGGATCGATTAAATTACTTCCATTCAATAAGTTGGCTTAGCATTGGTGTTTGCAGTTGGCATGAATATGTTAAAAGTTTCATAAATGAGTTTGATTGGAAATTATTTGCTCAACTTTGCTGTAGACCATTTTTGACCTCTCTTATTTATTGCACATGTACATCCTCTTTTTCTTATATAGTTTCCTCATATTTAGTCCCTTTTCACTAAAACCTGGCGAGATCCTCTGTTTTAAAAGTGTGTCATATGGCATAGAATGATTTCACTTGATCAGAAGGGGTGAGAGGAACCGATCAAAGTGTGGTTCAAGAAACACGTATTAATGCAACTCTACATTGCAAAAAGCGGTAAATACGTGGGCTGTGATCCAAAACATCCACAAGGTGCGGGTGCAAGTGCGAGTGCAAGGTTAACTTGCTCACGTTTTTTTGTGTAAAACTTAATGACTTTGTAATTTATTATTTTTCTTGTATGTTCTAATTGTAGTAATTGAATGATTGAAAATAATGATTAATAGGAAATTTTCGAAATTTGTTTTATTACTGAATTATCCTATTATATGGACTTTACCAACAACTCAAGCACCGCAGCTGGTGGCGGATTAAATGCTCGAGCAACTTAATTTGTAAACATTTGATGGCAACATATCTTCACCCACTATACATTAGGTGCCTACATAACTTCACCGACTAACTGTTTTGCGGTTGAAATACTTGAGCAGCTGATTTTTCAATGTCCAAAGCCCTTAACCAACTGTTAAGAAACTACATATCTGATGGGTAAACCCATTAACCAACTATTATTGAGTGGATAAAACTCTTAACCATCCGAACATTTAGCGGATAAAATTCTTCGCCCACAGTGCCAAATATACGAAGCAACTATGCCAAATATACGAAGCAACTAAATATCAGAGGGTTAAATACTGTATCGACTGACAAAATTATATAATGGCCATCTCTACCAACAATGTTATGTCCCCAGCAGCCAATATTTTTGTGGGTTAAATGCTTCAGCGACTAGTGTTGTATGTATCTACCAACGATTGTCAGTCATTATTGAAAATTTGTGCCGACTAAGGCTTGAGTTGCTTCGTTGTAGTTGGATGATATCTATTCCAACGAAATGGTTGGTACAGGTCTTTAGCAAATAAGGCTTCAACCACAGAGCATTTCCGTTGCCATGTTGGTTGCCGTAAAGCTCCGTCCACCAAAAACAGTCTTGTACCAACTGAATCCAGATAGTCGCTAAAGTCCAGTTTTCTTGTAGTGAATGTTTATTCATTCATGATTGATTGATAGATTGTTTGGAGTGCACGCTAAATTTATTTGCTAATTGATATAAATCTAGTATAGTTAGGGAATACGTAATCGTTCTCGACACTTTACACAAGTATAAAACACGAGACCTTGCGGAGGGATTCCGTGGAGCAATTGTGTGTAGAAACAATGCTAGAAAGCGAACCAAGTGAACCGAGTTTAACTACTAGTACTAAACCTAAATTCATAAATCTTAATGCATTCGAGGGAATTACATCTTGTAAGCGAACCTCAAGGTGGTTCTTTTGGATAGAATCGATAACTAAGCGGACTTGTTACTCAGTGAAATAAGGGATTTTGGGGCTAGCTAAGCGGACCTGCTATCCTACGGTTGGTGATAATCTGTGACTTATAACAAGTAGAAAAGAACATAACTTTAATCATTGTTTTGCAACGAAGAAGGATTCCTTGATCTTATCTCTCTTATTGATTTCAACTTTAACTTTGAATTGCTTTGTTTATTTTCTTTTGCTTTATACATCCCCCCTTTTCGTGACAATTTTACAACTAGAATCTCTTGCTCCTCGTGGGAACGAACTTGACTACACTATATTACTTGTTAATTAGGTGGAAAAATATTAATTAATTTGTTGTGGTTACGACACGCATCAAATTTTAGGCGCCATTTGCCGGGAGCAAGGCGATTTTTAGTTGTTTTTGTTTTTCTATTCTTGCTTTGTTAGATTCTATACCGTATCTAACTTAGTTTTTGAGAATCTTATTTCAGGTGCTATACCTTTGGTGAATGCTTAAAGAGGCAGACCGAGTCCAATATGTCTTTGATCCGGCACTCAACTAAAGGATTTCATTCGAGCGGTTAACACTCCACTTCCTCCTTCTTCATCAAGTGAATTCACAGATTCGGACAAAGAGGAAGAAACAATGGCTGATCGTACACTCAAGGACCTAGCTTCTCACAAGCTTGACACACAACAATGGTGTATCCAAACTAACTCAAATTTTGAGATCAATCCAGGGTTGATTAGAGAGTTACCAAAGTTCCATGGCATGGTGAATGAGGACCCAAACAAACATCTTATGGACTTCTATACCATAGTTATGGCCATGCTTCCACCGGATACCAATGCGGATGGAACAATGTTGAAAGCTTTCCGTTTGTTTGGCGGGCAATGCTAAGGAATGGTTATATTATTTGCCTTAGGAGTATCACAACATGGAATGGTATGAAGAAACTTTTCCTCGAGAGATATTTTCCGCATCCAAAGCTACTCAAATTCGCAAGGAGATTTGTGGGTTGAAACAACATGTTGGAGAGTCACTTTATGAATGCTGGGAGCGATACAAGAGGTTGGTGGCAAGCTGTCCACACCATCAATTTAGTGACGCTATGATACTCCAATACTTCTATGAAGCACTCAATTCAAGTGATCGATCTCTTCTTGACGCCGCGGGTGGTGGTGCACTAATGAACAAGACGGTCGCCCAAGCTACCGAGTTGATTGAAAGTATGGTTGCGAACTCGCAACAATTCTACACAAGAGATGAACCCATGGTTAGGCGAGTGCATGAAGTTAGTGATTCATCATCACATCTTGATCAAAGAATGAGTAACATGGAGATAATGATTCAAAGGATGGTCGCGGTAATTATTCCGGATGGTGAGACCGAACAAGTAAATGCTTTATATCCAAATCAAAGGCCAAGGTACGATCCATACTCCAATACCTATAATCCCGGTTGGAAGGATCATCCCAACTTTAGTCATGCAAATAAGCAAGCTGCGGTTCCCAATCCGTATGAGCAACAAGGTCGTTTCCAACAATCACGTTTCCAACCTCAACAACAATTTCAACCACAACAAGTCAAGGAACGTGATTCTTCAATTGATGAAAAGCTCAATGCATTGATGCAAGGTATGCAAGGTATCACCACTTTGGTTCAACAACAACAACAAAAGACCGATTCGGCAATCAAGGATTTACAAATTCAAGTGGGGCAATTAGCGACCGATGTGAACCTATTGAAAGCTCAAGCGTCCACAAAGCTTCCTTCACAACCATTTGTTAATCCAAAGGAGAGCGTTAATGCGATTACTTTGAGGAGTGGGAAACAAGTGGAGCAACCAAATCAACAAGATAAGGTGTATGATGAGAAAGAGGAAATTGAAACCGCACCAAAGGAGAATACATCCCCAACTAACTTACCCAAGGAGACGGTTCGTACTTTCACAACTCCACCCCCATTTCCTAGCCGATTTGCTAAATCGAAGAAAGACTTGGAATACATGGATATTTGGGAGATCCTTAAGAAAGTACAAGTCAATATTCCACTCATTGAAGCTATTCGTCAAATTCCTCGTTGTGCAAGGTTCTTAAAGGAGTTGTGCATGAAGAAGAAAAGGTTAAAAGGGAATGAAGTCATGAGTGTGGGGGAGAATGCTTCGACGTTTATTCTCAAGAACCTCCCACCTAAATTAAAGGACCCCGGTAGTTTCAATATACCTTGCACAATTGGTAAAACAAGGTTTACTCGAGCTTTGCTAGATTTGGGAGCATCGGTTAATGTTATGCCTTCCTCGATTTATGATTTTTGAATCTCGGTCCTCTTAAAGAGACCGGGGTAGTTCTTGAACTTGCTAACCGATCTAATGTTTACCGAAAGGGATTGTTGAGAATGTTTTGGTGCAGGTTAATGAGCTTGTATTTCAGCCGATTTCTATGTCTTAGACATGAATGATGAGAATTCTTCCAAGTCTACACCTTTGCTATTGGGTAGACCATTCTTAAGCACCGCTTGAAACAAAGATTGATGTCCAAAATGGCACCTTGACTATGGAGTTTGATGGTACACTCATCCACTTCAATATCTTTGAGACAAAGAGATACCCTAGTGATGTGAAATCATGTTTTCCTGAAAGTGAAAGAGATTGATCCGGGCTAATGAATCTTGCAAAGGGCTAAGTGGGCCGTGACTTTAAAACAAGCGCTTAATGGGAGGCAACCCATAGGTTTTGTATTTCTTATCCTTTTGCTTTTTGTTATTTCTTTTTCTTATTCCATATCATGTTAAAATTTCCACCTTGACTTTACTAGGAGGATTCAATTACATTGAGGACAATGTAAGGTTTAAGTGTGGGGGGAGTGGTTAAGCATGTATTTAAAAAAAAAAAAAAGTTTTACTTAAAACCTTCAACTTTTAGAGATTCTAGAGTCACTAGATACTTCTAGGTATGTTTACATAGAGATTTTGACAGAATTATAATTGAACTTGGAAGTGTTAGAGAACTACATTCGGATTTCTTGCTTGTTTGAGTGTTAAATAATGGATTTAATCATGCCGGTGATGCGACGGGTGGGGAGAAGTGTATTATTAGAGTTCTTTGATCAATCATTAGTGGAGACTACCCGTATTCATATCATGTGAGGCACAAGCAGAAGTTTTTCCATATACTAAAGAGCTTTCTTTTGAGTGTGTGTCACCGTACGTTAATTCCGGGTAGAATGGTGAGCTACCCAACCTCCCACCAATAGAAGCACTACTCTTTGATCTCTTGAGTGCTAATTTTGTCAATCATAAGGGGTGACGTCTATAGATGAAAGCCTCCTTCTTGTAGTTCGATTTGCGATTAGCACCATTCTCTCTCTCAACAACAACGGGTCCATAGAAACATCATCATCATCAACAAGGAGCGACATCAAAATCTACAAGGAATGTTGGAAAAGTTCAAGGTTTACAAGCAACTAACGAAAAAGAGCAAATTTCAAATTCAAGTAAAGCAACATACAAAGAGCGGATTTTTACATATATGTTGAGGACTTACAATACAATGAGGTAATTTTATATTCAAGTATGAAGACTTATTCACAAGAGCGAAGAAAAATAAAAGGTGAGAATTTTTTGAAGTTTATGATTTTAAGACGATACAAGTTGTGAAGAATCAAGCGGTAAAATACTTCTCCCACGGCCATGGTTTATTTTTATATTTTATTTCTCTTGTTTTAATTAGTAAAAAAAAAAAAAAAATGAAAATTTCATTAAAAAAAAAAAAAAGAAAGGAAAAAAAAAAAAAAAAAAAAGACAAGAGAAATATTTGTTTTGTTTTTATTTATTAAGCCATGGGGAAGGAAAATTTATAAGGAAGTTTCAAGCGACAAGGATTTTTAAGGTAAAAAAGTTACAAATTGTCAAGGATTTATGAAATTCGAGAGTTTATCATCAAAAGTTGAAACCGAAGACGAAGACCAAGAAGATCAAGACGAGGAGCGGAAGACGTTTCTATTGGATGCCGAGAGTGGTGTTATCATAATTGGCGATCGGACGTGAAGGTGAGTAAGTAATCTCATCCTCGATAATAAATGGTTGATTTCCTTTCTTAGAGATCAAAAAAATGGTTTTTCAAAAATGTGTTTTTTTTAAAAATATTTCGGAAGTTGTCCTTTCCACCATTCAATGTGTTGCAGGAATTCTCTCTTCATTCCTACCTGCACACATGTGAGACCCATAAAAAAGCCGTCTTTTTTGAGTGCAATTATCATAAAATCCTTTTTGGTGAGGCAGAAGTCGAGGCGAAATGCTTATTGATCGTTTCTCAAACACGCGTTCTCTCATTATGGTGTGGTTATTTCTCACTCAACATTTAAGAATGAGAATATGTTCTTTAGTATTTCTAACTTCTTATTACTAGCATGCAGAAACTCTATGTCCTCATAACTCTTTGAATGCTTGGGACGCTTGAACGCTTTGAAGTTGTGAGTTTTTAGTTTGATTTGCTCGAGGACTAGCAAAGTCTAAGTGTGGGGGAATTCGATAGGGTGTAGAATACTCCCTATTTACTATCTATTGTTTATGCTTTCTTTGCTATTTTTTCTGGTAAATTATGTATTTTACGCTTGTTTTGAGTTTTATAGCTACTTTGGAGTCGCACGGAGGAAAAGAAGAATAAATGATCCAAATTGAGCAAAAAGGGCAGGATTGTCATTTCACAGGAAAACACTATTGGGAGACGATCCATGGTTAAAGGGCAACTCTCTCAGAGGAGTACTAAAAGTAGCCAGCTGATGTTAAGGGGTAACTCTTGGAGGAATACTAAACGCAGTCCAGATGAGGTTAAGGGGCTGCCATCAGGTTAGCCCTTATCACTGTGACCAGACACTGAATAACCTACCCTCATCTAACCCTAACATCGAGAGAGTTTATCTCTCATTTGTTCGAAAACTCTTGAAAATGAAATGGAGGCACATCTGAAGCTCAGGGAGAGGATGAATCGGAGGAGAGGCGAGAGATCGATTAGGGTTCGATTGATCGAGAGAAAAGAGACCAAATCGAGAGCTAAAACGGCAGTATTCTTTCTTTGTTGAAACCGAGAGATGAAACAATGAGTCCGAGATTAGAAGGTGGAACTAGGGTTTACGAGACAAATGATTGCTCCGATTAATGGTGGTATCGATTGGCTCGTGAGAGAGGAAGAATTGGGTTTCTTTGTGATTCATAGATCGGTGAATTACGGGGAGAGATTGATGTTATGAGAAGCATTTGGGTTTGAATCGAACCAAGAGATTGAGAAGAAATCGGGGAGTGAAGAAGAGATGAATCGGATCGAGAATGGGTTACGGTGGTCTTTGTGAGATGGGTATGGTGGCGATTTGAAGACACGAGAGAAGAGCGGATTCGATAGTCTGTTAGTTTACGGTGTTGTTAATGAATTTATGGGTTTCGATCTAAAGATGAACGAGACCTTCTGCTGCTCTTGTTGATGGTCCGAGATCGAGAATAATGATGGTTTTGTATTCATGGATTTGTTGTTGATTGGGAGTGTGTCAACTGCGTTACATATTGATTGAGTGAAGGCTTTGGGAAGGTGGGAGTGTGAATGAATTACGGTAGAGGTGTTTGAAGCTGTGTAGATGAATGTTAGGAATCATCACGAGAACCGAAGAAAGTAAAGGCACAGGAAATTGGCCAAGGGAAGTCTTGTAAGCAGGCGAGACTCGGCGGTTTCGGCTGCAGAGGTGATTCAACTCGGCGATGGCCGTCCGGTCGATCCAACTCACCCAGATTAGACAGTCCCGAGTAAGATCTTTGACTCGGTGGCGACTCCCTCTTACGCCTTGACCATTGACCGACGGTTTGACCACTTTGCCAGTTAGTCCTAACGGTGGGTGACGGAATATTAGTCGAATATTCCCTCGACAGAGCGGAATTTTCGGGGTGGCGTGGCGACTTTTGCCGGGTTAGAGCCATAATCCCGTTTCCAGGTGAGCCAAAAATTCCAGAATTTTCTATGGACTTCTCTCATGGGTGTGACGACTTGGACTAGGAATTGGATGGAGAATTGGGCTCAAATTTGGAAAAGAGAAGATGGAAGAGTTGAGAAAGGCATGGATTTGGAAATTGAATTGCTAAAGGAAAAGGATTCTAATCCTTGGAAGATTTGGAGAATATTGAAGCCTATAAATAGAGAAGTTTTCTACATCTTTTACACACCTCTTTACACACACAACACTTGTGTTTTTGCTTTTCTAAAATTCTTCTTCTTAATTATTTGTGTGAACTTGAAAATTTTCTTTTTAATAATTTGTGTGAATTTCAAAAGCATGAGTAGCTAATTTTCTTATTGATTAAGGATGAATTCCTAGTTCTTAATATATGATTTGAGTTTTGTTTCAATTCTATCTTGAGATTTTTTCACATGGTTATCGATTGTTTTTACTAATAGGAATGTTTATTCATTCATGATTGATTGATAGATTGTTTGGAGTGCACGCTAAATTGATTTGTTAATTGATCTAAATCTAGTATAGTTAGGG
Source organism: Papaver armeniacum (assembly GCA_023531295.1). Taxonomy (NCBI): domain Eukaryota; kingdom Viridiplantae; phylum Streptophyta; class Magnoliopsida; order Ranunculales; family Papaveraceae; genus Papaver; species Papaver armeniacum. The sequence continues at coordinate 58,744 of JAJJWW010009052.1, forward strand.
AATACGTAATCGTTTCTTGACACTTTACACAAGTAGAAAACACGAGACCTTGCGGAGGATTAGGTGGAGCAATTGTGTGTAGAAACAATGCTAGAAAGTGAACCAATCTAACCGAGTTTAACTACTAGTACTAAACCTAAATTCATAAATCTTAATGCATTCGGGGAATTACATCTTGTAAGCGAACCTCAAGGTGGTTCTTTTGGATAGAATCGATAACTAAGCGGACTTGTTACTCGGTGAAATAAGGGATTTTTAGGGCTAGCTAAGCGGACTGCTATCCTAAGGTTGGTGATGTCACATGACTTATAACAAGTAGAAAAGAACATAACTTTAATCATTGTTTTGCAACGAAGAAGGATTCCTTGATCTTATCTCTCTTATTGATTTCAACTTTAACTTTGAATTGCTTTGTTTATTTTCTTTTGCTTTATACATCCCCCTTTTTCGTGACAATTTTACAACTAGAATCTCTTGCTCCTCGTGGGAACGAACTTGACTACACTATATTACTTGTTAATTAGGTGGAAAAATATTAATTAATTTGTTGTGGTTACGACACGCATCAATTAATAATGGAGTTTATGGCCTTCATCCCATATGCAAGTTAACTAGATTGACTCATCTGTGCTTTGCAGATGATGTCTTAGTGTTTTTTAAGGGTACTTCTAAAGCTATTGCTAGCTTGAAAACAGGAATTGAGAACTTTAGTGTTTGCTCTGGACTTCATATGAATCAACAAAAAACTTATTTATTTGCCTCTGCTGTTGACAATGGAGTTCTGCAAAATATTCTTTCTATCATGAGCTGCCAAGAAGAAAAGCTTCCAGTAAGGTACCTGGGCCTTCCTTTACTGTCTACTAGACTATCTTATTATGACTGCCAGGTTTTGATTGCTAACATCAAAGCTAGAGTTCAATCATGGAAATCTAAACATCTAGCTTTTACTGGTAGACTGACTTTGATAAAACATGTGTTATCTGGCATGGTATTCTTTTGGTTATCTTGCTTCATTCTCCCTAAAAGAACTATAAAAGAAATAACTAGAATATTCAAAAGATTTTTATGGGATGGATTTGAATTAGGTAAGAAACACTGCCCTATCAGATGGTCTACTATTTGTCTACCTTACAATGAAGGAGGATTGGGGGTTAGATATATAGAGATTAATAATATTTCTGCTAATTTGAGACATTTGTGGAAGCTTGTTTCTAGAAAAGAGTCTATCTAGACTGACTGGGTGAAGAAAAATCTTATTAAGGGGAAAAATATTTGGTCTCTAGATATTTCGAATGATGTTTCTTGGTGTTGGATGAGGGTGCTGGACCAAAGACATATAGCTAGAACCATGGTCATTACTATCTTAGGAGATGGTGTTGATACTTGTTTTCTTCAAGATATATGGCATCCTAAGGGCAGACTAAATGATTGGATTGATTCATCTATCCTCCATGAATACTTTCATAATGTAGATTGTGTTGGAATATTGACAACAATAATAAAAATAAATTGAATAAGCACAAATGATACTTAGCTTGATTTGCAGCAACTTTGGTGGATGCATCACGTCGAGTAGCTTGCGGAGCAAAAATTGATAGAGGCACGTATATAATACGCTGTCCTAAAGACAATATCGCCTGCTACTCCTCTAAACAGAGAGATGATATAGCTTCATTGGCGAGTTGCCTCCAGGATACAACTATCGTTAGCATTCCTTCTTGTAGCATACAAGAGAACGCCCTAAGAACTTGGCAGTGAAAATGACTCAGTGAAACCACCTTGTTCCACACAGAAACATAGAAAAAAAAAAAATTGAAGAACAGAACTTGTTTTCTCTTTTACTCTCCTACTCTCTTTTTCACTAAAGATAGAGCAATTAATATTGAGTTGTTTCTCACTCAAAAAACAGGAAAACCAAAGCAAATAAAAGGAGGAAAACAAGATGAAGACTTTTTCTTTGTTTTTCACTTTCTCTACCGAAAACATAAGAGTTCTCCTCTTTTTGTCATTCTACTCTCTCTTTTATAAGTGTTCAAAACGTTAGAAACAAGAGGAGAGAAACCCATGTGTATGACACAAAAATTCTGATCAGATTCTCACATTTACTGGTTATGTCTAGTGAAAATAGTGCATGCTTTTGCTTTAATCAGAAAACAGCTTTTCAGAAAAGCAGCTTTTGCTTTAATCAGAAAACATCTTTTGTTTTTAACCAGGTAGCTTTTGCTTTTATCCAAAACAACTTTTGTTTTTATCAATTCAAAAGAAAAAACAAATCCGTTTTTCTAACAATCCCCCACATGAATGATAAAACATATCGATAAAATGCGAGAAAACAGAAGGCATCAAAATTAGGCTAAGGTGTCCTAAAGATTGAACCTCAACTTAGTGAGAGGTTACCGGAAATGTTTGTTGTAACGGTGAACACAATGTCTTGAACCGCCAACAGTGAATGCAATCCAGAAATAACAACCACACTTGATGTCTCCACCGAAAGCTGCCAAGCTCTTGCGGTTGTGCCCGTTTTGGCCGTGGGCTAAATCCCGGTTTTAATGAATGTCTCTAGAGAATCAGCTCAAATTCTCATAGGAAGCGGCCCCACTTCCAACATCCACATAGGTGAGTCCATCAAGAGTGTCCTGCCACACCCCGCCTTAAACAAAGCCATGGAACCCATTAAGATCTCAATAGATCATCCTATCTCATGCAGGCAGCACTATTACACAATTACACCATAGGGAGGGACAAAGATAGTCTTTGTCTCGATATCACCATAAATTAGTTGTCTCATTGAACCTTGATCTTGGAGCTCCATTCACAAGGTTGAGTATCCTTCATGGTGATTTATTCTATGAGCTTAAGTACCATCCCCCTCGATGTGGATCTAACTACCTCTCTAGATAAACCTTTCGTCAAAGGATCTGCAATATTATCTTTGGACTTTACGAAGTCTATAGAGATAATACCAGTAGAGAGTAGTTATTTCACCCGTGCCTTCTTCGTATATGTCTAGACTTTCCGTTGTATACATTTGTTCTTTGCTTGTGACAAATAGCGGCTTTGATTATCACGGTGGATCGCGATCAATGGCACGGCATAGGCTAGAATGGAATCCCTTCCAGGAAAGCTCTTAGCCATTTATCTTCCTCATCTTTAACTTTTTTTTTAAGGTTATAAACTCTGACTCCATAGTGGAACGAGTTATACTTGTCTGTTTGGAAAACTTTCACGACACAGACGCATCTTCAAGCATGAAGATGTACCCACTTTTGGATTTTGACTCCTTTAAGTCATGTATCCAGTTGGCATCATAGCACCCTTTCAGCACATCAGGATTCTTCCAAAATTAAATAAAAGTTTGAAGTGCCTCTCAAGTAGCGCAAAATTCGGTTGAGAGAATTCTAGTGATCCTGCCAGGGGTTGCAAGAGTACTGCTCAAACTATTTATGGCATAAGCAATACCAGGTCTTATATAATTAATCAATTACATAAGACTACTAATTACACAAAAAAATACTCAAAAAATTGATAATACACCGTCACCCTTGTTCTTTATCGGGTTACAAGTGGGATCACAAGGAGTAGAAACGAGTTTAGCCTCACCGTGATTAAATTTCTTTAGTACAGTTTCAACAAAATGAAAATGAAATTGACTAAGACTATGTTCATCAGACGTCTCTCTGATTTTTATCCCTAAGATTACATCAGTAGGGTCCAAGTCTTTCATGTCAAAATTCCGATTAGCATGCTTTTAGTGGTATTAATAAAATCAATGTCACTGCCTCATATGAGCATGTCATCAACATGAAGGCATACAGTAACAAAAGCATCATCCTCAGATATAATGTGAACACATTTATCAGATTTATTAATCTTAAACCACTAGATATCATTACATGATCAAATTTTCATGCCCCTATTCAGGTGATTATTTCAAACCATTCAGAAATTTAATCAATTCTCATACTTTGTTCTCACAACAAAAAACCTTTTACTTGGTACATATAAATTTCTACATTTAATTCACCATTTAAAATTGCAAGGTCTTAACATCCATCGATGTATATATTCAAATCATGAATAAAAGCAATAATAATCATCATCCTAATGAAGTGATTCTAGTGACAAGGTGAATAAGTGTCAAAGAAATTTATTCCTTAATTTTTGGTTATAACCCATAACCATACTAGGTATTTCTCTACAGTCCCATCTACCAAGGTCTCCTTTTGAAGAATATTCGGAAGAACATATAACTTCCACTGTGGGTTCGGTATCCGAGACTCTACCATAAAGGTCACATAGACGAGGCTAAAACTTGTCTAAGTTCTAGCTCTCTTACTTCTACTATGTACAGTCTCAACATCTTGAGACAGGGTTGACTAATCGAAGGAACATATGCGAGACTTGTCATGGATCCTTTTTCGAGGTCCAATTGTATTATCAAAAAACAAAGCGTCTCTAGATTGCACTACGTGTTCATACCAATGTTATCAATGTCAAATATTATGACCATTAACCTATATCCACTAGCATGCTTAGGATAGGTTAGGAATACAAAATCCATAATCTTAAGTCAAATTTTGATTTGCTTGGGAGGCAAAATAGGCAATACACCCCCACATTTTAGGTATACAGGTCAAGAACAAAAAAAAAATAGGTCGTGCACTTTGTAAAATCTTCTTGAGAGATCAAAATAATATTTTTTATTTTACACCCCCACAATTATCGAGATTTCTTAACATGCTATGATTTTGTGTCATTTAACACTTGCCGCATAATCAAATCATGGTATTCTACCAACATTATGATTTAACATGTTTATGTATTCATTATCAATTAATAGCATACAAGCTTCACTTTATCTATTAATCCTCATGTTCTATTATGCTAACAGTTCAAAGCATTACATGAACTTATTTCCAAATATCATATCTCATAGTAAGGTAAATAACCATTGGAAATTATATTTAAAACATAATGCACATGTGGAGAATGATGATGTCCATACCTGAAATCTTTTTACCTATTTTTTCCTTCAACTGTTTTTGATAGTTGAGTTTCTCAAAGAATTGCTTTCATACCTTAGTACTTTTGGTAGAAGACTCACACGTTTCTTCTGGAGCACGCATTCTAGCATTCCCAGCATTAACCAACTTACTTGTTGGATCAAATTATTGTACCTCAACATTAGATTCAAGCAATCATGAGTAGGTCACAAAATATTGGTAATTAAAACCAAATGCTTTGTATATTCGCAAATTGATTTAAACACATAATTTTCTTGTTGCATCACAATTATTAACCAAACATGTGATTTATGCAAATTGATGTTACACAAAGCATATATGATCCAAGTGATTTTGAACATAAACGAAGTTGATATACAACTTATCAAAATCATATTATTCCTTGACATAAGTAATACAAATTTACCTCTACAAAAGATTATTGCTCATGTCATGGGAATCGATTGCTAGCTACATGCTTAAGTTATCATGAGAATTAAATTTCAACTAAATATCCTCTAATTAATCACTAATACAGGTCCCATGATATGCTCAAAGTGATAGCACATCACTAATCAAATGTTGCTAGACATAATCAAGAGATTACACACATTTCACATTTTCTGGACAGATATGCACAACAATTTTCCAAATATCTTATCTCTCAAACCGCATATCCAAATTAGATAAATCAAAAAGGGGTTTAAAGATAAGATCTAGAACTAAATATCTTATTTAGATCAACATTTCCAAAAACTCATAGATATCCCAGAAAAATTAATTTTTCAGCAGAGTTTTTTCTGCCCGTCAGAAATTTCAGAAACATGTTACAGTTTTGTAAAATATGTAAAAAATACTTTTACAACTCCAAAAATCATAAAACTTGGTGGGGTGAACACTAAATATGTCTACTAGTTATTGTAAAAAGCATTCAACAAAACTCTTCTTGAGTTAAGAGATAAACCCAAAACTCTACTCCCTCCGTCCCACATATATAGGCGGGGGACACAATTCTCTTATATTAAGAAAAGAACATTGGATTCATAATATTTTATGTTTTTTCATGTTTTACCCTTCGTCTTATTTCCAACACAATTACCTATGTATAATAAATATGGATATATATGGAAAAATTCATCTTGGAAAGCAAAATCCGCTTATTAATTGGGACAAACAAAAACTACAATTCAATATAACTTTAACTTTTGTTCTTTCATTGATTTTGTAAAATGTTAAAAAAATACTTTTACAGTTTCAAAAATTACGAAATTTGGAGAGGGTATCAATCAGTATGTATACTACAACTTGGTCAAAGGATTTAACAAAATTCCTTATGAGTTAAGAGATAAACTAAAAACTCTTTAGCTCAACCAACTTTTAATTATTATTATTTTATTTATTATTTTTTTTCACTAAAAAGAGGAACATCTTTAGTTTTCCAAAGTTAGTCAAACACCAACTATAAACAAACAAATCAACTTATATTGTTGAAGCCAAATGATTTATGACTCTTTCCACTAAACTTAGTAGTCTCATTGCTCAACAATATTTTCCTTTATTATTGTTACAAAATATAGAGTAGCATATTGTCTTTAGATTGTTGGAATATTGACAACAATAATAAAAATAAATTGAATAAGCACAAATGATACTTAGCTTGATTTGCAGCAACTTTGGTGGATGCATCACGTCGAGTAGCTTGCGGAGCAAAAATTGATAGAGGCACGTATATAATACGCATGTCCTAAAGACAATATCGCCCCCGCTACTCCTCTAAACGAGAGAGATGCTATAGCTTCATTGGCGAGTTGCCTCCAGGATACAACTATCGTTAGCATTCCTTCTTGTAGCATACAAGAGAACGCCCTAAGAACTTGGCAGTGAAAATGACTCAGTGAAACCACCTTGTTCCACACAGAAACATAGAAAAAAAAAATTGAAGAACAAAACTTGTTTTCTCTTTTACTCTCCTACTCTCTTTTTCACTAAAGATAGAGCAATTAATATTGAGTTGTTTCTCACTCAAAAAACAGGAAAACCAAAGCAAATAAAAGGAGGAAAACAAGATGAAGACTTTTTCTTTGTTTTTCACTTTCTCTACTGAAAACATAAGAGTTCTCCTCTTTTTGTCATTCTACTCTCTCTTTTATAAGTGTTCAAAACGTTAGAAACAAGAGGAGAGAAACCCATGTGTATGACACAAAAATTCTGATAAGATTCTCACATTTACTGGTTATGTCTAGTGAAAATAGTGCATGCTTTTGCTTTAATCAGAAAACAGCTTTTCAGAAAAGCAGCTTTTGCTTTAATCAGAAAACATCTTTTGTTTTTAACCAGGCAGCTTTTGCTTTTATCCAAAACAACTTTTGTTTTTATCAATTCAAAAGAAAAAACAAATCCGTTTTTTCTAACAGATTGTAGAGTCTCTGATTTTATTATTCATGATGAGTGGAGTCTCCCTTCCACAACTGATCCTAATATTGCTACAATTTTCTCTCAAATGGCTTCAGTAGATTTTTACACCACTGAAAAGGATAAGTTAGCATGGTCTGTTAGCAAGAATGGTGACTTCTCTGTGAAAGAGACTTACAAATCTCTTCTACCTCACAGTGAAAAAGTGAAATGAAACTCTCTTGTTTGGTTTCAACTTCATATACCCAGGCATTCTTTCATCACCTGGGTCACTTTACATGGCAGATTAAAAACAAGAGATATACTTCTTAAATGGAGAGTTATAGCTACTTCTTTTTGCTTATTCTGTGATGCTAATGAAGAAAATGAAGATCACTTATTTCATGGATGTGAATTTGGTAGTCAAATTTGGAGAGGCTTACTTCTTAAAATGGGTTATCACAGAGAGTTATGTATTACCTGGCAGGAGGAAATCCAGTGGTGCATCTCAAATTTCACAGGTACCTCTTGTGTTGTTTTGATTAAGAAGATGTTGTTTAACAGCTTCATATATAACATCTGGGGATAAAGAAACTCTAGGATCTTTGAGTCAAAGTATAATTCCATGGAATCTGCAAGATATCTTATTGTTCAAGAGGTTTGGATTAAATTGAGTGCTCACAAATTGAAAGGTGAAGACTCTGTTGCTAACAGGAAATTCATGGAAACATGGAGAGTGAACTGTGATTTTGTTATGAAACAGCCAATTTTTTTTGTCTGGCTTGCTTCAACTGGCTATGACATTATGATCAATACGGATGGTTCAAAATCTGATGATGGTGCTGGCTTTGGAGCTATTATTAGAGACTCACTGGGGAATCATTTGATTGCTGCTATTGGAGGAAGTCATGTTATCTCTGTGGATGCTCATGAGATGCAGGGTGTATAAATGGGCTTAAAAATTGGCCTTGAGATTGAAGCTATGTGTATTAATCTGTGCACTGACTCTATGTCTACTTGTCTACTGCTGCAAAGCACTGACCCTAAACCACCCTGGGAAATAATTCAAATTTGGCGGCGATTTCAGGTACTGCTTAGCAAATTTACTTCTGTGATGATTAGTCACTGTTACAGGGAGAGTAACAGAGCTGCTCATTATCTCGATGGGATCTATCCTAGCTCTAATTATGTGAAGATTGCTGAAGCTGAATTTACTTTGGAGTTTAGAAAAATCTTGCTGCGGATAAAGCTGGGAAAATTTTCATTAGACATTAGTTTTGGTTTTTCTCTTCAGTTTTTTGTTGTTCTTTGTTTTTTGTTTGGTTGGGGTTCCCTTAACCCCGCTTACTGTACCAAAATTTTAAAAAAAAAAAACATTCAATGCAGAAATCCAGAGCTCGGTATTCTGCTACGCCTGTTCGAGGTAGTATGGATTACATGTAGTTGCTAAGTCACGCATTGGGGGACCTGCCAAACAAGTTTATATCCAATGCAGTCCTTGACCACAGGGTTGACTTCACTCCCTCCTCCAAATACACGGTGCCTGAGTAATTTCTATTAATTCCTTGTTGCCTAAAAGAGGAAATCGAAAACTAAAACATACAAATACACTATATGTTTTCAGAAGGTCGTTGCCCATTGTTGGTTGCGCTCAAGTCAGGTAACTCTGTTGCTGGCCTGTAACTCCTCTAAAGAGTCGAAAGATTTTCAACATATCTTGTAAACTTGTAAGAGGGATTACCGATATTAGCACCTAAGGAGGAGTTGGGACTTTCATCGCTAGTAATTTCAATTTTGCTGAACGTCTTCTCCTTCCGATTGTAAGAATGAACGAAAACAAAATCGTGATAACGAGCTTTATAACTATGGACGTCAGATACTTAAGATCAAGTACTCAGTTCCCTCGACAATGTGAAGCCGAACACATTGATAACTTCACAAAAGAGGTAACATGATAATCTCTTTACTCCATTTGATGTTGTTAGTATTTTTGTCGCAGTCATCATCAAGTATATATCCACAGAGTGACAGTGTGATTATATGGGTTTTTTATTATATCTAGATGCCCATTCAATTCCATAAGATAATAAGAGCTAGGCCGATCAATACCAATCATATCAAGGTATGGTATAACTCTGTACTCCTCACTCCCGACATCAAATGCCACTAGCATATGACGAGTATCCTTGTAATACAACCAATATATGGAACCATTCGCATAAACGGAACCCTATATCTTTAGAGAACTTATCTGATGGTGGTACCTTATCATTTCTTCTTCGGGTAGTGTCGCTTCCTAGAGTCAAGATCTCGCACATTTTGTAATTCCCGCAATACCCTCCGTCATCTTCGTCGTATAATGTGTACTCCCTTTACCCTTCGAATTTTGGAAGCTCATCTCTAGATATGCTCCACATGCAAATCACTTTGTATTCCATAGTTGCAGGATCAAATCCAAATTCATAAGTACGATATACATCTACTTTCGATAAGTCCCACAATTTCTCTACTTGTGCTAAGATAAGCTGAGCTGATCCAAGGTGTTGCTTCTTTGGTGATGACATTGTATAGACAAGCGGCATGATCCTCATGTCTGAAACCAGACATAAATTTATTGGTAATTTTTGAGAAACGGGGTGGTGATCCAAATGGAATTTCTTTTGTCAGCAGATCTATTGAAAGTGTTTGTGCAGATATTTTTGAGCGGTAGCGAACTACCAGAGGCAAGTTTCAGGCAAAGATTATACTCTAAAAGAATGCATTGTGTTGCTAGGACAATATATATCTTCCCTTGTGTAGGGGTTAAATACCGCACACGTAAGTATCTTGCGAAGCAACCGAATTACTAAGATGCGAAGGGAAATCGCACCTATCATATACCAAATGACGGAATCATTGACGTCACAAAGTCATCAGTAAAGTGTGAGAGTTGTGCGAAGACTAAGAGCACGCACGAGAAAACACAATGTAAACGTGCGAAGACATCGCACGTTAGATCCGAAAATAGGGCTTTATTAGTCCCTCCACTTTCTAAAATCCCTATATATATATAGGACCAGCCACCCTTGTGGTAGAGAGAGATCTTTTGAGAGTTGAGTTAGAACTTTAGGGGGAGACAAAATTATTTGCTTCCCAAGTCAGGGTTTTATCTTTTTTCTTTGTATTGAATTCTAAACTTAATAAAATTCTTTAAGTGTTCTTCACAATGATTTCCTAGTTTTATTACATAGATTGTTTAAGGGGTGTAGTAGTGGGATTTTCCACTACTACATCTTGGCGCTAGAAATCAGCTCAAGAAGGGGATTGTACCTACTTGTGAAAATTTTAAGTTGATTTTATTTTTGAAAAATTTCTTGTTGCTCTTGTTTTCGTAAAAGATTTCAGTGGTTTTCTTGGAATTTCATCATTGGGATTCATTCATTCAAAACACAGTTTTCATAAGGGAAGGAAGTTTTAGTTTTAGTTTTCATAAGTTTGCATAAGTGTTACTTCAAGAATAAACAATGGTGAGACAAGCATCTGCAGGAGAAAACGTAACACCTATTAGGAGGAGTAGAAAAATTGCAGGTAGAAGAAGGGGCGAAATCGCAGAAACATCAAGAATAGGAGAGAGAAACAACATCTCAGCCGCTCAGATCTCAGATCCAGCAGGAACCAAGAGAGAACGACCAAAGAAATTATGATGAAATAAGCGTCCACACTACGAATACAGACACCCAGAAGAAAATGAATAGAGGACACATGAAGAAGGAGCAGTAGGAGAAATTGAAGACAACATGACCATTGCAGAACTACGGCAGCGATTGGCAGAGGAAAGAAGAAGAGAAGAGGAACTACGTGCGAACTTGACACGACAAAATGATGAACTAAGAGAGGAGAATCAGCGATTGCAAGAGCAAAGGTCACAAACGCGTCTAGAACAACACGTACGAGCTCAAGATCGAGAACAAGCAGGAGTACCACTAGGAGGAGTAGATCTGAACATAGAGATAATACACAAGGACAATTTTTAGACAACAACTTGGAGGAAACTTTTCAGGTGAACGAAAACTCGCAGGATGAGCGCGAACGTGATCGCATAGAAGATCGGTATGTCCAAGTAGGTAAGAATGAGCCCGGGCGAAGGCATCGCAGAGAAGGTAGAATGGAGCGAATTGAAGAACGCGATGCATACATGATGATGAACAGAAGAGAATGACGCAGAACAGGTGAGGATGATACTTCATGGAAGATAAATGTTGAGGCAACAAAATGAAAGGGGTAGAGCCGCGCGGGAACACGCGAGAAATGAAAGGGAAAGACGAAGAGAAAGAAGAGACGATGAAGAACGGCGAGAACTAGAAGAAGCCATACGACAAAGCAGGCATGAAAAAACATTAAGGAAAGCCCGGTTGAAAACACCAAGGAAGCAGCAAGAAGACATATTCCCAAATGGTTAAATTTTAAGAGAAATAGCGAGCTAAGAGAGTTAGTAACCAAAGGGAAGGATGAAGGAAAAAGACAACTAGAAGAAGCAGCAAGGACACCCTTCGCACGGCGGATACAATTAGTGACGATACCAAGAAAGTGCACCCACGTTTTCTAGCATATTTGATGGATCTACATGTGCAATCCAGCACATAAAGACATACAGCTTGGCTTTGTTACAATATGAGGATAATGATGCAGTCTTATGTAAGTATTTCCCGGCTAGCCTCGCAAGAGAAGCCTTAAAGTGGTTCGACGGATTTCCTATAGGAACAATAAAATCATTTGAGCGCTTGCAGAGTTTGTTCTTGGGACAGTACATCAGCAGCAGCATGCAAAGACCAGGAATTGAGAAAGCATTCAGTCTGCGAAGGAGACCGAATGAAAGTCTGCGAGATATGATCAACAGATGGAGGACAATGAGTAGCGAAATGGCAGGACGAGTGGATGAAAGGATTCTCATCTTAGCATTCATCAATACCTTTGTTTCCAACGACTTATTGTTTATACTGAGATATTCGGATGAAAGACAAAATAACGATGGCGGGAGTGCGAATACCAGGAAGAGTATATTGCTCTTGAAGAAAAGCAGAGAGATATGGAGTCATACCTGGTTGCAGTCACGAGCGAAAAGACATGGAATGCAAGTCTACTAGCAAGGATGACAAATGCCTCTGCGAGCACTTCGCAGGGGAGCAAAGATAAATCAATTGTAGAAGATCACCAAAAGCAGGTAGCTATGAGTAGTAGAGACCAATAAATGTACGAGCAAGAATACAGAGAGAGGCAATACAATAACCATGGAGGAAACAACAAAGTGGCAAGATAAGATAATCATGGAGACAGATATGGAGGGAATAAGAGATATTACAATCAGGGCGCGAACTTGATGCGTGCCGTAACCACAACAAATTAATCAAGATATTTCCCACTAATTAACTGGTAATATAGCGGTAGTAAGGATCGTTCCCACAGAGAGTTGTGTAATTGATAGGTTATTTAGTTCAACAAAATAAGATAAAACACAAAGGGGGATTGTTTTGAAGTGAAATAAAAAGAATAACAAATAAAAGAAAGATATGATCAAGGAATCCTTCTTCGTTACCAAGCGATGACTGGATTAGTATACTTATCTATCATCTTCGTTTGAACCATTCATCACCAACCGTAGAATAGCAGCTAGCTCAGTGCTATCCCCAAAACTCGTTTTACCACGGATATAGAAGCTCTCCAATATCAGATTCTATTCAACGAACCACCAAGTAGTAGCTCACTCAATGTGTAATCCAATCGAACACTTTAGGATTTATGAATTAGGTTGATTCCAGTGAGTTAAACTCTTAGCTCAAGGTTCAATTGTTGATGTTGTCTTCACTCGCAATTGCTCCACAGAATCCCTCTACAAGGTCTCGCGATTTCTACTTGTGTAGAAAGTCAAGAAACGATTACTTATCCCCTAACTTCCACTATCTTTAGAACAATCAATAGATCAATCTAGTATGCATCCCAAACCAATCTAAGAATTACTCGTAAACCCTAATTTTAGTGAAAACAAACGATGATGATAAAAACTCCAAACAAACTTGTATAACTAACAAAGAATCACACTTAGAACATTGAGCTCATCCTTAATCAATGGAAATTAGTTACACATGGATTTACTAAAACCCATGAAAAATATGTGAAATAAGAAGAAGAAAATAACTTGGTTTCCCCCGAAAGGGGTAAACCCTAGGATATGGAATAAAACCTTTCCTCTCATTATTTTCTCTGTATTTTTCTCTCAAAGTTGTATATCAAAACTGCCGTACCAAGCCTTTATATAGGCTTTCTTTCATGTGAATTCCTCGATCAGATAAGGAATACAAAGTCGGTCAACAGAGTTTTGAACTTTGAAAACTCAAGTGATATTGATACGGTGCAGATGGAGTAACTTAACAAGATGTGTGCACAATTTCTGATTGGCTTACACTACTGTCGGTCCCACTTATACCAAACTGTCTTCCTTTCTAGATCCAGTACTCATCAAATTTGATGTACAAAGTTGTACTTGATTACCACTTTTACCTACGCGTAAATCTTTTAACTTGATCAGAAATCTTCCCATATTTATCATCAACAACAACTCGTTTCTCGGTCAAGAGACTCTCCCAACTCTTTCCGCTATATACCGATGGTATATTCCTTGACGCACAATTCCAAACGAGAAAATCTCGTCGTCCTGTTTTGGTCCATACCTGAGTCATCCATCTCCAATATCCACCAAACTCGCTTCATATTCCTCTCAACCTTTCCACGGCATCCAGCATCGTCGACAAGCAACGACAACAGTATGGGTCGGAGCTACATGGAGTGGAGGGTGTGCAATTGCACCCCCTCAAATGTGAGCTCCCAAGCCTAATTAATTTCAACTAATTGATCCAATTTTTAGTCATTTTAGCCTTTTGCACCCCCTAAAATATGTGTTGATTGGCAATTTGCCCACCCATTTATCGAATCCTGGCTCTGCCTATCTCGTCATCACCGTCATCATCAAACTCGAGCAGCATCAGTAATCATCAGCTCCATGAACTTGCTCAATCGAGCCCTTTTTATCTTCTTTGCCTTCTCCGTATACCTCTTCTTCTCATACTTACCCTTTATCAACGGAAACAATCCATAACTATCATTCACCAGAGAAACTCGAGCATTACCTTCCATGCAGTCACCAGCATCATCACTGCCTGCTCGTGTTCTTCTCGTCACAGCAAAGCCCGAGGATTACTGCCCAACATCACCATCAGTTTTAATCATCGGTGGAAGCAAGCCTGCTTTCTTATTATCGGATCTGGAACTCGACTTCAAGCACTGATTCCCTGTTCAACAACACCATTATTGGCAACAACAACTACCACCAGCCATCATGATCATCAACAATAGCTTCGATCACCAATTCGTTAACCTTCATTCACCATCCAGTGCTTTTTACAGCTCACTGATGTTAGTGCCAGTCGATCTCGAGCTCTCCATCAACAATGGCAGAGCAACATTCAAACCCAATTCTTCATCATCCTTTGCCCGATAATGGAACAACCTCGTTCTCTATTTTCTATCTTGACTTATCGAAATCAGACAACAACCAATTTTTGTACTACCTCCAATGACCCAATGATGTATTCGAATTCGAATTTCACTTAAATCAATACTAACATGATCAATCATGATCATCATCAGCGGCCATAGACTTTGTGCTGTTTGGCAACAATGAAGAAGAAGTGCCTGAGTAATGAAGACGGGTGCCTTTATCAGTATTCAAAATGTGGCTTCCCCCCAGTAAATGACATGACTTCCTTTAGCAGTTCCTTTGTAACAGTCTACCCCTTAACAGGATGACTGCCCCTTAACGTACAGTGGGGTGCCAACAGCACTTGGCACAGAAAATGACCATTTTGCCTTTTTAATCTTCTAAGTTCTCGTTTTGCTCATAACTTCTTCATACGAACTCAGAATGACTTAGTTATTTCGTCATTGACTTCATCTTATTGTCCTCTACAAAATGATGACTGGTAATCCTCCATTTGAACGAGTTCCACTGGGTCTTTGGCCCTTCTTCACTTGTGACTTCACTTTTGTAGCTATTTCCACTTCTTTTTGGATGATTCACCTAATGAAAGACATAAACTAGAAAACAATCATAATACAAGGTAATATGTAATAAACATAGCTAAAACAAGTATGGAATTGACACTCTAAACATGTAAATTAAGCACTTATCAGAAATACAGAGTCCATGAGGAGGTCAGGATGCCACCTCTTAACACAACGGTGGAGAAAGTTTGGGAAGATGTTATATTGATGAAGGAGATAACACTACCACCTAATCTTGGGCAAGAACCACCATCTGGAAGAAGAAGTAAAGAATTTTGTGCTTATCATCGTTTCCACGGCCACACAACAAATAACTACAGGAATATTCAAAGAATCATATTAAGAATGATTGGACAAGGAAAGCTTAATCACTTCCTAGCTACGCCCATGCCACCACAACCACCAGCTCAACCAACAACAGGAGGGCAATCGTCAGGAGCAGACAAAGGCAAAAACTCGTTTATAATAGAAGTGGGAGCGAGCGCCAAAAATCTACATTGCAATTCAATAATACATTCGTTCAAAAGCATAGAAGACTTCCACGACAATGTGTTTAGTCGTGTATACGCGAGAGATGCTAAAGGAAAAGAAATACTGAATCTAGCAAAGGTACCAAAGCTCAAGAAATGGCGAAGCTGGCCAATAACATTTAATGTAGATGAAGTATCAGGAGGAGGCGAACTTCATGAGAGTCCATTAGTGGTCAAGTTGGAGATAATACCAAAAGAAAAATTGGACAAAGGAGAAGATGAGGAGGACGTCACATGGGCGATAAATAAGATACTAATTGAATCGGCGAGTTCAATAGATATTCTATTCTATCATACATATAAGACAATGGGAGGAAAAGATGAAGATATGATCCCGTCAACGTATAAAATATACAGCTTCAATGGATAGGCCAACAAGCCAAAAGGATAAATCACCATGCGAATACCTCTTAAGAAAATCTCTACGAGTGTCGTAGATGTCGAATCTCCATACAATGCATTGATTGGAAGGCCGTGGTTACATAGCATAATGGGTGTGGCTTCCACATATCATCAGTGCATTAAGTTCCCATTACCCCAAGGTGTTGGAATCATCAGAGGAGACGCCAATGAAGCAAAGACATGTAATGAAATTGATGTGGAGAAAAGTGAAGCGCGTGAGATTAAAAGAAGAAACATCTGGAAACAAGATGAAGAAGAGAGCAAGAGGTGCGAAAGATTGATGGTTCATTTCATAACAAAATAAGGAGAAGATGATAAAGGAGGGGAACCTTCAAAGAAATAAGGGAATAACATTGATCTAATTCAAAAGGGAGTCGAAGGAGAGAAAAGACTTAAGTATGTGAAGCAGTCGAAAAGGAAAGAATTTCAACCAGGTGAGTTAGTTATGAGCGAGATTCCACCATATCAAAAACAAGGAAGAATGAAGAAAGGAAAAATAATATGGGCTGGGCCTTATGTGGTGAAAAAATATGTTGGTGATGGGATGAGCCATCTAATGGAAAGAGATGGAAGAAATATGGATAAAATGGAGAGTAGGCTTTACAACAAGAGATATCTGAATCAGTATTATGGTTAAGACTGCCTACATGCGAAGAGAGTGAAGGGATAAAAAGGATGAAGCAGCAAGTAGATTATTACGTACTAGTAGGATACTTATATGTGTGCGAATAAAGAAGAAAAAGGAAAAATCGGATGTGTACGAGCAACGATTATTAAAAGGAAAATTTTATTTCTTCAACAATGCATATTTTTAACATACAAAAAGAGAGCGAGGGAAAAACAAGACCTCAAAGTAAGACCTCAATAGGGGGAATAAAACTTAAAACCTCCAAATAGGGAGATTTGGGTAACCAATTGTGGCGTGCACACTAGTTCGCATTTGTGTAAGAGGCAATATAAATAAGCCTTAGCGCGTTATAATTGGAAAAAAACCTAGTAATGCATGGCTCGGGCGAAAGCCATCCCGGGGACCCGAGTCATGGAAAGTGGGGGGCGAAATAAAAGCCTATCCGGTAGAGACTCCTTAGTCGAAAGGCTAAGGTACTAAGTTCTCTATCATGGAGTGTAGAAACTCGATCGGGCGCCGCGGTACCGGTTGAGCCAAGGGTGTCGGGGCGCCTGGAGCGTACCTCGCCGCTCTTGGAAAGTCCCGACTATGATACACTCAATCCTCAAGAAACCCCACTTAGGAGCGAGACTCGAAGCAGTCCGCGAAACTCTTGGTTGTTGCATCTTTGGATGGGAGGAGCCCACCCTAACCGGTGAGGGGTACGTCTCCTTGAAGGGGCAATCAGGGGGAAGATAAGGACGACACCCTCCATTAGGGAGCTGAATTGTGTCAAAAGACGTCAATATCATGGGACTATAACTCAAACAAGAAGTATAGACCTGTCATATTGGCGCATAAATATATCCTGCAGAGGCAATAATACGAAAGATGTAAGGCGAGATCCATGGGTCAATACTCGAAAGCGTAAAGACCTCCTGCGATTTCGTCGCACGACCCAAATGAATACCCTGAGGCAAAAATAAGTCCTATTAACAGGGGAGGCTGATTAAGACCTCTACTTAGGGAGGCTCAATAAGAACTCACGAACAAACACAACAGACCGCACTAACATTATTTTTGCAGGCATAAAAGCAGAGGCAAAGGGACGATCAAAACATGAAATACAACCATGCACGGGTAATTACAAAGGTAACTTGAAAAACTAAGGATTTAACAGAGGCAATCACACTGCTGCGAATATCAGAGGCAAGAAGGGGATTATAAACACAATAAGAATATGATACCATGCACTAGCATAATTGCCTCGTGTCAAACATGATAGCAATTGCATATTCGCACATATGATAGGCTCCTACACATGTATTATTATATTCGCACATATGACAGGATCATAACATGTATTATTACATTCACACACATGATAGACACATACACATGTATTGTCATATTCGTATGTAGTATGGTGGACTCACGCACATATGTTATTATATCTAACTAAATTATTAGAAAAAAAAAGCATTGTTCTTTGACCAACAGGCAGAAGAAGGAGAGAGAAGCAAAAAAAAAAAAAAAAAAAAATTATTAAAAGGTGGAAAATATTCAAAATATATGTACAAAGGTGGAAAATATTCAAAGTATTACCTATTTGTCCTTCTTTTTCGGTTTATTTATAAAAATGTCTAATACCTATTTTCCCTTTCTCTTAGGTTTTATGAAAATGTCTAATACTTATTTGCCCTTCCTCATCAGTCTACTTACGAAAATATCTAAAGGAAAAAAAGAAATTAATATCATGGATGGACATTTTCGTTTTTCTATATAATAACAATTTCCAGTCTTTTTACGAAATTGCACATGTTTGTTACTCTACAGTTTAGAAAAAGAGTTGGCACCATAAAGGGGCTCCCTCCCTTCGGGCCTTCCGGTCGTCGGGACCATGTCATGTCGAATGAAGAGAGTACGGAAAAATTCTACGTTTTTGCCTTTGACGGGCTATCCTCGTAGATTAGACAATTCTACAGTATACACGTCTATTCTTCGCTATATGATTTTACAGTAATTTTTTACGGACTGCCAAATAAAATCACGTAAAAACCACCTTTCACATGAAAACAAGTCTCACCAGTTATGGGGATTAGCGAAGCCCCACGATGTGAGAGAGCGGGTTTGTCATGGTTTCTATGGGTCCAACGAAATCACAAACGCACTTAGCAGAAAAAAAAACAAAAAAAAACATCTCACTAACCAACGGTCATACTCATTGACTTTGACCACTTTTGAAGTTAATCTCAGAACCATCCAGCGAGTGCTCCAGTAACACCGTAACGGAATATTATGGACATACCGTATGCGTGCAGAGACATGTGCCGCAGCTGCTGTTCTTTCACGCTTATCATGTCTGTCTCATTTAAATCCCGCGTCTGAAAGTACAACACAGAGAAAAGAGAGAGAGAAAAAACTTGAACGTTTTTGAAATTGAAACAAGAAAAAAAAAAACAGCCAATGAGACTTTGTGTTTCAGTAAAATGAAAATGAAGATCACTGTTTCAAGTTTCAGGTAAGAAATAATTTACATCTTTTAATTGTTGTATTAATTTGGTTTGATTTGTTCTGATATTGTGGTGCTACATTTACTGCTTTCTACTTTACTGGGTTGAGTTTTTTTTTTTTATTTAGCTCTGAATCTATGTATAGATTTTGAAGACAATTGAATTTTCGATTATTCTCGAGGTGTTTTTCTTACAGCGGTTGATTGATTTTTGTTATTTGATTTTAATTTGGTGTGATTTGTACTAATTTTGTGAGTCTCTGAATCTACTGGTTTTAGAATGTAGGTCTTGAGGAGAATTGATTTTTATAATTTTTTTGAACTGATTTTGTGTTGTTGCAGTATTTGTTATACACGATTAACTATTTTATTGAACTATTTTTGGTGATCCTGCCATTAATCATGAACTCTTCATTTCTCAGATTGGTAATTTTTTGATTTTGTTTGTTTAACCGATGGAGTGGAAATAGCTAGATTGTATACTAGTAGTAGAAGATCATACAGTTTGTGCCCCAGATTAAAACTCATAAAACAATCACATATTTCATCTCTTTTTGTAAGACTCCAATTAATCTTCTAAAATAACTGGGTTTGTCTCCATTAACAAGTTGATTCTTCATCGGTTTTTTAAATGGGGTTTATGGTATTTTTGTTGGTGGTAGGGTCATTGAACTCTGAAGATTACTTAATCAGTCAATGGCGGATGTTCTTTAAATGCTTCCTTAGTAACCGTGGTTGCTATTAAGGTCTGGGGTTTCCGAAATTGATATGAAATCGGTATTTGGGGACTAGTGGTTATCTTGGGGATAACATACATCCATACTTTGTGGCCCTGCCGAAGGACAGGGGGGTGGTGTCTGCAGTTGGCCTGGGGTTATTGCAGAGATTAACCTCCGAATTCTACCCTTAAGCTTTATGGTGGAGCAGTATTTGAGAGGGTAATGCATGAATTTATTTGTGCCACTTACTCGATTGAGTGCCCTCCAGTTTCTATAGAGAAGGTAGATCTATATAACTACTTCTGAAACCGCAGATCATGGTTTTGACTTGGATATACCACTTCCATTCAGGGTAAAACTGAAACATGGAATACTACTTCTAACAGGTTGTTAATGTATTACTTGCCAATGCTGGCCATGGTGGAGGTAGAAAAGTAACTGAAGCTGCATTAGAGATAGCACGTTCTGCTGCTAGGGCATGGATTGCTCCTCTGTTGGACACCGTCTGTGATCGACTTGCATTTGTTCTAAGAAACCTTTTTGACCTTGCCGTTGAAAGCAATCACAGCTGCAACTCTTTCAACTATAAGTGGCTCTTTGGCTTTGCTTGTTCTCCTTCTGCTATAAGTAATTGTAGGCATTCTTTGCAAACTGTTTTGCATATAGTCGCAAACCATGTTCTAATAGTTCACATTACTCTTGATGGACACAGATAAAAGAAACAACGATGATTTGGATGGGTATATAGGCTTTCATGCTGCTTTAAGGCATTCATACAATTGCTTTGTAAAGGATCTTGCAAGCCAGTGCAAGCAACTAATAAGGCATCACCTTGATTCAGCTACAAGCTCTTACTCTCAGGTTTGCTATGAAAATGACTTGTTAGGAAGTTATGTCCAAGGTGGATTAACCATTTACAGACTCAATCAAGCTCAAGGGTCCCAAGTTAGCCTTGAGTTATCTGATGGTAAGACACCTGATCAAAATGAAGTAACGAGTGTAGACCAGGAAAATGTTCCTCCTGAAAGAAATGCACAGCAAACCACTCCAGAGCAGAATACGGCCGCTACAGATGTTCAACTGACTGTTCCAGAGACTCCATCTCCTGATCAACCACGCGATATAGTTTTTGGAAATGGTAAAGAAGAAAGAGCATGGGAATGGCAATCAACCAAGAGGGAAAATGCGGCACACGAAGAAGGCGGTCAACACCAGAAATATGGATCATCGCCGACTCCAAAATGCTGGCGATAACTTATTTGTAAACAGTGACATTGGCTGTAGATCAGGCTCCGCGTATTCTGAAGTCTTTGCTACTTCTACACAGTATTTTTGTCGCATACGTGAAGTTCTTATAGAGAGAAGCGTGCCTTCAGCCCTAAATGCCGGATTTTTAACTCCTTGGTAAGCTTATCTCTTACTCTGATGCATTTTTGCTAAAACAACTCACACATACATACCTATTGGTCACAAGCAAAACTCATCTTATTATCTTTATTGAGAAAAGCACTATGAAAATGACTGATTAGTAAATAGTAAGTTATGTCCATTGTGCAGGAGTTTACAGACGGGTGGGAAGTGGATCGGTATTTGGGGACTAGTGGTTATCTTGGGGATAACATACATCCATACTTTGTGGCCCTGCCGAAGGACAGGGGAATAGTTTCTAACGAGGACTTTCGGAGACAAATTTGCAAGGTTGATTCAGATGTTCTTCGTCATCTGCGAGAGAGGGTGTTGATGGGGATTTGACGAAGAAAAGTTTAACTATTTCATCAAATCATGGCTTTGACTTGGATACACCACTTTCATTCGGGTAAAACTGAAACATGGAATACTACTTCTAACAGGTTGCTAATGGTAAGAAGAAAGAGCATGGGACCGGCAATCAGGGGGGCACACTAGGTGGGATTGGGCTTGTCAGGTCAAAGAGTTGGTTCGGTTCATGGATCTGTCTATATAAACTCAATAGCAAGCCTACTCCAAAACTCTGTCAACTCTGAGAAACTCTCTCCCCGAAAAGAAAGTAATTTACAAGATTCTCTTCTTCAATTGAAATTTGCAATTCTTCTTCTTTTTCTTCTTCAAGATGGAAACCCAATTAGGTGCCCCAGGATTAACTAGTGAAGCAATGTTGAATGAGTTAAGGGCATTGGCAGAGGGAAACATAGTGCTCACCACAATCAAAGATTTGTCAAGTCATGACGTTGGAAGTCGGCTGAAGCTACCAAGAGAGTTAATTAGAAGAATTGAGGACCTTGTCCATGAAAGTTTGTCTTACAGAAACGTACAGATTCATGTTCTCAACAACAAGTTACTGGAGAGTCCTCTGTACTTGAGGACATGGGGTAGGAATTATCAGGTGATTACTGATGATCATAAGGGTTGGACCAATTTTGTTTATGAAAACTGCTTTATGTGTGGTTCTAGGGTCTACATCTGCTACTACAGAGATGCAAGGTCGCAAAACCACCGTTTTGCTGTTTTTGCAGTTTAAAGAAATTTCAAGAACACCAACACATAGATGATCTCTCAATCATCATGTGTTGAAGAAAGAAGAAGCATCAATTTCAGTCTCTCTATCTACAGATTTCATCTCCTTCAGAAACACATAGAAAATCAAGAAACCCCAAGATTTCATCTTCAATCAATGGTGATGTCTGGATCATCAATGGCAACTTACTTCATGGTCTCATTAATCCTCCTCATTTCTGCTTTCATCATCGGAATTACAGTTTCTGATCAACAACAACAAACCCACCCCTTTGTTTCTTCTTCTTCTTCTTCTTCTTCAACATTCATTAATCAATACTTCATCATCTTCATCATCATGATCTTCATCTTCATCATCTTCATCATCATCTTCGTCTTCATCTCAATCTTTAACATTAACTATTGGTTATCACATAATCCCACAACAACTACCTTCCTCTGTTCAATAATCCCAACTCTATTACCAGAAAAAACAATTCTTGTAACCAATAATTCCCAATCAAATTACACAATTGATGAAATTCAAATCACATATCCTGATCTGTAGTTGTGCACGGTATTAAATCTACTCTGAATTACACTGCTTTTGGTGCTGCTAATGCTAAAGATGATGATACTTTGATGATCCTTTCTCTGATAATGTTGATGATGACGACGATAACAAGAGGAAGAATGAAACTAGTACAGCAGCAGAAGGAAATGGAGGAAAAGGAGGAGAAAGGGTTTTCCTGGGTGTCTCTTAGAGTATATCTATACAGTTTGTTTTTTGAACTGCATTTCCTTCAATTTCTGTTTCTGAAATTGATCATAGCATATGGGTTTTACATAGTGATTTGTTGCAGGAGTGTTCCTTGGAAGCTTTCAGTGTAATTCTACTTCAGTATGATTTTCAGAGGTGTTGTTCTTTAGATTTTTGAGTAGAACAAAAGGGTTCAACTTTTTGGGGTCTCTGTAACATCCGACTAGTCCTGTAATTGACTTGAGTTTTCAGTGTAATATAACTTTTTGGGGTCTTTGTTGTTCTTCAGTTTTCAACTTTTTGAGTTTGATTTTCAGAGTTATTCTTCGATTTTTTGTGAGTATGTAATTGTGAAGATGAAAAGTGTTTTAGTTTGTTAGGGTGTCGCATAGAAAACTATAACCTGAACTAGAAAACACGGATAAAAGCTCTGAATTAGAAGGCGGAGTATAAAGCTGGTTCAAGGATTATAAATGCACAACTGGTAGAGTGTTGTGTTACCAGTGTTCACCTAAGTGAACCAGTGCTAGAATCTGCAATCTTCCAAAAAATGTTACATGTAAGAAGGCACCTTAAGGTACAGCTCTGAAGACAATAACTAAGACATATGATTTCCAATTAACAGGGTTACTGATGAGAAGTGGAAGCTTACAATGAAAATAATTTGAAATTGATAACTTGAAAAGGATAAATAATCAACCAATTTAGTTTCTTCTACCCTTTGAATAAAGGAAGAACCTAATAATGGAGATTCTTCTCAAATAACTTACAATTTCTACCCAATTAAATTGGAAACTATAAGATTATGAGAGGCATCTAGTTGATACTCTAGAATTAGATGATCTAATTCCCCCTAGAGATAACAATTAGGTTTAAAAGAAGAGAACCTCTCATTCTTCACATAATATTCTAAAACCCAAAACTTCCCTCCTTTTAGCCTTATCTCTTCTAATTTATACTAGCACCAAGGGCATACTTGCCATATTCAAAGTAATTCTAGGATGGACTATAAATGGTGCTTCAATATTGATATGGGACATCACAATACAATTCAATACATCAGTTACACAAGTCAAAAGTTCTGAACAGAAACTTGAATACCCGAAATCAAACTGAAGTTTATAAAGGAACTTCCAACTGAGCAGCCTAACATCTTGTTGCCACGGCCTATCAAGCACCCAGGTTTGCATCCAGACAAAATCGATACACAACAAAAGATTGCATTTAAGATCCTCCTAGCACCATACCTCTAGTTAAAGGCACACTTCATTTCTTCTTGACGGCAGATTTGGTAACCTTGGCTCCTGTTGGGTCCTTCTTCTCAACTTCCTGTCTGCCTCATGTCCCTAAGAGCGAAACGTCCAAGAGGTGGGTACTGAGAGAAGGTCTCCACAACCATGGGCTTGGTTGGAAGCATCTTAATGATACCAGCATCACCATTCTTCAAGAACTTGGGCTCCTTTCCAGATCGCCTATCAATCTTGGTGAGGATCTCAGCGAACTTAACAACAATGTGAGATGTGTGACGGTCAAGAAGCTGGAGCGTAAATTCTACCGTCCGACCGAGGATGGTTCATGACGATGACCTAGGAGGTGAAGTTGGCTGCTTCCCTGGCAGGGTCATCCTTGGAGTTGGAGGCAACGAAACCACGCTTGAGATCCTTCACTGCAACATTCTTGACATTGAACCCAACATTGTCACCTGGAAGAGCTTATTGAAGAGCTTCGTGGTGCATCTCCACAGACTTAAATTCAGTGGTCAGCCGGTGGGTCCAAAGTTACAACCATACCAGGCTTGATGAATCCAGTTTCAACACGCCCCACTGGCACAATTCCAATACCTCCAATCTTGTAAATATCCTGAAGTGGAAGAAGAAGGGGCTTGTTTGAGGGTCTCTTTGGCTCAGAGATATTGTCAAGAGCCTCAAGGAGAGTTGGTCCCTTGTATCAGTCAAGGTTGGTGGACCTCTCAATCAAAGTTGTCTCCCTCGAACCCGCAGATAGGAACAAAGGCAATTTTGTGCAGGTTGTATCCAACCTTCTTCAAGTAAGATGAGACCTCCTTTACAATTTTGGGGGGTGGTGGCATCCATCTCGAAATACAAACACGAAACAATAGTTATCCACATGAAGGATAAACAGCATTGGAAAGTCCAAATTTTATAGACAGGAAAAGAACTGTGAGAAAGATATACCTTGTTACAACAACAGATCATCTGCTTGACACCAAGGGTGAAAGCAAGAAGAGCGTGCTCACGAGTCTGACCATATTTTGAGATACCAGCCTCAAAACCTCCAGTGGTAGAATCGATAATGAGGACGGCACAATCAGCCTGAGAAGCACCAGTAATCATGTTTTTGATAAAGTCGCGATGTCAACGAGCATCAATAATCTGTGCGGTAGTACTTGGTGGTCTCAAACTTCCACAAGGAAATATCAATGGTAATACCACGCTCATGTTCAGCCTTAAGCTTGTCAAGAACCCATGCATACTTGAATGACCTCTTGTTCATCTCAGCAGCCTCCTTCTCAAATCTTTCAATAACACGCTTGTCAATACCTCCAAGCTTGTAGATCAAGTGACCAGTTGTGGTCAATTTTCCAGAGTCGTCCAATGACAACAATGTAGATACGAACCTTCTCTTTACCCGTATTGAATTCTTAGAAATTAACTGCACAACATATCAACAAACCAAACAAATTAAAAAATATTAAGTATAAAACCAGCAGTAATGAACAAACCATATTGAGTCACAAGAAATAAATTGACTAAGATGTGTCAGGCTTTCAAAACATCACATAGATTTATAATTTCAAATAAGTATAAAATCAGCAGTAATCAACAAACCTTAATCAAATCATACAAAACCATCAGATTTTTTTTTTTTTGCCTAGTCCAAAACCATCAGAGAATTCCTAAACATGATATTTTACAGATCTAAATCAACATGGTACTAAAATAACAACTAGTAACGAAATATAAATTCAACCAAATCAACAACGAAATAACATCATACTAGATTACTGCTCAGCTGATGGGAGCCGACCAAAGAAAGATGGTTACGCAGGCGTGGTGGTCGATGAAAATTTCGATCGATAAAGAATTTGGTCTTGACGGAGTTTGAACTCGGATCACCTGGTCCAGTGGTTTTACCATCGTACTACAATAACATTGACAAAATATATCAGTGACCTGACTCCAGAGTTCGAGCACATCGGCACCCCAAAAAAGAAAAGAAAAAAAAAACGTTTTAACACCCTAAAACCTTCGTAGGCAAAATACATGTAAAAACAATTGGGTACATTTCACAATATACTATACTGTGACACTCTAAATTACACATTATTTCCGGTTTACTAATGTCCACTTCACGTCCACCGCGGCACCTAGCAATTTGACTAAAAATGCAAGCAGAATTAACATGTGTCAAAGGACTGTTATGGTAATTTTATTTTCAATTACGAAACCTTAATGACCTAATCTTGTCATCCTCATTATCATCTCTCTCCACCTCCACTATATCTGACTCTCCCCCTTCACCATTCCTTTAAGATAAGAAAGTATGTAATCACGGTGTAATGGAGAGGAGAAATATAATTGAAGATTGTTTTTGGGAAGATGAAAACTTGATAAAATATTAATGGAGAAACTACTGAGACATCAGCCAATGTTGAATCAGGTCAGTGAGTTGTCTGCATCAACCCGACCCACAACTTCATCTTCTTCACCTGTTTTCTGCTACTGTTTTTTTTTTCTTCCTTTTACAATCTCTGCTAATGCAATTAAACGAATTATATCAAATGATTCTTCATTCTGGAACATGGGTTTGTTGTAATTATACCAAACTGAAGTGGAAATCGTTCTAATCTGTTCAACTTGAGTTCTGATTTTGTCAATTTGATGAAAAACGAAAAATTATCATCATTCATGATTCTTCAATTTGATCGATTCTGATCGATGTGATGGATATTGTAAATAACTTTGAGTTGTTGGTTTGTCTGTTCGATTATATCTGAATGAAATTTGCAATCAATTTAATTGATTATGGGAAGATTAATCTTAATTTTATGAAATTGGTAAATCAAAAAATTCAATTTCAATTTCTCTGGACATTTTTTGTGTCTGACATGATGCATATTTTTGATCCTATAGAAGGCCTCCCTAAAGGTCGGCCGATTATCACTCTGACTACCTAAACATATAATCGCTTTTCTTTGTTTCAAAACAAACAAAATTTCACGATTCATACAATCAGAGAATAAATCACTAAACATGATCTTCAAATTGAACCATAATAAACGATTATAAACTACAAAACATGATGATAATCGAAGAAGGACTGGAGGATTATATAAGCTCATGCACTTTCACAAAACCTAGATAGAGAGACTGAAAAAATGTGAGGCCTCGCTCATTATAAACCCTTAAGATGTTTTTTACGAAGATTTAGTTTCCACCGTTGATCTTATTAAATTTATGTGGGCCACCAACAACAACTAGGTCGTCTTGGCACTATGCGCAGGTTCAACTAAAGCCATGTTGGACCAAGTCAGTTTGTTTTGCGACGGGAAGTCTTTGATGAAACAGGAGCATGCATGGAATGGTCATTACAACTTTAAAAGGGGATAAGATGGATTCAAGTTAGAGTTGGGAGAATGCACCAACAAAGTACAAGAGTAGTACCCGGCTGCAATGTATGCATTGTGGCTAGGTACGATTCTCCAGTGACTCCCAGAGTCCCAACCTCAGCTAGTGATAAGGAAGCTGGAGCTCAAGTATCAAACTACGACTCATCAATGATATAATATCACCAACAACTTAGATGATCAATGCATGTACTGTGGCTAGATACGACTCACCAGTGACTCTCAACCTCAGCTAGTGATAAGGACGCTGGAGCTCAAGTATCAGACTACGACTCACAAGTGGCTCTCAGCCTTAGCTAGTGATAAGGAAGCTGGATCTCAAGTATCAAACTCCGGGGTCGTACATGGAAGTATATTTGAGGCTTGCTCGGAAGTATGCAGCATATTGAAGTGGTAAAACAATCGATATATAGTTGCAATTGTAACAATAAAATAATCAAAGAAAAATGTTAGAAGTAAATTTCTGGAAAGCTTAAATAAACACTCAATTGATAGCAAACATAGGGACGAGTCACGTGTTCAACACGTTGTCCTTAACACGGTAGTTGGCCAGAGTACGCCTCAAGAATGAGTGATGCCTATACCATGTGGTCAAGTCGTATCCAAGATAAAACTGCCCGATGCAAGCACTGTTAGCACTACAATACTTTCTCACTCTTACGAACTCAACAACAATGGCACAAAGAATTTAAAAAACCACACAGAGGGAGAGAGACGAAAAGAAGAGGATAGTAGCTCTTCTGGACACATCTTGGAATGAAGAATTCTAGTCCCTTTTATAGGTAGAAATGAGAAAGGTGAAATCAATGCACATTAATGTGCGAAATTATGTTGCATGATGTCAACATAAATCAATCATAAAATAGTAAAAAAACGGTAAGAAATAATGTCATCATTTATGCACATAAAAACGTTATGAAATATTTTTTGGTAAGAAAATAAAATCTCCCATGTCACACGCCCCCCACATTCAAGAAAGAATTTAATTTGAGTTTAAATTCGTTTAGGAAATAATTCAAAAACAATTTTGCCAAAAAGATAAGTCTTGGTTGACATACGTCCATGGCGTAAGCACGAGCCCGAGCCATAAGCCCAAACCTTAGTGAAAACAAATATATTTTGCCCCACTCGTTCCACCTACATTGTTTGTCTAACTATCCATAATGGATTAGTTAAATAGTGGAACTCCTCTTTAGTTATACCCTATATGGGACTAAAGGTCATATTTCATTCACTCATAAGAAAATGAGCAAGTACCCTTAGAGACTTAAGGTCCTAAGTTCCATTCCCACCAAGACTATAAAAACTTATTTTCTCCAACAATCCCCCACATGAATGAAATATCGATAAAATCAGAAAACGGAAAGCGAGAAATACCACTTAGGCAAGAGGTGTCTATGAGGTCTTGAACCTTTGCTTAGTGAGAAATTGTCGGGACTACTTGATGGACAGTGAACGCGATGTCTTGAACTGCCATGGTTTGGTGTAATCCGCGATAATAACCACACGTGATATCTCTCTAGGTGATGTCAAGTTCGTGTCGTTGTGTCCTTTTTGGCCCTGGACAAATCCCGTTTCTCAGAATGCTCTAGATAATCAGTTCTTTTCTCATAGGAAGCGACCCACTTCCACATTCGGATAGGTGACTTGGCCAAGAGTGTTTAATGTTACACCCACTTCAATCTCAAATTGAAACTATAGAACTCATTAAGACTTAGTTAAAAGTCATCCTTCACATGCAGTCACACTATCACGTCTACACCATAGTGTTTACCTTGACCCACCAAAAAATTAGTTGTCTCATTCAAAACCTTGATCTTGGGATCTCCAGTCAGCAAGGTTGAGTATCCTTCATGGCAAGTTTTTTAATGAGCCTGAGCCCCATCCCCCTCGATGCAATTCTAACTATCTCATTGAACAAACCTTTCGTCAAAGGTTACGCGATATTCTCCTTAGACTCTATCCAATCCATGGAAATAACGCAGATTGAGATTAGTTAGTTTTTTATCTTTATCTATTATAGCTAGGATAACACAGTGTATAAATATAGCTGACACAGGCCTATGCCAGAGAGGAATATCTTCTAAAAAGTATCTTAGCCACTCGGCCCCCTCTCATGCTTTATCTAACGCAATACTCTCAGATTTCATAATCAATTGAGAAATATATGTCCATTTGGAAATCTTCCAAAACAAACCCTCA
>JAJJWW010009053.1:0-12769 GCA_023531295.1 Papaver armeniacum
CCATATAGTGTGGTATCTCGGGCCTTTCCACATCTCTCCTGCATGCTCTCATACTCACCCCTCCCCAACTCTTCATTGGTGAGTGCAAGCTGCAATCACCATCTCAAACCCAAAGACTATATAAACATGGCGGCTTCATCTCTGCCTATTCCATGGCGTCAACTACCACTGCTGCTTCTCGATCTGAAAATCAACACCAACAATCCTGCAACCTCCATCTGAGCTTCCATATCAGTTAACAACAACTCCACTTGCTCTGAGCTGCAATCATTTCCCAATTCAAGCTCAAATACTCTGCAACACCAACACAGAACCATCTCCAATTCAATGTTCAGCTCCTTCCTTCCCCTGTATGTCATAACAACTCAATGAGCTCAATTCTTCATCCGATTCTTCATCACCGACCAAAGACCCATCTCAATTTCAGCTTAGTTCATACAAAGACAACGAGTCCTATCTCGACTCTGTTGGACTCCACATCCGCATCGAACCCATCTGCTCTTTTCATCAATCGAATCCTTTTCGATTCTCAGCTCCTGGACCAGATCTTCTTCCATTCGATCTTCACCAGCTGGCCACCATTATCGATTCCCGATCCCGACCGATTCCAGATGAACTATTCAATCACCTCCAGATCCATTATCCAGATCGATTACATCCACATCAAACTCTACCCATTTCTTCAATCGACTGGCCATCATCTCCCTTCTCTTGGTTCGATTGAAACCTAATCTTTACAACCTATACAGTATCTTCCATCACCCGAACAAAATCATAAACTGACATATTGCTACTAACCTTGAATTCAATTTCGGAGACACTCCATGGCTGCGCCTCTCCCTTTCTCTATGTTCTTTACTTTCATTTCGGGTGATGAAATGAATGAGATATCCCTCGACCTAGGGTTGTAATGATTTGGGTGGATATTTGACACCCAGAGACTAAGAACCACCGGGTGGGTGCCTAAAGTAGGTGGTCACTTCGATAAGGGCTAGCCAAAGTTTCCAGCCCCTTAACCTCTGTGCTTTTGCCTATAGTATTCCTCCCGAGAAAGTTGCCCCTTAACCTTATTTGGGCTCCATATATCCAATCTCGTAAAATGACCTTTTCGCCCTTTTGGCTCAAATTGGGTGATTCTTCTTCTTTTCCTGAGTGTGACTCCATAGTAGCTATAAATCTCAAAACAAGCGTAAAATACATAATTTACAAGAAAAAAGCAACCAAAGCATAAACTACTAGATAGTAAATTAGGTGTATTCTCACCTATCAGAGACTTTGAAAATTCCTTCGTACGGGGCGACATCATTGTTTTCATGCTGTGATGATTACAGAATCGAAAGCGTGATCTCGAGCGTTGCCGTTTTTTTTTTTCATTTTAAAGTGTGAACATTGGAGAAGTATAGCCCTTAGGAAGAGGAATCCTTTGTGTATGACAGGATATGGAGGTTATTGACGGTGGATGAGATGATGTCTTATCTTTTCCTTGATTTTCTAAAAAGTGCTTCAGGTCCTCTCGAGTGATGAAACTTGCAGGTTCATTTGTTGGTGGATCGCCTGCAGCTTTGCGGACTTCTTCATCTTCTACAACATGGATTGGATATATTTCAGGATCAGCGGTTGAAGATGTTTCTTTAGCTTTTTTTTCGCGCTGAGGTTGAGTTTGTTCAGACGCAAGCTTGTCAGTGAGAGTTTTGAGATAAGCACACAAGTCTTTCTGCGCGTTGTAGCCATGTCGATCTGAACCTTTTATGAGATCAGCTATGGTTGGCTGATTTCCTCTAGTTTCTTTAAGGGATTCGCTAGGAGGTGGATTGTTTCAGATTTCTTTAGGAGACCTTCCGAAGAGAGGATTATTGATGGTGCCAGTATCGTCACTTGCAGGAGTGATCACTGTAGCATCGACGTTCTGAGAAGTAGTTTTGGCAGGTGGCGCTAGAGGAGTAGTATTAGCAGTACCACTAGAGCTTGCAATGTTAGGGTCGGGTGTTGAACCCGAGGTGTTAACTAACCAGAACCTAAGACCACCGACCCGTCTTTGTGAAATTAAGATTGAGCAGAATGATCTCCCATTTTGGTCGCCAATCTGTAGATGGGGCAAAACAGTTCTTTGGTTTTAAGGTGAGGAGGCTGACCGTACGGAGGAAACTCCTTGAACCCGTATTGTCTAACCTTATACAGCCTTTGCAAAAAGGAGTGCTTTGAACTTAGAGATCTGTCTGTAGGACTCCGGCCTAAACCAAGACAATAGACGTTCCAAAGTCAATTCGGTCATAAGAGGGGATGGGTCGATCTGACGAGGGAATCTGAGAAATATGTGAGATCAATGGTGATCAAGCCAGGTGTATTGTGTATACTAACGTGAAGAATAAGATAAGTTCGATTGATTGAATTTTGCTCTGTTGAGAGTAATTGCTCACACGCTGAGTTCTTAATCTCTTGTTGTCTGTTTGACGAAAGATTATCATGTTTTCAATCATGATTCAGAAACTTATTTATATTGATAGAATTATGAAATACCTTGATCCCATGAAGTGTGACAGTTGCTGGAGTCAATTTGTGGAGAAGTGGAAATCGTGTTAAAACCAGTGCTCATCGTGCGGAGACTTGGTTGATTTTCCATCCACTACTTTACTAACTCCTCCAACTGATTGCACGACTTGTTCACATTCTCATCGTGTGTGTGGAACACACGTTGCCGTAGACCTCCATACCAAAACCCTAGTTAATATCCCCATGTAACACGATTGATGTCTCGTGATTGTGGAGTCTCGCAAGGCGATGTGTATTTAGTTAGTCGATTCGTCGACTTCGTGGGACGATGAGTCCGTGTATTGCCGAGTCGAACGTGATTTGCGCAATGCATTCCGAGGCTCATGAATTGAACTCGTTGAGACAGAGGTATGATTCTCAAGTAAATGTTGATAGTTAAGGTGAGAAAATATTGCACATTCGATGGATTGTTGAATATTGATAGTTGAACCAATATTATATTAGTCTTAGCAAAATGTAATCATCGAGCGGAAATGTTGCTCGTTTGATGAATTATTGGTAGCAAATAAATAAAAATATTGTTTAAATCATTACCATTGGCAAGTATAGTGGCAAATGATCATGATCATAAATCAGCAAAATTATTAACGTTTGAATATGGAATTATGAAGTGTGGACACAAAACCCTAATTTGATCACATTTGTGATCAATTTGATTTATTGAAAATCAACCATGGAGTGAAGGAGGGACGTCTACATGGGGATCGGTGAGCCATATAGCGCCCGAACGCTTCGAGTGACAAATACCAAATAGCGAAGACCAATTCTTTGAGAGGATGATTAAATGTTGGTTTAATCATTTATTAAAATAATGTAGTTTGAGCCTTAGGTGATAAAACCTAATTAATTGAAAAGATGAGGGACCAAGGAGGTCATGAAAACCCAGCCGGTTGGTCATTAATGGCAAGTATGACAATCGTTTTATGAAAATCCAAATTGTTTGGAAGAAGTTTGAACCTAATGTGAACAAATTAGAGTCAAATGATAAAAGTATGAGGGACCAGTCTCTTTCAAGCCAAAGAGCCAACCTTGGTCGGTCAAGGTAATATGCTATGTCACTGTTCGTCGAGTTCTGAGAATTTTGATATTTTCTAGGCGTGCATTTGAGCAATCATTTGAGAAAATATGAAGAAATCAAGGTTTTTTGCTCAAGTCGAGGAAACTTCATAAGATGAAGGGATAAATAATAATAAAATGAAGGAATCATGAAGTGTGGGACCGGCTATGGCCAAGGCATGGTCGTCCGTCCAATAAGCCCGTCCCATGACACTTTTTCCTAATTTTATATTATTTTTCATGATTTTAGGGAAAAACCATGAAAGCGAGGAGTTTGTTGAAATAAAGGAGTTTTTCTTAAAGTAAAGGAGTTTCCATGAGATGAAGGAAACAAATAATATTAATAATAATAAAATAAGGACGTGTGGGACCGGCTTGGGCATGGTCGGCTTTGCTAGGGCCCAGGTCCAGTGAGTTTTCCTAATTTTATGTATTAGTTCCATGATTTGAAGGAAATATCATGAAATCAAGGAATTTCATGGGATGAAGGAATAATAATAAAATAATAGAGAATGCAGGTGTGGACCGACCACAACTAGGGCATGACCGTACTGGCTAGTAGGCTTGGTCCTCATACCTTTCCTAATTATTTATTATTTCCTTGATGTGAAGAAAACACCATAAACACGAGAGTTTCCTTGAAACAGAAGGAATTTTGTTCAAATGAGGAATTTTCATGAGATCAGGAAAATAATAAAAATATGATAAAATATAAAATTGGGCGTGGGGTCTGCCACGATACGACCACGTCCGACCGATGGGCCCAGGTTTCCCATAGCCTTGATTAATATTTTATTATTTATTATTTTCTTCTATTTTGCATGGTTCATCGTTCCTTCGTATTTTGGAATGCTCGTAGTGCATTATTCGTTGAGTACACTTGCACCATTTTAGTCGAGGCTTACTCGATAGTGGCTCAAATGCCCGTATGTTTAATATTTATCACTAACCCATGGAATTCTAACGGGAAGAACCACGAGTTGAAGTAATGAAATATTATGAAGAACGTAGAATATTTACGAATATTCGGTTAATGAATTTAAGGATTAGAGATAATTAATTGATGGCTCTATACTATGCAGCATGCTGTTATCAGAGCATTAATTATGCGAGAGTCGAGTAATATGAGCTTGTTGAAGCGTCACATTTCTTTATATAGTCGTGGAAAACATTGTTACATCTCGAAGACGTTATTGCTCTATACTTAGCGGCAAGGCTGTCAGAGCCGTCCAATCGTTCGATTCTATATATAAGTAATTCCTGAAATTGCTCGATATTCATGAGATATGTTGTTGTCTCAGGTTGAGAGACTACACATCTACATATACTCAGAGACAAGTATTCTCGATTAGAGGTTCTTCGGTGTGACTTTCATATTAATGGGAACATGAGCCTCGATACTCATCGATTAATCTGGATCGAGGAGTATGTACAATTATGGTTTTACGATTTTAGCCTTTGTTGAAAATCCACCATTTACAAGAGTTAATTATGAGCTATTTGGGATGACACACTAAACCTTTTCAGGTTGAAACATTTCTTACGGTAATAGATTGAGTTCCACTTTATCGTTTAAAATCCTTAAATATATACGTTCATAATTGAATCGAAACTAAGCTATGGTAGTCATTTGAAAGATTCATCCTACCATGATTAATTATTCTTGAATCACTTCCTTTTTATTTTTGCAGTTTTATGTTTCTCTAAAGTGACTTGGTGGGATCCTAATCTTCTAGTGGATATTTATAACAAGGTAATCATTGGTTGAGTATATAAAAGCCCCCAAAGACAATTGTCTTACACTCATAAAAGTGAATGATAAAATAAAAAAAAAATAAAAAAAAAAATAAAAATAAAAATTATTATAGAGCTCCTCTTCATTTATCGACACTGATAAGCAATACGTGTGAAACGTTGTCCCTGCTCTCGTCCCGCCTAAACAAACGTGGAACGCAGGATCCCAGGGAAACTATCACATATTTGCTGAAAAGGAACATGCTCTTAGAATATCTAAACATGTAGTCGATGAAACAAAAACCATATCATCATTATATGCAAGTCAAAAAAAGCTATTGGTGGGTTCCACGCTTGGATGGCGTATACGTGAAAACGTTGTCTGCTCTCCGTCGCCTAAACTAGCGTGGAACGCAAGATCCAAGGCAACTATCGCATACTTGTTGAAAAGGAAACATGCACTTAGAGTATCTAATCATGTGGTCAAGTTAGATGGGTGCTTGTCTCAACTATTGCGCTATAAATAGAATCCTTTGACGACATTCATACAAGTATTGTGGGTAACATCTTTCACTTAAGTCAACATTTGCACGCTTCACTTTTCTATTTCCATTTTCTTATCTATCCATGTGATTTCAGTATGCGAGTGTTGTGATAAACATTGCAACAAGTACGATGACTATCTTAGTGCAACAAATTCGCTCAATCAAGCAAGAAAATCCTAGCTTCTTATTGGAAGATGTCATCGACACCACTTTAAAAATGATAAAGCCACAAATGACGAGACTTTGAAATTCCAATACAAGGAAATAGACCAATTCCGCAAACTCACGACTCCAAAGAGAATTCTCAATCGTGGAGGGACAAAGATTAAATATCCAAGTTTAGCAAAGGACGTCAAGGCAAGACTAAGTTCGTTAGTAGGAAACTTACCTTCATTCCAAACTACACTCTTACCACATAGACCAATGGAGATGGTTTCATAAGAGGGACGTTCATGACAAAGGTCTTGGAAGGCTAAAATTCGTGGGGAATATTAGTAATCTTTGAAATTAATAGTTACATGAATTCTTGTCTATTAACCATGGTCATGAATTCCATGTCATTAAGATTAACATCATGGATGTTAGCATAGAAGATTCTTGTAAGAGTGTCAAACCTTCACCAAGATCATCAAAGATGTTTCCAAGTGAATTTTTAACAAACTAAATCCTCTTTATGTCCACTAAAGAAATCAATTTCTTTTCTAAAATAAAACCATTGGATGAAATCCGTTCCAAAACTTCAAACACATGATTCTAACAAATCTAATCCTAAGATAATTTTTTGATCTATATGTAAATTCATGTAGAAGATAAAGAACTCAAATTTTTTGAAATTCCTTTTGAAACCTTGAGATTCATCATGAGATCTAGAAATTGGAAGGTAAAACAAGAGGAGATCACTTACTTGGAATGAACCTTGAACACCCCTTTGTCTTATTTTTCTCCAAGGAATTTAATGGAGGAATTTCATGAACCCCTAAAAAGTTCACGTACGCGGACTGATGGGATGAAGAAGAAGGTACGCGTACTTCTTCTTTATATGCCCACTAATGGGCTTGGACCCGTTTATGAATATGCCCACTAATGGGCTTGGACCCGTTTATGAACCGCGACCCACAAAGGAATGTGGGATTTTTCTTTGATGTTCGCACATCAAGTTGTGCATCCGTGAAAACACAATTTGTGAGAGGAGACGGATGCAGTAGAAAGCTTATTCGAAAATCCTTGAAGGACAGAATAACATTTTTTAACCCAACTGTACATAAATCAAACCATTTCTTGCCCCATCTTGAGATATATATACAAATGGGGTAGAGCCAAACTTGTTGCCAAGGGGCACTATGTGTAGAGAGACTTTCATGCACTATTCCTGGTTGATATTTGTGAGCGATTACCGTGGATATAATCATAGTAATGATGATAATCGGTTTATTAAGAGCTTTCTAACTTCCTTTTTTATATGACCGGAAGAAGGTTTTTCAGATAACTTGAAACCGTGTCAACAACATGAGAATCCGTTTATCAATTTACTTGTGTTGACGGCAAGTTTTAGTCTGTTACACCTAGATTGCATGGTATTACATGTGTTGAACCTTTATCGATCGATTCTTAGACTTAATCTGAGTTAAGTTTTTCTAAAATCTAAAAAGCGCTTTCAAAGCTCTAAATAGATCTTTGTCAATTGATCCATCACATAGTAATCCTCAAAAAGATTAAGAGTTAATCTAGTGAGATTCCATATCTTTGAAAGCGTAAAAGTTTTCTCAATCTTCATTTCTTTTAATTTTTCCTTTAGATTATTTCTCACCATCTAAGTTTTCCAAAGTCTTAGATGAATAGAGATTATCATGAGACACCCGAGGTTGTCAGTAATAATCTTTGAACAATCTTTAAGTGAGGTTCGCGTGCGCCCAAATACGCCAAGAGCAAGTTTTCCAAAGAAATTTCCCATAGAGTAAATTTTTAAGGATCAATCAAACACAAAATTATTAGGTTTATAGTGTTTCGCTCTCTCGATACCAATTGAAAATGCGAGTCTAACAACCACCCAACAATTCATTTGGCAATCTGGGAGCACTTACTCCGATACACTTACTAGAGAATCAACTAAATGATCGGACTCAATCTAGAGTAAAGTATATCAAAGAGTTTAATATCTCTAACTCTTAATTCAATCTTCAATCAACAAATAGAAATCTATGAGCTTTGATTGAATATAAGAGGAGTAATTTGAACGGTACCAAAGACCAATGTTCATGTGTCAATCAATGTAAATCAATAATCCAAGGTTGGATATTCTAATTGATTGATCTAACGCACAACCCTGTGATATTTTAATTATATAACAAAATATAATGCTAAGAGAAATAACAAAGACACTGCATTTTGTTAACGAAAACCGTCGAAAGAAAACCGGGACCTAGTCATTTGAACACCACATTGTATTAATCCGCTCAGCATACTAGTCTACTACCAATTAACTTGATTCGAACGTAATTGAACCCTAATCAATCTCACACTTTGATTCAAGGTACATTAGCATCCTTACGTCCGTGATCCCAGCAGATACTATGCACTTGATTCTTTAGTTGATCTCACCCACAACCAAGAGTCAAGCATGACCCCAAAGTCGAAGACTTGATATACAATCTGTCTCTCCAGAAAAAGTCTATAAGATTGAATAAATCTGTCTCCAGAAATACTAAGAGTTTTGTTTAGGTCTTTTGATAAATCAAGGTGAGCAGGGAACCAATCGATAACCAGACTTATCTTCCCTAAAGAACAACCTAAAATTATCAATCACCTCACAATAATCTTAATCGACTAGCGAAAGAAGATATTATGGAATCACAAACTTGATGAAACGAAAGTTGTTTGTG
This sequence comes from Papaver armeniacum, assembly GCA_023531295.1. Lineage (NCBI taxonomy): Eukaryota > Viridiplantae > Streptophyta > Magnoliopsida > Ranunculales > Papaveraceae > Papaver > Papaver armeniacum. The sequence goes on from JAJJWW010009053.1 coordinate 8,765, forward strand.
ATTCTTTTCTATCTTGCCTATCGAGATATAAAAATCTCGAGTCAATTATTCCAATTGTACAACACGATAGTAAAGCAACAAAGATCGGAACACACAACTACAAGATAATAGTTTGTTTACGGCTTCACAATCCCAATGAAGTCTTTAAGTCGTTAACCTACGGTCTTGAGAAGAAACCTAAGGTTAAAATGAAGATCGACTCTAGTTATGCAACTAGTAACACACATGAGGTGTGGGGTTAGGTTTTCAGTTGCTAGATTTCTCCTTTATATAGTTTTCAAATCAGGTTTGCAATCTAAGTTATCTTGGTAACAAAGCATTCAATTTTCACCGTTAGATGAAAAACCTAATTCTCCAAGCTAATATTTTTCAATAGTTAGATCGAACTTAGCTTGTTACACAAATGAAATGTTCCCTCATTTAGGTTTATGTACCTAGTACTAAATGTGTACACCATGCTGGTTCACAAATAGTTAACCGAGGTTAGCCATATGATTACTCTCATATCAACTTTATTCATCATAACCATAACTAGTTCAAATGATTCAAATGAAACTAGTTAAAGAGTTGTTCAATTGCTATATTCTCATGGATTATACAAGAACACAATTGAAGCAAAATCGGTTTGATTCACTCAAATCGATACATGAACATATATCCACAGTTTGCAAAGATTACATTCTTTATTGATAAATGTTTAGTTCCGTATGACCGTTTACAAAAAATAACACACTTAAGTATGTGTATGGGTATGCGTACTTAATAAACTTGGATTGAGTTTACTTTGTTTTAGTTTTCAAACTGTAAATTCAGTCGTGAGGCGTGAACTTTTCATGATCTACATTACTTTAGGTAAATCGTATGAGTTTGGTTTAGTATTCAAACTACAGAAATTCATGGTCGTGAACTTCCACACAAGACGCACATTTGATGTCCTCTGCAACCTTTTTTCTATACACACAAGTATGCATACTTTAGGTTCCCGGTTTTGGACTTATACACTAATGTGCGTAACACACTATGCTTATATCCATGATGGTTACAAGATTCTAAAAGAATATTTCAATCATTGAAACATTCTTCTATAATGATAATAATAGTTTTCATACACTATTAGCATCAAGCAATTTCAAGATATTGAAATAATCATTATCGAAACATTCCAAGCTACATCAAATGATTGTATCACACAAACCATGTAAGATGTTACTAAGCGAATTTTCTCATGATATAAGATGAACTTGGTGAAGCGAAAGCTACCAACACTCGAAATATGTAATGATACTTAGCTCGAAAAATCAAATGTGTATAGAGAAAACTATATTGTAACACGACTTATGTCTCGATATAGGAGATGGTAGAAATAAACTTCCAAGTGATAGATGAGTTCAAGTCTCCACATACCTTTTGTCGAAGAAGTTCCACAAGCTCCCCTTAGTAGTTTTTCGTCTTCAAATGATGAACTCCGTGAAAACTAAGCTCAACTACACTATCTATGTCCTAGTACGAGACATCTATAAATAGGATAGAAATTAAAACTTATAGTTTTGATCACTAACATTGACAAACATGCTTGAGATAGCAACGCATGCGAGTTTGACCGAGCAGTGCTCTAACAAGGTTTCAACCTTGTGATTAATTAGCACAAGTATGAGCTTTAAGATCATCAAATGAATGTTGTTATCGGTTAAACCTCTTTTTCCTAGTCCTTTGAGGAAAACCTTTATCATGTGAAAAGTTATCATAAGACTTACTATTATCAAAATACGACGCATAGTATGGATTCTTACCTGAAAGGTTTTGACCAGAGAGATTTGACAACCTGTTGATGAGTTCTTTGTACCCTTCAATTATTAGAATTAGGTTGTCTTTCATATCTTCATTTTTAATTCCTTCTTAGAGTATCTTGTTCACATGGCCAAAACAAATAAAGTATCTCCATTTTAATTGAGAAGATCTCGAGCTCTCCCCGGGATGATTTGTCTTAAGATTACTGTTGTACATTTGAACATTCGAGGATTACATTTATGCCGACTTTCTGCAGGGATTCAGGTGAGTAATAAACCAATTGGATTAGACATATATTTAATGTCCACCCTTGAGAATTAAGTCTAAGGTGTGTTGAAGTTTAACAATAGACTTGTCATTCAACTAGAATTCCTCTTTTGTTCAACATATCATTTGTATCACCAAAGAGACACAATTTCGATCACGTGAGTGATTAGAGAGAATAATTTAACACCATCAATGGGAGAATTCTTCCTTTCATGTGATGGAGATTCCACTAATTAGAGAGAAATATACAAGCACATTTTTTTCAATGGAAGAATTGTGATTTAACTTCCAGAACGAAGTCTCGATTAAGTTAAGCGATTGGTATGGTGGACTCTTGAACATCCTTGAATAGAGAATTTCTCAAAGATGTTGTTCAATTTGAAGGCATCCTCTTTGAGTTTAGCCACTAGTAAAGTTCGTGGATGAATAGACTAAGGCGTTTTCTTACGGAGATCCTTCGTTGAGAGTCACTATCATTTACCATGCTACCAATAAGTGCATTGACTTTGTGTTTCATCCGATTGATTTTATCAGCCTGGGATTATAATAAGTCTTAAAATCACGCTCTCTTTGGCTGCTTCCCTTTTTCAACAAAGTCGACTAGATTCGAAAGGTAATGGGAAAACACTTATGATTGCAATCATTTGAATTTCGGAACATAATGTTCATCTAAAATCGAGATAGACAAATCTTTTTCTTTAATAGATTTTTTCAAACAAAACTTTTGTCTTTGGTGATGTGTTTATCAAAGATAACAATATCAGATCTATAGAGTCAGATCGCTACAAACACCCAATATTTCGCTTTTAGCAACTGTGATGGACTAACTCCAATATACTTTCAAAGAGAATCAATTAGACAAATGACTCAATCTTAAGAAAAGTATATCAAAGATTTATATCTCAATTTCTAATTCAATCAAATCAAACAAACAGAATTTGCGAGCCCGATTGAATATAAGAAATAACTTTGACTGATGTCAAAAACCAATATCAAGTGTCAATCAATTTAATCAACAACCAAGGTTCGATTCATAATTGATTGAATTTACGCACAACTTTGTGATATTTTAATTATATAAATAAATATAAGCGGAAAAGAAAATAACACGCATACCCGAAGTTTTGTTGAGAAAGCTGAGATCTTTGAGAAAAAACCGGGACCTAGTTGATTTGAACACCATACTATATTAATCGCTAAGACACTAGCCTACTCCAAGTTAACTTCGGACTGGAATATAGTTGGGACCTAAACCAATATCACATTGATCAAGGTACAGTGCGTTCCTTACGTCTGAATCAATGAGGACTTCACGTACTTGATTCCATTAATGCGTCTACTTTATAACCAAAGTTCTTTATGAATCAAAGTCGAAGACTTGATAAACCAATCTAACTCACATAGAAAGTCTATGAATTGATAATCTGCCTCCCCTGAGGATAAACCTATGAGTTTTGTCTTTTTAATAAATCAAGGTGAACATGAACCGATTGATATATGAGACTTATATTCGCGAAGAACACCTAAAAATATCAAAAAACCGGAAATTATAACAACCACCCCAATATTTCGCTTAGCAATCAGGTGTGGATTAATCCCAATATACTTTTAAGAGAATCAACTAGACTCAATCTTATTAAAAAGTATATCAAGGAGTTATAATATCTACGATCTCGATTTAATTCTTACTCGAAGCAAATGAATCTGCGATTAATTAAATACAAGAGAGATAACTGGATGGTACCAAAGACCAATATCCAAGTGTCAATCAATGTAAATCAACAACCAAAGGTTGGATATTCTAATTGATTGATCTAACACACAACCCAATGATATTTCAATTATATAACAAAATATAATGTGGAATAGAAACTAACACGGAACCTTAGAAGTTTTGTTGAGGAAACCGTAAATGCGGAAAAACCCCTGGGACCTAGTCCAGTTGAACAC
>JAJJWW010009054.1:0-58226 GCA_023531295.1 Papaver armeniacum
TAGCATTTCTCTTGAACTTGACTGCCCCTTAGCAAGAAGGTGTCCCTTATCGTACAAATGGGGTGTCAATAGCACTTTCCCGATAAAATGACCATTCTGCCCTTTATGCTTCTAGTTCTTGTTTTGCTCATAACTTCTTCATACGAACTCAGAATGACTCCGTTCTTTCTCCATTGTCTTCATCTTCTCGTCCTCTACACAATGAAAAGTAGAAATCTTGTATTTGAACGAGTTACAATTGGTCTTTGGCCCTTCTCCACTTGTAGCCAACTTCTTTCCTTGCACAATCACTTCTTTTGGATGATTCATCTAATAAAACACAAATAAAAGAAAACATGCGTAATATACAATAATTTGCAAGAAAATATAGCAATTACTAGCATGGATTCAACACTAAATATATGCAAAATATGCACTTAACAAATTCCCCCACACTTGGCTTTTGCTAGTCCTCGAGCAAACTATCTAAAATACAACAACTCCATGTCGAGGCGAGGATACGGTTACTCTTAGCATGAATAACAGGCCTTTAAACCCCTAGGTGTCCCTAGTGGACGAGTTATAGTCTCGTGAAGGTTTACAAGAGGTCTACCTACAAAACCTATATTTCCAACTCCGTCTATTTGTGACAAATTCATGAACGAATCCAAAATGACTACAGGAGGAGGTACCTTGCGCAAATTCAGTTCATATTCAAATAAATAAAGCTCTAACTAGATAGTCGAACAAGCCACAATACTCGGAAACTAACAAACCACAATCACAATGAAAAGATCAAGAAGATGGATATAGATGTAGATGTTGGCGAATATTCACAAGTGATCGATGTTTCCCATATCTGTCTGAAGGTCACTGCCAAGATGAACCTATGCCTATTGGATTGAGCTACTGGTGCTGAATGCTACATCAACTCAATTGGCATATACAAGGGAACCAAGAGTGACTTTAGTCAACACAATAATAATTTCTTCTCTCTTTTTTTAAATGATTGGATCAAACTGGATCCAATTTCTCTTTTTTAGACGGCATGATTAGATCTTTTGGATCCAAGCGCATGCTTCTTGTCAGCAAGTACATGATAGTTGCCTTGGATCCTGCATTCCACGCTTGTTTAGGCGACGGAGACAGGGACTACGTTTCACACATACTGCTATTCCCAAGTGTCTTTTTATTCCGTTTTGGTCTAATTGGTCGGTCTCTTTTTTTTTCTTTTTTCTAGTAACTCAATCACTCTATTTCATCCTAGCAGTAATAACACGTCGATGTTTAGTGACCCACCAAAGCACTTAGAGAACAATAGATAAATATGGAAAAATAAAAATAGAATGTGATATGGTGATATTCTGAGATATGGTAACAACTATCATGTTAATTTGTGATTTCTGAGCTATGTGTTCGTCCCTTTTAGTTAATTGGTTCCTCAACTCCTGCATTCAAAATGGTTCCATCCACTAATGGTGTCATCCTAAAGGCACAAGTTTCTAGATTTCGGAGTTCAAAAAGCACAATTTTCTTGGTTTTTTTCTATTTTTCTGATTTTTTTTTTTAAAGGCATAAAACAAACTAAAACAAACTATACAAACATATAAATGCTCCCCCACACTTAAACTTCACATTGTCCTCAATGTGTAAAACCGAAAGTTCTGAATTCTGACGTAACAGCAGATAAAACGCAAAAACTGTACAAATTGGTAAGGAATTTGGAAAAACTCCATTTCACAAAAGTTGTTTATCTACGTGTTTTCTACACAGTGTCAAAAGGGCACAGTGTTTCGATAAACGGTCTGACAATTATGGTCTCTGAACTGAACTACGCGCAGTCTGAATTTTTCTTCTAAAATAGATTACGGACTCAATGAACTTGAACATGGGGATGCAAATATGATATGAAAAGCTAAATAAAATACAAAAGATAGAGATACAAAACCGATGGGTTGCCTCCCATTAAGCGCTTGGTTTAAAGTCGTCAGCCCGACTTTCTTGTTATCGTCCATATACCAACAATCGAAAACTGTAGTCTCGCATTTTAAAACAATCTGCAATTCTAATAACAACTTCACACAATTATTAGCATAACATATGAATAATGAAATTGTTATAGCTTGAAATCTTCCCCCACACTTAGTCCTTTCTACACTCGAAAGTGGATAGAGAACATAAAATAAGGGAACTTCTATAGGTTCCTCTCGATGAACCTGCACAATACTAGAATCAAACACATCAAGTGGTATATACTTAGAAGTAAAATAATCCTTCAGAATTTTAGAAGCACAAATACCCAATCCTAAGTAATGTGGATCAAAAGATTCAGAAATATGCAAAGGATTAGACAAACCTTCTACAATCTCTCGTATTACAGATCCTCATCATTCTTAAAGAATTGCAATGAATTATTTACCTCATTTGTATTGTGGTCCTCTATCAAACTATTTAGCCATTCTTCGTCGGGCCGCTTCAATCAAAATCTCAAAGATCAATATAATCCTTGGCTAGCTCAATTGGGTCTTCCACAACTTCAATAAAATTGGTTTCATTCTCAATCACTATCTCTTCAACAAACTCGTCATCAGAATCAGAATCATCTCCTAGAAATTCTAGTTCATTGGTGCAAATCCTAAAATCATTGTTTGAGTACGTTACACCATTTATAACAACGGTTATGTCATATTCATTCTCCTCCTTTTGAATAGGCGAGTGATCGTTATTATGATCCGAGTTGAAATAACATTACCATTATTGCAAGGATTTTCCAAAGGTTGTTCGTCTTCATCCGAGTCTTCATCAACCTCATAATCTTCAATATCCCAACGACGTTGAAGTTCTCGTCAGATTACCTTGTTGATTTCTTCGAGGGTCTTTTCTGATGCTCCAGCTTCTTCTAACTGATCATATTGCTTTGAAAGTTTTCTGATATTAATACGTTTTCCGCCATTATTCACGATGGAAAGTTCAGACCGTATCTCTTCTTTTGACATAAATGACGAAAGAACATGATAAAGAGGAGTAGGTCTTTCCACACTCTCCGTCATCTGCACATTACTAGAAAACAACTGATCAAAAGCATAGCTATCCTCCCATCCCTTTGATTGCTCACTTACATACCCGTCATAAGGTTGTTGATATGTATGAGAGTATCCATAAGGCTCCGTAGGGTATGGTTGGTAGTTGTTATATGAATGAGATTGAAATCCAAATTGATTACCACTATAATATGATGATTGGTCTTGTGCTCCGTACATGTTATGTCCATAAGGAAACATGACGACTCACAAGAACACAAGAAAAAATTTAAAAAAAACAAAAACAAGCTAAACAAATAACAAATCAATTAGCAACCGCTCCCCGGCAGCGGCGCCAAAATTTGATGCGTGTCGTAACCACAACAAATTAATTCAATATATTTCCCACTAATTAAATAAATAATATAGCGGTAGTAAGGATCGTTCCCACAGAGAGCTGTGTAATTGATAGGTTATTTAGTTCAGCAAATAAAATAAAACACAAAGGGGGATTGTTTTAAAGTGAAATAAAAAGAATAACAAATAAAACAAAGAGATGATCAAGGAGTCCTTAACGTTACCAAACGTTGACTCTCATAGCATACTTATCTATCTTTTGCCGTAACATTCATCACCAACCGTAGGATTGCGGTGTACGCTTTAGCTATCCCCAAAACTCCTCGTATCACCGGATAACAAGTACGCTTAGCCACCGGATTCTATCCAACCGAGCCGCCTTGAGGTACGCTACAAGGTGTAACTCAACCGAACGCTTAGGCTTTGTGAATTTAGGTTTGATCCCAGCAGTTAAACTCAGTACGCTCGGTTCACTTACTGGTGTTGTCTTCACACATGATTGCTTCACATAATCCCTCTGCAAGGTCTCACGTTCTCTACTTGTGTAGGAGATGCACGACAATTACGGATCGCTCCAACTCTCTACTAGCAATAGAATGATCAATAGACTAATCTAGTATGCATCCCAAATCAATCTAAGAATCATTCATAAACCCTAAATATAGAAAAGACAATCGATGATGATTAAAACTTCGAATAGATTTATATAACTAATAAAGCTTCACGCTAGCACATTGAATTCATCCTTAATCAATGGAAATTAGTTACACATGAATTTACTAAAACCCATGAAAAATATGTGAAATAAGAAGAAGAAAACGACTTGGTTTCCCCCGAAAGGGGTAAACCCTAAGATATGGATTAAGAACCTTTCCTCTCCTCTCCCTGTATTTTTCTCTCTCTCTAAATTGTCTGTCTACAAAAGGAATAAATAAAAGAAGAAGTTGTTCTTTCTTTTGGTCTAGGTAGCTATTTATAGGCTTCAAATACCCTAGGAGATCCAAAATACCCGTCAAGATAGAGATGCAAAGTCGGTCGAGTCTATCTTTGCTGATAATTGAGTGCAATGTCGTATTCTAATAACGTGCATACGGCTTATGATCCGTTCGATCCTCTCGAGGAATCCATGTATCTTAATCCCAGAACCATCTATCTATCCAAATTTTCTTCTCTATGCTCCGCAAAGACATACAATCAGCACCTTCCTCTCTACGCGTCAGAGCTTGGGCAAAATACAGCCCACCACGTGCTTGCGTCAGATAAAAGAAAAATGAGTATTATTCCTCCACACGTCTTCTCCTTCTCTGATTCGTACGGCCTTTGGACTTCTCACCTACACCTTCATCACCGCAATCACTTGAAAACGGCCGACTCCATTTGCCTCTCCCAATCTCTTCTACCTGTTCGTTCATCTCCTCCATTGATATCTTCACCACGGCCATATCCAAGCGAGCATCGCAGCCTAACTCGAGCTCCTCCTTCCCCGATAACCGAAGCTTCATTATCGTCTCATGATTATCTAGTAACCAACAACGCCTTCCATCGATCATCAGCAAGACAATCGTCGACAACACCCATCGTCTCTCGCCAATAGTCCACCAAATCCATCGTCAATGGCAAGCACCTCCTCGTTTTAACTTGACTCAAAACTCATCTTCTTATTATCTTTCTCTCCATCGCTATTATCATTCCTAGCTCGCCAACTCGAGAATCGACATCGACCCATCTCATTTAATAACAACAAAACCCAATGATGAGTTCGGCTCAAACTCTTATCAATCATCGAATCATGATCATCGGCATCGTCACATCTCCCCGAACCTCCGAGCCCTCCGATTTGAAATCGACTCTACCCAAGCCTTATATCATTCTCCCGATCCCATTGATGTATTTAAATTCGAGTATAACGTTAATCAAGATCCATCATCCTCGTGATCATCATGATCATCGAGTTCCATCTCGCCATTGCTTGTGTATGTTTCAAGAACAAGAAGACGAAGTGCCCTTAGTAATAAGGCGGTGCCTTTAGTAATGTTTGGTTCGCCCCCTTTGTAAATGACCGGACTCCCTTTAGCATTTCTCTTGAACTTGACTGCCCCTTAGCAAGAAGGTGTCCCTTATCGTACAGCGGGGGTGTCAAATTGGCATCAATATTACTATTCGGTGTGGAAGTAGCATCAATATTATACATTGTTTGAAGAAGGAGTTTGTCCATATACATGTTTGTTTGTTTCAGTGACTTGATCACTGTTTAGTGTTTCGGAAAACATGTATTGTTTACCAAATCTTGCTTATGATTACTTGAAAGTTAGATGTTATTTCTACTGGGCACCCCTTTTAGGGATGATGTGCCCACTTTCAGTTTCAGAGACAGATCAGAGTTGCGTAGCGGAAGCTTCGAGGAGTTGAGTCCGTTAGTTGTTTGACTTCGGATATGTTTATTATTTTGTATATTAGATTTGTAAACCAAATGACTATTGTATATGTATCATTTGAGAGAAGTTCTTGTATATATATATTTCTGAGCAGGGCTAGTTTTGGGTTAAGTTTTGTAGCAGATTTCTTAATTTAATGCTTAAGTATAAGATTTAGATTCTTAGTGCCTCTGTTTTTAGTTAATCTCTTGGGTTAGCCAGCTGCTAGCTTTAGGGGCGCTACATACCTGCCTCACCAAACAAATTCCCCTTCTTTGCAGTAGTTGTAACTCCTTTACCATTAAGTCTAGGGATTCTTCTCACTGCTACTACTGGTGACTTTGACACTTTAGCCTTATCAGGTGTGTTTTTAATACCCTGCAATGTATCACATACTGGAATGAATACCCTAACTTGCAATTTTATACAACCATTATCATTTAGTTCAGCTTTCTGCCAAAATGTGAAACAGTCTTCATCACTCATTAAGCTATAAGCAACTCCATTATTCATCCACATCAAATCAACAGTTTCAATATCTTCTAATTGTAGCCTATTGTGAATCTTTTGCTCAAGCATCTTCAAATTCAGTTCATCTATGTGTAAGTTCTTCAAGAGAAACTGAATTTGGCTATGTGTGCAATAACAACTGTTATCCTTGTATGCTATATTTCCACTGAAACATTCAAAAACAAGCACTCTGTTCATAAACAGTTCTAAATGACCCAAATTCAATGAAAATTTATTCAATAGAACTGATTAAATATCCCAAATTCAATAACAATTGATTCAATTACAGAGAACAAATTCAATAAACCCATTTGAGAAAAGATTCATCATAAAATTCCCATTTTTTTTAAAACCCTAACTATATAATCATCATGCAACAACAAAATTAAGCCCTAATACAGTAACATATTCATCATGCAACAAAAGCCATCATTCAAAACGAATTAATCATCTTCAAAACTAAGAAAGCACCATCAAAATAAACTATTGTTTGATATATCTCACCTGTCTACAACCTTCTTCTTCTTCTTCTCGTTTTCCTTCATCTTCTCGTTTTCGTTCATCATCAAATCAAGCAGAACACGAATTCAAAACTCTCAATCACTCTAGTTACATAACGATTTTGATCTTCTTCTCTCAATCGCCACTGCTTCTCTAACCTACACAGAAACCCTAAGAGAAATGAGAAATGAATTTCTCTCTCTCGACCGACAGGTATAAAGAGTAAAGGATGAAGAAGTAATTTCGGCCATTATTTTGACCACGTGTTGACCTGTTTGACCAACCAAATCTGACTTTCGACGGAAAAACAAATTGAAGGGCATTTTTGAAAAGTTGAAAAAAACGGGGGAAGTTTTTTAAACCGGTAATTGGAAGTGGGGCAGTTTATCAAAATTCCCTAAAATGATTACAACTCCAAAATTCGACATGCATGATTTCCTTGGTTCTTCAACTATGCGTGTGTTCATCCTGTACTTGTTGAAGATCCATCATAGTATTATTACACATCATCAAAGTTCAATTGTATCAAAACTTTGATAATAATACTACGGTGATATGTATCACTCCCCCTTAGTCAATACTTCATCTCACAATGAAAACCAATCCCCCTTACATAATGATACATAAACCATATGTATATGTAGTGTGAACTACAAAATAATTCTCCCCCTTTTTGTTAATATAAATTGGCAAAGGTATGAAAATTATGGGATCATAATGAAATGCTCAAAGAGATTATTCATGACTTAAAAAGAACATATCAACTTTACTTTAGCTGATATAACAGAGTCGAAACTTAGTGACTTCATCAAGGAGTTTATTAAGATACAAGTTAACCCCTACATGTTCCACAAATGCTTCTCCCCTCAAAGATATAGCAATTAAGCACAAGTTCAATTAAGAACTCTCCCCTATAAAATGTCATTCCCGAAAGAACAACAAGAGTGACCTTTCTCTAGGGAGAAGGATTTATATATTGGATTTTAGAAATCCCACAAGGAGATACGAACTAATGACCAATCATTGAAAGTCTCTTATGAGATCATGTTACTAAGAGAATAGAACTATCTCATTGTAACAATACACAATATGTAATCATGAAGATCAAGTATTGTGATCATCTTTTCTAAGACACAAACTTGTATAAACAATAATTGATATGCTTAGAAGGAAGAATAACCTTTTCCACAAGGATTTCCACCAAGGATGGTTACCATAAGTGTATGAAAAAGTTTCTTTGACAATAAAAAGCAACATCCAAAGGATTTGATTATTGCTTCTAACCTGTTATACTTAAGAATTTTAATCACAAATTAAGTTAGGTAATTAAGAATCATACACGTGGTATCTATCCATATTCATCTTAATCATAACTAGTTCAAATGACTCAAATGAAACTAGTTCTAGAGAACCACATTCGTAGGCCGACAATTTTTCTGGATAGGTCGAACTATTGGAAGCAAATAGAAAATTAAGACCTAGTGAGATCAAAGAAACTAGCGGACTCATCACTAAATAGATACAAATAGGCTCATATAAGTATACAAGACACAATTGAAGAAAAATCGATTTTGATTCGCTCGAATCAATTCATGAACATTATAGCCACAATTTGCAAAAGATTGCATTCCTTATTATATAAATGTATTAGTTCATGAACAAACCGATTTTAGAACATAACCTACTTAAGTATGCAAACGTGTACGCATACCTAAGTAGCGGACTGAGTTTGGTTACGCCAGTACGCGTATGGGTGCGCATACCATTTTACACTTCCAAACTCCAGTAGAAATTCACGGAACTTGAACTTTCGCCAATACGCGTACGTGTACGCATACTTAGTTCCCGAACTTCCAACAACCAACCAGTATGCATACCATGGTTCCCAGTTTTGGACTTTACACAAATGTGAATACACAGTATGTTTATATCCAATCATGGTTACTTGTTCTAAACCCTGATTTCAATCATTGAAAGATTCTTGGAAGACGAAAATAGCTGTCTCATGCAAACTATTAGCTTCAAAGCAATTTTCAAGTGATCGAATGATCAATACGAAATATTCCGAGTCTACATCAAATTACTGTCTCACAGAAATCATGTAAGATGTTACAAGGAGATTTTCACATGATCATCTTTTGACTTTCGTCAAGAATAAAAGATGAACTTGGCTTACCAACATATATTTCTAGAAATATGTAAGCGAGTTAGACTCAACTCGAAACAATAAATTGTTCCACATATTCAAAAAATTACCCAACATAATATGTATGCCCCAATTCTTTTGTAATCCTCACCGCATTTACAAGGTCTTCTTGGTGAGGATGCACTTCCAACATAATCAAGTTGTGTTGAAGTGAACAAATTCTTGCTCACCACAGGTATTTGAAACAAAATCATGCATAAACTCTAGGAATTTAACAACTTTCTTGAAACTTTCAATAACTGTTCCATACCTTTTTAAGATGTCATCCCTTGTCGAACTATTTTCTGGGAGATCCTTCTTAATAGCACTTGTAGCTTTATTAATCTTCTTTGGTACCCATTTCTGAGTAGCTTTTGGAGCAACATATTTCTTTATCTCCCCAATATAATTATGAAACTTCTTGGGGGGAATACTAGAAGAACTGATTTTATGAGACTCAGTTTTTCTCTAGTTTGGAACATCAGATCTTGTCATCTTAACAGACTCAGATCTGATTTTATCTCGTTTAAGAAATCTGCAATTCCTTTACAAGTGACATGGTTTTCCACAATAAAAGCAATGTTTAGTAGAGTGGAAAAAGTTATGTTTAGTGTTACCTGAATGTATATGTGCATGCTTTGGAGCTTGACAGAATTTCCTCTTTTCGTCATCGGCAGTTGGTAGAGATACTTCACTTTTGTCAACCGTGGAAGGTTTTGGTTTAGAAGAATCTTTAGCTCTGACAAATTTTACCTCTTTGCAAATACCAGGAGTTTTTATTCCTTCATAGCCCAATCCTCGTGTATCACGATGAATTCTACATGCTCATAATATTGAGGTTAATTTATCTGAGCTGCTATTTCTAGACAAACTCTCTTTTAAGCTCGAGTTTCTTCTTCCAACCTTTTGACCTTTTCAAGCGCAATAACTAGATCATTTTTGGATGATTCACATTGAACTTCGAGATCTTCTCGTTCTGAATCAAATAACAAGTTCATCTCAATGTTCTCCAAGTTATCTAGCTTTGCTTGAAGAAAAAATTCCCGATATCGACCTTCGACAATTTCTTCGTTAAGCTTTCGTATTTCGTTGAGATAATCTCTTGCAACAATAGAATCAAGTTGGTCTTGCAAGTCTTTATTTCGACTACGAAGTCTGTCATATTTAACTTTCTCACTGAAACTGGTGCTTTCAGCTTCAGAGAGTTCCTGATGACATTCCTTAAGAATATTATTAGCAACTGGATCTACATGGAACACTTCTTCGTCAGAATCATAATAAATATCCGAAAGAATTTTTTCCAGAAGCTAATGCAACCTCGCCTGCGTACTCTTCGTGATCATAATATTCAGGTTCATCATCAAGAGTATGCAAAACCGCTGTATATGCCGATTGTCTACGGCTCCAGCTAGGGCAATCCGAAGAAAGTGCCCGAAACCACGATAGTTAAAGCATTGTACATCAACATTAGGAGATGTTATTAACCGTTCTCAACTGAGTAGTCTTAGAGGGATTCCCTCCTTGGTTTCTAGAAACATCTACTGCTGAAGAGAGTTTTTCACTTTTACTACTGGTGAGATTTTCAGCTTGAAGAAGATTATTAGAAAGAACAAAATTGATCTTACCAGTACTTGGAGCATCTATACCTTTATAGCCCAGACCACTTGTATCACGATGATCTTTACATGCTCCTAGCATAGAAGACAATTTTGTAAAGCTAGAATTGAATTTTTTTCAAATTCTCTTCCAAAGATTTAACCTTCTCAAGAGTAGCACTAAGATCAGTCTCCAATTGTTTCTCTCGGGTGAGAAAAACCTTTTCCCTGTCCTTTAAACAGTTTTGTTGAGTGTCATACCTTGCATCGGTTTCTGCAAGTATTTCCTTCAATTCAAAGAGATTTTGACGAAGTTTATCACATTTAGAATTTTTCGAACATAGATCTTCCTCACGATCTTTAAGAATAGATTGTAGCAGTCTAGTAGACTATAACCACAGTTATATCCCTTAAAGAGTTTTCTCATTTTTCTGTTTTCAAGACAGAGAGGAGTCAGAAATTCAACCAAACAAGAAGTTGACTTTTCTTTCTTTAGGAGATGATCGAAAAGCTTGATGTACTGTGAGACTTCCTCATCGACATCTTGTCCCTCTTCTGAATCACTTTCATCAGAAAGTTCATCCAACTATTCATCTAGGTGAGCTTCCCAGTTGTACACAGTTTTAGATGATGGAGAAGACATGAGAGATTTCTTTGGAGAAACAAGACTTTGGACCAGATTAGTGTGTTTCTGAACTGGTGATGCGTTGTCAGAGGTATTATCGTCCATACTCAGATTGCTACAAACACAGACTTATGAGGTCTTAAATGTGTTTGCCTGCTCTGATACCAATTGAAAAGGCGGGGGTACAACAACCACACCCAATAATTCGTTTGGCAATCTGAATAGAGAAACTCCAATATACTTTCAAGAGAATCAACTAGACAGCCAGACTCAATCTAGAGAAAAGTATATCAAAGAGATTTATATCTCTATCTCTCAATTCAATCTGCAATCAACAAATAGGAATTTGCGAGCCCGATTGAATATAAGAGAAATGACTTGAACGGTACCAAACGGGTACGCATTGAAGCAAAATAGTTAAAGAGTTGTTCAATTTCTATATTCACATAGAAGTATACAAGAACACAATTGAAGCAAAATCGGTTTGATTCACTCGAATCAATTCATGAACATTATAGCCACGGTTTGCAAAGAATTCATTCCTTAATATATAAATGTATTAGTTCATGAATAAACCGATTTTAGAACTTTAAGCACTCAAGTATGCAAACGTGTACGCATACTTAAGTAGCCGGTCTGAGTATGAGTTCGCCAGTATGCGGATATGTACGCATACCTTAGTACACTTCCAAAACCCAGCAGAAATTCCCGGACCTATACCTCACGTAAGTACGCGTACTTGGTACACGAAATTTCACAACTCCAAGTACGCATACGGGTATGCATACTTTAGCTCCGGTCATGGATCACATACATGCAAGAATGCACACTATGTTTATAATCCAATAGTTCTAAACTCTTATTTCAATCATTGAAACTTTCTTAGAGGATGACAATAGCCGTTTTCACACACTATTAGCATCAAACCAATTTTCAAGTTATTGAAATAATCATAACGAAACATTCCAAGTCTACACCAAATGATTGTATCACACAAACCATGTTATAAGATGTTACTCGGCGATTTTCACATGATCATCTTTTGACTTTCGTCAAGAATATAACATGAACTTGGTCGAAGCGAAAGCTTACCAACACATATTCCGAGAAATATGTAAGCGAGTTAATCCTAGCTCGAAATCTCAAATGTGTATAATCGACAACTATATAGCAATACGACTTTTGTCTCAATATAGGAGATAGAGTAGAAATAGACTTTCCAAGTGATAAATGAGTTTTAGTCTCCACATACCTTTTGTTGATGAAGTTCCACAAGCTCCTCTTAGTAGTTCTTCGTCTTCAATTGATGAACGCCGTGAAGTCTAATGCTCAACTACACAATCTATCCTAGTCCGAGATATTACTATAAGTAGACTAGAAATCAAGACTTATAGTTTTGATAACTAACATTGACAAACAAGCTTGAGATAGCAACGCTTGCGAGTTCGACCAAGCAATGCTCTAACAGTTATGTTTTCAATATAGCACGAGTTGAAAGATACGTTTGGAATGAAACAATTCAAGTCAATATTACTAAACTCAAGTGGAAGGATGATGTCGTCGTTGTAGTTCGTTACTTCTTCTCATTCTTCAGGTATTCGGAGTAATACTTGTATGTTTTAACATTCCTAGACTTTCTAGTCTAATATAAACGAAGTTGACTCTAGTATTTAATCAAACGACTCTAGATGAGTTTTGATATTAAAATATGACAACCAAACTTGACATATCAATGCTTGGTGAGTTCAACCGAGCTATACTCTAACATAGTCCATCTAAAAATATGAAAATTTAAATCTAATTTAAGACGACTATTGTTAACCGTAGATATTATTTTTTGGGCAACATATATATACAATATAAAAGGTGGGCTTATGGAAGAGAGAGTAACCAAATTTGGGTTCCTTAGATATTTCCTCTTTTTTCATTAAATATGCACAAACTCAAATGGTGTAGCAAATATGCATTCATGTAAATCATGTTAAATGTTGTTCTTTAAATATATGTGCAACTAATATCCACAGAACAAATTTTGAGATGTGCAGAGAGTATCGACATAAAACCAACGGATTTGTCTCAATTTGTGCCTCTTCAACAACATCTTCTTGTGGTTTCTTCTTATTATTCCTTGATCTTGTTTTCGCCATATTTTTTTCCAATTTTGAGTAGATGATATTTTCTCTCACATAATTGTAATCGATGATGACGACGACGATGATGATTATAACAAAATCAATAATGATGAATAAATTACAAGAAGTAAAATGATCGTGTTGTTTGTGAGTAAGAGAAAGATAGAGAAAGAAAAAGGTGGGAGAAGGCAAGTTTCTATTTTTGGAAAGGAAAATATATTGAGTGAAATCTAATATTTATTTTGGAAATTATGAAAGGACATTTTAGTCTTGTTAGGCCAAATACCATGGTAAACCATTTTGCTTGGCTATAGTTTCAATATAGCTAAGTTAAAAGAGAGCAACATATAGTAACTGAAAACGCGGGGGTACCAAAATACACCACCACTTTTTTCTTAGGCAATCTGTATTGACAAACTCAATACAACTCCGAGAGTTAAACTCAATCAAGGAATAGTATCTTAGAGTTATATCTCTATCTCTTTCGATTATAACGTTTATTGAACCGAATCCGTGAACCGAATCCGTGAGAGATAACTTGGACGGTACCAAAGACCAATGTCCAAGAATCAATCAAGTCGTATCCAACAAACTAGGTCGGATGTCTCTATTATCATTGATGAATGCACAACCTGTGATATTTTAATTATAAAGATGTACAACATAATGCGGAAATAAAAATAACACGGACATCAGAAGTTTTGTTAACGAGGAAACCGTAAATTCAGAAAAACCCCGGGACCTAGTCCGGATTGAACACCAAACTGTATTAAGCCGCTACAGACATTATTCTACTACCAATTAACTTCGGACTGGAATGTAGTTGAGCCCTAAAAGGTATCCCACCGATTAAGGTACAATCGCGCTCCTTACGCCTCTTGAATCCTAGCAGGACTCCGCGCAATTGGTTCCCTTATATTACGTCACACCAACTAAGAGTTGCTTCAACTCAATTGAAGACTTTAAACCAAATCTGTCTCCCACAGATTAAGCTTATAAAATTGATTTCCTGATTACGATCGAAACGTATGATCAAGGTGATGGAAATCGATAACAATTCGACAAAGTCTAGCTATCCTCAAAATCCGGACTTATGCAACCCGAACTGCAGTCTAAATTATTATTCATCTCACAAGTATAAAACTTGTGGAATCAACAAAGTCTGAGATGAAGAGAACTTTTATGATTACTATCTATCTTGATCGTTGGAGCAAGCTCTACAAACAATCAAGATCAGGATACTCAAGTTATGAATCTCAATGAAGTCTTTATAGTCGTTAAACCTTAAAAGGGTTTTTGGAGAGGACGACTCTAGGTACAACTAGGACACATCAAAAAGTAGTGTCAGGATTCAAAAATTCTAGTTGCTTTGAGTTTCCCTTTTATAGACATTTAAAGCATAGGTTGCTTTAGGTTTAAGCTAAGATATCTTTAGAACCAAGCAAACAATATCCATCGTTAGATAAATCTTTGAATCTGAATTACATAAGCAACATATACACTCTGGTTAGGTGTGACTGTAAGTGAACCGTTCACAAAGACTATTTTTAACATGGTTAGCCGAAACTAACCGGTTTGAACATAAAAGCTTAATCTTTATTTTCATGAACACATAAGACATTAACTCTGAATCACAAACATGTGATCAATTAAGTCTAGTGTTTATATAGAATTAATCAAATGCGAATTATCTCGAAGAAATAATTTAAACACACTTGAAAATATAATCGACATGGTTAGTAGATGTACGAGTACAAATACATAGTAGTTCGTGAGTCGGTTCAGTCACAATACGCATACCGGTTTGGAAACATCAATTATACATAAGAATATGTTTACCACTAATCCGTAAGTCGATATGTATAAAGCTTCTCCACTACTTGTACGAATACATGTAATATAGGTTCAGACTTATAACAGTTTTCCAAGTAATACTGATACCACTATCTTGTATCTGAATCAATAATAGTTCTATATTTCTCTAAATCGATTCGAAACATTCCTAAATAACATCAATGAGACATATATCAATTTTCCACGCTATTTCCGAATGATAAACTTGAATCATGATTTTGATTTCGAATAATAAATTGTCCTTAACCGAAATTCATCAAGTATGAACAAATGTTCATTAAGCTTAGCCATTATATTTCGATAAATTATCAACATAAACTTGACTCGAAATTCTTACATATGCATACTAGTCTAATTAGTTATGCGACATCGTCTCAGATGATAGAAAAGTGAATATAACTTGAGATATAGATGGTTCAGTCTTCACTTACCTTTTGTTGATGAAGTTCTCCAAAAGCTTCGGTTGATCTTCGTCTTCAAACGGTAGAACGCAATGATGACTGTCGTGATCATTTATTTCTCAACTATAATTCTATCCTAGTCCGGGACTAATTGTAGACTATAAATCAAGATAAAGTTTTGACAACAAGTTTGAGATAGCAACACTTGTGAGTTCGACCGAGCAATGCTCTAACAGTAACAGTGGTAGAGGTGCATTTCTTTGCTTAAGTTTGCGTCCCAAATAGTAAGTACGGAAACGTAATATCCGTAAACTGTTTTTTAGATCTGATATTTCGAGGTTCTAATGTATAAATAGAAAAATCCCTGAAATTTAGCAAATATATTAAAAATTGAATACACAAACTAAATTTCCGTAATTTAATTGGCGGAAACGTAGTATCCGTAAACTATTTTTTAGATCCGATATTTCGAGGTTCTAATGTATAAATAGAAAAATCCCTGCAATTTAGCAAATATATTAAAAATTGAATACACAAACTAAATTTCCGTAATTTAATCGTCGGAAACTGAGTTCCAATCAGCCATTTCCTAGCTATAACGAGAGACAGATGTGCTCCCCTTTTAAGCCAAGACAAGAAACCTGGCCACATTATAGCTAAGCAACGAACCACGTTGGTTGGCCTTTGCTATAATGTGGATATAGCAAGCAAAAACTGCCATAATGATTGGCCTTACAATTCGTGTTCTCTAAAATGGTCTGGAGAAATAATTTTCTTATTTTGATAAATAATTCCAAGCCCAGAAAAGTAACTCATAATTTTTAGGAACCATTTTTTAGGGACCATGGTTTTTTTTGGGGGACCATGGTCTTATTAGGCCACCTACCCTACAATGTTAAGGGATGTCCTAAAATCATGTGATTACTAATTTGCCCCTTACCCTAATTAAAATTAACCCTAATCTAATAACCGCCCCTAATTTAATCTAAAACAAAAACAAAAACAAAAACAAAAGAATCCCCAAACCTAGCCGCACAAAAAAAAAAAAATTTGAGGAGAAAATTGTTCTCATGTTCTTCTCTTCTTCCCCAAATCGAGTATAAGAATGGTTCTTCAAAAGAAAACCCCAAGACTCCCTGGAAAAGGTCTCGATTTAGCACATCTAGCAAATCAGAAATCATCAAAACCCCATTACTTTTAATTGAATAGAAATCATCAAAATAAGGTTCATATGGAAGTTACAGTGCCTTGTTAAGTTAGGACGCGTTTCACAAAAACCCTAGTTTCTTAACCGAACTTCCTGAAAGGAAGAACACGAAGAACAATGCGGTTCAATAGGATTTAAAATTAGGTTACCGAACTGTGAGTTCGGTTGGTTCGCAAAAATTTCTAAAACTATCTAGTACCCGAACTCTACCCATATTACAAAAAGAAAAAAATTTCCAATGTAACCGAACTGTGCTGTTTGTCCCACTATGTTGAGTTCTCATTCAACCGAACTTTTCCCACTCTGTTCGGTTGGTTCGCAAAAAATTCTAAAACTAGTTAGTAACCGAACTCTACCCATAATACAAAAAAAAAAAAAAAAAAAATCCAATGTAACCGAACTGTGTTATTTTTCCCACTATGTTGAGTTATGATTTAACCGAACTTTTCCTACTCTCTTCGGTTGGTTCGCAAAAATTTCTAAAACTATCTACTAACCGAACTCTACCTATATTACAAAAAGAAAAAAAAATTCTGGTGTAACCGAACTGTGCTATTTTGCCTACCATGTTGAGTTTCAATTTAACCGAACTTGTCCCACTATGTTCGGTTTGTTCGCAAAAAATCTTGACAAAACGAACTCTTCACCAGTTGCATACATGTGGAGTTCGGTTAGATATGTTGTTGGGTTAAAGTTTGCGAACCAACCGAACATTACTCTGTAAATCCTATAAACAAAGTTCGGTAACATGTATGTTAACCGAACGACTAAAAACCTCCATTAAAGAGCGAGTTCGGTAACCTGCGTGTTTGGAAAAAGTAACCGAACTACACTTTCAGATGAGTTCGGTAACCTATTCTTCACATAAGGTAACCGAACAAGCCCAAATCTACTCTAAAAATTTACATTTTTTTGAAAATTTGGAGCAATTTAACCAACATTATCTAAGTTTGAAGCATACCTGGGTACCCAAATACTCTTCCTCCGGTTGTGGTTGGTAAAATCCATCGTTTTTCATGCTTTCCTTCTTCATCTTCTCTAACTTTACTCTCTCAATAATTCTACTTCTTTTTTAAAAAAAACCCATCTGATTTTTTAATCTCGGGTAATTTAGGCATTAATATAAATATCTAGATAAGGGGTGACCTAGATTTACTTCTAATGTCTTACCCAAAATAAAATATGGTCCCCCAAAAAAAACCATGGTCCCCATAAACACGGTTCATATTTAGACCACACGGCTGCCCATCTATCATGTGCAGCCCAACAAAATAAGTTAGAGGTTGTGCTGCCGAGGGATAGAACTCTCAAGTAATAGGCCAGGGGTCCAGGCAAGTAAACAAATACTGCAAAGAAGTGGTGGAAGGTTATGTACGATTGGTAGAAATTATTATGTGTCATCCGGACTTCCGTCTTACTTGTTTGATAAAAAAATCAACTTCTTGATCACTTCAGGGATTAAATTATTCAAATTCAAAAATTCAAAACTTTATTTTGTTTTACAGCTACTTTAATACACATGTCAAAATTATGACAGGGTTAAAGATAACTAAACAAAATTATCTATAGATTAAACCTTCTTCACAAAATCTACCCCCGCCAGGGGTAGCCCTCTCCTCTCTGTGGTCGCACTTGCCATACTGCTACAGAATCAGATCTGCAATTTTACAACTTGCTCCATGTCAAAGAGCATTTTCAATTACACAACCAGTCTCCAAGGGTAGCCCTCTCTAAGGGCCGCATAGTGTTACAGAAACAGATCTGCAATTTTACAACTTATTGTATGTCGAAGAGCCTTTTCAGTTTCACAACCAATCTCCATTCATCAATAGACAGATCTTCCTGCATATTTTAGGATAAAGGGCAGGGTTATGTTTACTATCCTTGGATACAAAAAGGAAAGGAGAAAAATCAGAGAGCAACAAGTATTAACTTACCCGATAGTTAGCTTTCAAAATGTCTATGGACTTTCTGGTTATGTGGCTAACAAGCTCATCCTCCATTTCAAAATGCCTGCCGAACATCTTCTGCTGCTCCTCAGGATTGCCGCTAGCTATCTGCACATATACAAACAAAGAATCCCTTGTTAACTGACCGCAAGAGAATTCTTGGAATGTCTATCATGTAACTTTTAGTCAAACTTGTAAATTACCTTTATGGCAACCTTCTGCCCTTTCTTGGCAGTATCAACTTGCTTGTGGTTAATTTCTATAGACGCTATCCGGCCAATATCAATAAAATCCCTTGATGGAATGCAGATAGGAGTGCCAATCTGAACTCAATGTGATAAAGATGCATAAATCAGTATATCTCTATATATAACAAAATACCAATTAAACAATACTATACAATGGGAACATCCTGCTGATAGAAATAGCCGACTCATATGACTTGCATCAGTAGAAGACAAGACTTGGGGTCGGTCAGTTGAAAGGAACGGTAAGAAGTGTACCTTAAGGATGCCTTCCAGAATATCCACGCCCAAAACAATTGGGTCCTTCTTGTTAAAAACACAATTCGGCATAATCTGGAGAAGACAAGGAAAAACAGCTTCCTCGGCAGCATCTTTCTTCTTTTCTTCCTTAAGATTGTCAATATAAGCCTTGAACTGATCAAACAAGTGATAAATGATATCAGCAATGAATATTTTTACACCGCTCTCTTCTGCAAGCTCACGAGCTTCGGGTGTCACTTTGACATCAAATGCCAAGATGGTGGCATATTCCTTCTTCCTCTCAAGCATGACGCTGGCCCTCATGACATCTCTCTTGTGTACCGGACCTATACTTATACCACTGACAGGTATATTGACAGCTGGACTCTTCAAAAACTCCAGCAATGCCTCCAATGATCCAAGGGTCGACGCTTGAACACAAACACCTTCCCCACTCTTGTCTATCCTGCTCATGACGGTCTTCATGTCCTGCATTGTTGCTTCTTTGATGTCTTCCACGTCGTCATCAGGACCCACCACGTACAGACCAGTGCCTGCAATAGCATGCTCAAGGCCCTGAAAAGAAGTAACAAAAAATGGTTACTGACGAGAACACGTTCAAAATGGAAATACAAACCGTATTACCAATGTGCATCATCAGTCTACGACCAATATCATATGGAAAAGAACAAAACCTGAGCGGTGATTTTCACACCCTGTGCTGCTTTGAGTTCTTTGTGATGGACGTAAGATCCCTGAGGAATTACAAAATGAAATATTGGTAAGGCCATAATTGTGAAATGAATTAGTCTAGAAAATTGTGAAAATCAAGAAGATTATACAATAAAAGTAAATTACTAGGATCAACTTAAATGGGGATAGTAAGGCCATAATTTGCAAATGGTAGTGTTGCTAAGTCATATGAGTTCAACATTGACGCTTTTTCGTTATTCATAAACTCTTTTTTCAAGCAACTATTACCAGCATTGACTTTTTACATATGATAAACACGTGTGGGCCGTACAAAGAAAAATGCAACTAGAGTTTTCACCTTTATCCTTAACTCCTTCATTGGATGTGGTGTGAGTAATGCACGTATAGTAGTAACAATCGGTCCCTACAACATTCACAGAGAGATATAAGAAACTGTCACAGAAAAGAGTTATCTAACATCGGAGGTACATCTTGTAATGCATACCTGCATGCCACAAACCACAATTTGATCACCCTCGTGAAGCACCCCATTTACTAGTACAACATCAATAGTTGTCCCCAGACCTTCAATAACCTTAACCTCCAACACTGTGCACTGCAGAACAGCCATCGTCAAGAGATACATTAGACATGAATCCACAGTTTATATCAATTAGTACAAGTTTATGATGTTCTCCACGAACATAGATAATAACCTGAATTTCATTGGTAAACATAAGTTTCTCCACCATAGTTTTCTGAGTCCACTGAACCAATAATAACAGCATATCCGGAATTCCTTCACCACTGATACATTTGCAAAAAGGAGACACAAAAATCAGCCAGTGAACTGATATAAAAGAAGTGTTGCTATAAAGACGGCTCGTCCCAACCATATAATACAAGCTTGGTGATAGGTTCGACAAACACACCTGATTGCACTTGTTGGAACAATACTGTAGGTTTCTCCCATTTCTTTATTTTTGTAGTACAACTCCGAATTCAGACCCTGCTCCTTAAACTCAGTTATGATCTGAGAAAAGTCGAACACGAAACAAATCAGTTAATCTACATCCTGCCACGTCAAACACCACAAAAGTCGGAGATTTATCTTTACCTGTGTGAGCCTCGATTGGAATTCCATCTGCACATCCTTAGATTGCATCTTCATAGCTTTGACAATCGGCGCATTCTTGCAAGTTTTCCAACCATATAATCTGTCGACCTTTTAAATTTGAAAAGGAAAAAGATATTAATTTCTAATTTTACAGTCGCGGTGTATTATTTCAGTTATCAGCAAAGTAAGCGCACCTTGTTCAGTGCAACTATGAACTCTGTGTTCCGCATTTTCAGAAGATTCAGGGATTCAATAGTCTGTGGTTCCAATCCATGCATGATGTCAACAACCAAAATTGCAATATCACACAAACCAGACCCTCGTGAACGCAAGTTTGTAAACGATTCGTGTCCTGGCGTATCAATAACCAAAAGACCAGGGACCCTCAACTTCGCATCTGCTTTTAACTCCCGCGTTCTCTCTCTTATGTTCTCGGCAGGAAAATAGGTAGCCCCAATTTGCTGTGTAATTCCTCCAGCCTCGCCTTCCTGGACATTAGTTCCTCGGATGCAATCTAGTAGCTTTGTTTTACCAGTATCAACATGTCCCATAATACAGCATATTGGAGAACGTAGATTATCTTCACTCCTTTTCGAAAGTGCCTCCTTAGTCCGTGCTTCACGTTTAGCTGCAGCATCCTTCCTCCTATTCTTGTCCACAACATCAACTGATGGACTATTCTCGTCATCACTATTAACTTCTTCGGATTTTAAGGGTTCAGGAACACCCTTACCAGAAGCAGTAGATGGTTTCGCCGTGGCACCAGAATCTGGTGATGTAGCACGCTTGGTTTCTTTCATCACCACAGCCACGGGCTCAGTTTCATCATCAACCTCTTCATCAAATGCACTCTTGACTGGGATTTGGACATCAGCATCATCCCAGCTCTTAGCGTCCCAATCCTCTTCCACTTCCTCTTCTTCAGCTGCTTTATCTTCATTCTCATGCTTAACTTCCACTTCTTTGGCAGTATCAGCTACAGTTGAGTCTACTTCTCCAATATCCTTCACTTCGACTGCATCAATTTCACTGATAACTTCCACCTTGTCTTCCTTCATCACTGAGTTGTCCACACTGTTTGAAGTAGACGCCTCATTTGCTTTCGCAGGAGCTGGCTTAGACTTCTTTGTTTGGTATTTTGGCCTCTTTGTAGCAGCACCACCTTCTGATGGAGGAAGTACACCCTTTGAAAGAAACTGATTTCTCATTATTTCAAGTCGACGAGCTTCTTCTTTCTGCTTAGCAGTTAAAAGCTTCCCCTCTTGTTTTTTCTTCAGCATCTTCTCTTTTTCTTTTTCCTTTTTCCTTCGCTTGGCTTCTTCTGCTTGTTTCTCGAGTTCCTCTTGCCTGAGGCGCTCTTCTTCCTCCCTCCTTTCTTTCTCTTCCTCTTCCCTCCTCATTCTCTCTTCAAGTTCTTTGCGCCTTTGCAAAGCCTCCTGCATTTCTATAACATGCTTTGGGAGCTTCTTATCAGGCTTTTTACTCTTTGTTTCCTCCTGTTTTGATTCGACTGCAGATGCAGCAGCTGCCTTCTTCTCCTTTTCCTTCTCCTTCTTCTTTTTCTTCTTCTTTGCGGCTGCAGATTCCCCAGTATCTGCCTCTGCTTCCTTCTCCTCACCTGTAGCATCAACTGAGCCAACTGGCTCAGGCTGAACTTGAACATTTTCTTCTATCGGCAGAGGAGCAGTAGGTTTTGGAATAGCGGGAGCCTCACCGAGCTCAGCAAGAATTTTGTCCAGGTCATCTTCCTCCTGGGCAGTTCTTCCACTCTTCTTTTTCTTCTTTTTACTTTTGGAGGTCTCAGCAGGGGGCACATCACTTAATTTAACACTAGCTTTGACATCAGCTTCACGTGTATCATCTTTAAGAGAATGCTGCTCCGTTTCAGTATTATCTTCTCCAATGCCAGCACTGGAGCTGAGTTCATTTACTAATGACCCATTGTTCTTCTTGGACTTCGAAGACTTCTTCTTACCAGAAAAAGTAATAGCTGGGACATCTTCGTCTTCCACAATGGCATCATCACCCAAACTACTAGTGGTGTTGTCATCTTCATCGAGGAGTGCTGCTGAAAATAAGTTGCTGCTCTTCTTTGATGATTTTGAAGACTTCTTCTTACCAGTGAAAGAAATCACAGGCTCATCTTCCTCGTCTAGATTACTTTCTTCTTTAGTCTCCGCGTCCCCTTCATCTAGGATATCAAAACTAGATGAGGCAAACAAGCTACTGTTCCCCTTTTTAGAAGATTTTGAAGACTTCTTTTTGCCAGTGAAAGCAATTACAGGAGGTTCTTCATCACCATCCTTTTTCACACTATCCTTCTCATTGTCACCATCTACAGAAGGTTCTTCATCATCATCTATATTGTCTTCGTTGAGGAGATCAAAAGCCGAGGAGCTAAAACCGCTAACAGTCTTCTTGGATTTTGACTTCTTTTTACCAGTAAAAACAATTGCAGGAACATCATCTTCATCTTGTTCAGCAACTTTGTCTTCATCTTCTTCTTTAGGCTTTGCTGCCTTGGCTTCTCCTTTTTTTCCTTTCTTCTTTCCTACAATCGCCACGGTTTCTTCTTCATTTTTCTGAGGCTCCTCAGACAACTCTGTACCAATAGAATACTCGTCATCTTCTATGACATGCTTTTTTTTCTTAGATTTAGAGGCTCCACCCTGTGGTACAGAAGGGTTCTCGTCGTCACGGTTCGAAGGCTTCTTTTTCCCCATTCACGCTAACTCACCTAAATTACCACAATTCTAATTCTGAAATACAAAGCCCTGATATAAAGCACCACAAAGGAATCAAAAACAGAACAGATAGCTGATGACACTCTATCTTTTAAAATGAAAAGCCATAAAACTTAAGAGAATCATCCAAGTTGTAGAACAATCACATAAAATAGCTAAATACAAAGCAACATACAGAAAACACGCAAAATCAATTCAAAATTCATAGTTAAAAGTGAGATGAAGAATCAAAACGCGGTATTATTACCTTCACCACCAACTTGTATATCTCCCCAATAACTACAGTACCAGACAACCTGAATACAGAAAAAAGCAACACGTTATATGGAGATGGAAACAATGAATCTTTTCAATTATAACACTCTAGGTACAATGGGGAAACAACAATATATATTCTATTGACCTAATCAACAGTAATACCTAATCAACAAAATACTTGTCATAATCCTTTGATCTAATTTCATAGATAACCAGTTCTAAAGTTGTTCGATTTCATAGGATTAAAATCACAATCAAATACTTCACTATTACAACAATCCAATCTTAATCTATTTCAACATTACAAAGTTAATCAAAACATAATCTATACATCGAAATCAAAAGATGAGAATACAAGATATAAAGAAGCAGAAGGAATGGGGAATAAACCTTATTTCCCCTAATTAGATTCAAGTCGAAGAAGACAAGTGAGATCTTCTTAAGCTTGACTAGGGTTTTAGAATTGAGACGGTATCAGTGGAGGAAGGACAAATAGGAAGGGGATTGTAGCTAGGGTTACAGTCTTGCTCTGGTTGTAAGGTGAGAATATGAGATTGCGAAAGAAAAAAGGGTTTTGTTTCCCCGACTTGGTTTTCTTTTATTTTCTTTACGGTTTCCTATTCTGGATCCTATACAAAATTGCCATTCATTGTCCTAGTATTTACGAAGGAAACATGCTATTTTTTGTTTGGATTGGCGCTGGCGTTGCACCAATAAGGGCTAAGAGTTCTAAACACTGAACACGCGTGTGCAAGAGTTATAGCGGTACTCTTTTTGCATCAAAGCGTGGATATGAATGAATGGCATATGCATCCAACATCTTATGCAAGTTTCACCCGGTTTTTTTCCTTTCAAGATTGGGAGATTACAGAGTATCAAAATCCATATAAGACAATTACCCTCCCTAATAGCTGATACCCTCATTAATAATCATATTTTAAAAAAAAATATCTGAAATATTTTTTACTTCAGACTTGAAAAATAAATAATTTCAGAATCTCATTCGATTCTCTTTTTTATGTTTGGCATGGCTTGAAAAGTGTTTGTTTTTGTATTCATTTAATTCTTTTCTCATGCTTTTGGAGTTTTAAAAAGTTTAAACCGTGAATTGTCATTATTATCTGGTGGGATTCTCTTTGTTGAATTCCTCCATAATCCTTCCACGCCCATGACAATATTGGCAAATCGGTTTGTTGGACTCGATCTAGTTGAGCCCGAAGCAAGTAAATGGAGTAATACATAAAATGTTTTATGTACTTCATGTATACACCATGGCATAGATATAAAAAATCATTACATTGTACGAGGGAGCAAGCGTTAACAAGTTATGTCGTTTACTTTTCTTTAAACCGTAAACCTATTCTTTTAAAAACACGCCAACAATATCTTGAGCTAGAAGCCCAAATGCATTAAAGGAGAAAGAGGCATGGGTTTTCATCACACACATTTTCATGCTTCGCCATCTTACTTGTTATCACACATACGTCTATTTTCTATATAAAAAACTAGGTATCACCTCGGCCTACGGCCGAGGCTCAACCTCTGGTTAACAGTTTTGTGGGATTAGCATAGCATAGTATATTATTAGAAATTTTGTTGAAAATGTATACGTCGTGGTTAATTTCATTCGTGCTCATAAGGGAACACTAAAGCTGAATTTGGAGGAAGTCATGAATAACAAAAGAAAAATATTGCAAAGTCAAACATTAGTCAAAATGAAATCATTAGCAAGTTAGGGTGGAATACAATGAACATAAATTGTCTAAATTGGCAATTTACTTTACCATATTTCTGTTAAACTTTTGTAAGGGAATCAGAATTTGGGGGAAGAGTAAGATTTAAAACTTGAAATTTCAAGTTTCAACCCCATTTAATTAGGGCTTCCATATCGTTTGAGTAAAGAATCCATATGAGCACAAAGGTATTGAATATTATTTTTCCATACGATCAAAGAAAAAGAAAATTTCTCTGTCTTAACCTTCCATCGAGAAATAAATTAAGGAAATCATTGTTTATTAGTTGCATGGCTTAGATGCACCACCCAAACATCTATGTGCTTATCTTTACAAGAGACGTGTATAAAGAGAAAATCATTGTTTACAAGGAAATCATTGTTTATTATTTTTGTTTATAAAGAGACGTGTATAATGTCATTTTATAAGAAGTTCCCGGGCGCCATGTTAAAAGAAGTGTTGCAGACGGAAATTTTTCACAACAAACTTGCTAAAAGAAGCATAAAAATACAACTTAGCAGAAACAATGCCCTCGCGGTATGCGATGTCGTAACGCTGATATATATGCAATTCTACTGACGATAGTAAGTACTTCCATCACCTTATTATTGTTGTTTGTGGCGTGGCGTGTCAAGTACATATTGTAAATGGCTAAAAAGGTTGTACCATAGCATAAACTACTGCATAACAACTTTTTCAGTCGATAAGGTCAAATCTTGCTTTAAGCGGAGTTGATGTACATTTTTTTATTGCAGCTCAATTTTCAGAGAGTATTCCCAAGGTACGTTCTCTACGGTCATTTTACGGAGGAACATCTTTTTATAGGGGTATTTATATGGTCATTTCATTCAAACAATTTTAGTCCAAATATAGTGTCTTCTTCCAGTAGTTGACTGCAAAGTGAGCAAGAATTTTTCGCTAACGTTCTTGAGACCCCATGCTGGCATAGTAATTTTGAACGACTAATACATTATGCATAATCTTTCATAATTATAAAAGCTTGTATTCATGAGGCATCTTAAGTTTCAATAGCATGAGGTCATGAGTCGAACTTGAGAATCAACCGTTAGTTATTGTAGGGGAAGAAATTCTCATGATATGGTTTTCTGTAATCAGATTGAATAGTGAACTTACCTACATGCTACAACAGTCAAAGGACATTTTATTGTATCTTGTTGATTGGCATGCACTGGAATGGTAAGAATGTGATCGTTTTCACCATCACATGTATACCGAAGAATCCAATTCAGAAATAACTAAATCTTCCATCTTGTCAATGTAAAGAAGGTATGAAAGAAGCAAAAATGGATTACAAAACCATTAAGCTAAGGTAGCAAAGTGGAACTACAAAGAATATATTTAAAAAGTCGGCACAAATGTGAAAGGTAACAATTAACGCGAGTAGTTACTCACATATTGATTATGTTGTATCATTTTCTTCGTTCTCAATGAAAAACATGTAATCTATTCCTAACATACCCGACAATTATTGCATTGGCACCTTTATGGTAGTCGATCGGTATCCTCTAATGTTCAAGAAAGTCGACTTATTGCACAACTGTATCATATTCATTATCAATACAAATTTTAAGAAAGTTAATTATAAACACTCGGTAGGAGAATGAAAATAATCAATTAAACCGTAAATATGTGTAAAATAATCAATTGCGTTATACAATAGCGACTTCATTGTAAAAATTTTGCTCGTTACCTTTAGCGAGCTACGAATCTGAATCGGAACATTATTCATGGTATTGCAGAAATCCATCATACTCCATTTTTCCTTGAAAACATCATATTCTATTTTTCCTTCAGCGTATCCAAAAACTTATTTAAGGATGTTGCTGGTGATACAAAGGAGTAGATCGGAATTAGTGAAAAAAGTTAGGAATCCGTTTAGTTTAAGAATTATCGAGAATTAGGATTAGTGGTCCGATAATTAAATATGATAAGGGGTTTATACGGGCAGACCTAATGTTGGTTATAATGGGCCGAGATATGATCTCAGCCTTAGGATTTAATAAAGAAAAATAATAAAAATCCAGTCACCTAGAATTGATCTCTAGTCTTTTATCCATCATAGACACCACCTTTCCTTAGAACATTGATACGCTACCATTACACTCCTGTCAAAATAAAAACTTTCGTTAAGATGACACATGCAGATATCAACGTGTATGTCAGAATGCTTGTTGTTGGCCTAATAGTGAATCTCCGCTTCTTTAGATCCGTAAAAAAGCTAGTTGGTGACTCTCTTTTTGCTAGAATTCATGCCCTCCAGGTAATATCACCTAATGCATCTCTAATGCAATGATGTCTCTATTTGAAACCAGGATGGTGCTTGTAAGAATTATGTGTTCCACTCAAGAGCCCTCTCATATCTTGCAGCAGGTAGGACAAAGCTTCTATTAGCCTGGAAAAACTTAATTTAATAAAACATTCCACGTCCACAATGCCTAAATAGTTTGTCAACTACGAGTACTAGTTGATTCCACGTAGAGTGGTGAACATATTATGACAAATATTCTTAAATCACTAGCCAAATATGATATGAATTTTAATAAACTAAGTTCAAAAAGAACAGACTAAATGCACTGAAAACTAGGTATACCAAAAGTTTTGTTTCCGACGACTACTCCGACTTTTTAACTGAATAGATGCTATAATTCTGGGATAATTGTCTGTCATATTAATATATGAGGAAGGATCCCTTCACACTAATATTTTCAAACTATCTCACACTTTGGACTCTATTTTTTTAGCAGAAACCAAAAGGTAGTGTAATTGAAACTAATATTTTGGGGATATGTTCGTGTTTAAAAGCTCCACATATCCACAAAAAATGAGCACATTCCGAAACGTATAACTCCACCATCTACTGCTTTGTAAATTAACCGTTGAAAATCAACGAAATTTCAATCGTTAAAATTAAGATTGGTAGATGGTGAAGTTTGGTATTTCGGAACGCATACTCACTTTTTATGGGTATGTAAAGCTTTGTAAGAAGAGCATATTCCCAAATATTAGCTTCAGATACGTTAACATATAAATTTTATCAAGAAAAATACCATCAAAAGTGTGAGATAGTGTGAATTTAAGAGTGTGAAGGGATCCGTCCTCTTGATGTATTAACATCACATGTTATCAGTATAACAAAATATAATGAGAGATATTTCTATAATAAAGCCTCCATCTCTTGTGTATAACACATTAAAGTCTCCCAATCAGAATGGACCAACGAAACATAATGACTATGAAAAAAATGATAGGGATTATAGCTAAAGCTTGGAAAAGTCAGTACAGTATTGTCTGAAGGGGATGCCTCTACTCTTGATTTCTTTCCAAGGGTCCTAGTTTAGGTTAATATTGAAAAGCCTCTCATTAACAAGCTTTTAGTTAAAGTGGGAAGATACCCGGCTACTGAAATATTTTTTAACTATTTTAATCTTCCATCCAAGTTCTGCTATCATTGTCTTTGTTTTGGTCACAAAGAATCCAAAGTCGTGTCTTAGAGGATATTTATGATATCTCCACTGATTCTCTTTTTCCGGTGGATGACCTACGTTTTCTTAGTGACATTCAAGTCCAAATTTGTAACCCAAAGGATAACGTCGATCACATAAGAAAATCAGAGCATGTAGAATCTTTTCTTGCCATCTCTGGAGTTAAAGAGACCTTCAAAACATTCTTCGAAGCCAACTCCAACTTTGAGTCCTCTTATCCGACTGAGATTAATTTGGCAATGGAACCTTCTCCTTTTTCTGATGTTAGAATGCCTTTGGTTAAAGACTCGGTTTTGGGCAAAATAACTTTTCCCTTTAGTATCCCTGAGAACTGTAATCAATTTCCATCATCTTCTAATGAAGCTGCTAGCTTTTATACTTATGAATTAAGCCGAGTCAATGAGTCGACAATGGTTAGTGAGTTTTGGCCTTCCAAAGTATGCATACATGTATGCGTACCTAAAAAGTCACGAACCAAAAGTATGCGCACCCGTACGCGTACCTCAAAATCCAGCAGAAATTCACGGAACTAAAAGTATGCGCACCCGTACGCATACCTCAAAAGTCTTCGGTATTCGATCAAGAGTTTGTTTTGGCCACAACTTCTTCGTCCGAACTCGGAATGATCTCATTCTTTTTTACATTCTTTTCCTCTTTCAATTCTCTTCAAGATGGTGATCAGAAATCATTAATTTGAATGAGATAAGCTTGGTCTTTGGCCCGTCTCTTGATTTTGAGCGTTTTGCTCCTTTTCGTCGCACTTCTTCCACTTTTCTTGGACTTGGATACTTGGAATACTTCTCTTACTAGCTCTTTTCAGCACTTTGTAGCTCCTTTTTGGATGAATCACCTAACAGAGGCAAATAAGAGAAAACAAGAGTAATAATACGAAAATATGCAAGAATAATAGCTAAAACAAGTATGGAATGGACACTAAAATCATATGAATTATGCACTTATCACAATGCGACGGGATAAACTACAGGTTTTTCTTCCTCATCTCTATCCCTATTTTTGACTACATTTTAAATCTAATCTAGCTTTTAGTTTATTCAGTAAATTATATTCTTTAATCTTATTGTTGTCTTTTATTCTTAATTTGTTGCATAATTAGGTAATCTTATTCTGACTTCATTTACACTAGAGATATTTTGTTATTAGGGTTGATATTTGATCTTTAGTCTAGCTTTAACCTTGTTAATCCTTAATTTTAGTCTAGACATAATGAAACTAATAACTCAGAATGTTCAGGTATGTGGAAACCCTTTCACTTAGAATCATTTAAAGTAGTTAATCAACAAGGAAAAAACTGAAATTATTTTTCTTTTTGAAACTAAATCTCAGAGACACTTAGCCAAATCTCTAGTATCATCGTTTCCTAATTACCATATAGTTGACCCTATAGGTCAAGCAGGAGGTTTGGCTGTTCTATGGAATACAAACATGATTACAGTAGAACCTCCATATATTATTAACCTATACATATTAATAAAAATTTATGGTCCCAACTTGGGCCAGTGAGAAATAGCTAGTAATAACCTTTTCAGTCTAATATTAATGATTTTTTTCAGTTCCTCCTTAAAGAATTTACCTCCAAATAGTAATAATGAGCATTATATATATAGTTACATGAAATTTATGATTAAAAAAAATACTTATTTATAGTTGTTTGAGAAAAAATAGTAATTTTTTGGATTATTATAACATCTTTCTAACTTGCGGATTCGTAATATCTCATCAACATAGATTCCTTCTTGTTGAAGCCAAAATATTTCCAACTTGTCGCGCATGTTTAAAGCTTCCAAGCTTCTTGGAACTACAAATTCCAAGATATATATATGCACTTGTATATTGGAACTATAAAAATGTATATACATCGTCCAAATACAACTACAAATACATTGCACATACATTGAACTTAAATTTTACATTTTTTATGGGTACCTCCCTATATTTATAATTTTGTGAATGCTCAGGAGTATTAATATAGATAGGTTCTACTGTAGTATAATTGTAAACATTTTTTTTTCATACTAATCAATGTGCTCTTACCTGATTTTATGGCAGACCTCACCTTGTAAATAGAAACATAGCATGAGACTCCCTATAAGAGATAAGTATTCAAATAAACACTAGGAATATGCCTTGGATTGTGATAGGGGATGTTAATACGATTTTTGATCAATCAGAAAAATTAGTAGGTTTTCCTTTTTAAAAAATATAATAGTGAATATTATCACAAAATTTAAAAAGAGCTGGTCTTTATGATCTAGGATTCGCTAGATACTAATATCCTTGGAACAACTATAAAAAAAGGTAAAAAAAACATCCAAGAGAGACTAGATAGGGTTGTCCTTAATGCTAAATGCGATTTGCAATTTCCTAATGCCTCTCTTACTCATTTAGTAGCCACTGGTTCTGATCATTGCCTTATTCTCCTTACTCTAGATAATAAAAGCTCTAAGCTAGATTGGGTGTTTAAATTTTATGATACTTGGTTAAAAAAAGCTTATTGTATACATACAAATAATAGAAGAAGCTTGGCATAACTCGATTAATGAAGATCCTTCCACAGATCTTGTACAATATATGAAATCTTTAGGAGTAAATCTGCTGAATTGGAAAAAGAATATTTTTGGCCAGCCTGCTAAGAAAATGACTAAGATTTTTAAAGATATTGAAAGGTTGAAGTCTAGTAGACCTACAAAATATCAACAAAAAAGACTAAATGAAAAACTCATGGAACTAGAATCCCACTACGACAATCAAGAAGCGATAGCTAAGCAGCAACCTAAAGATAATATAATTGAGTTAAGGGAGAGAAATAACAAATTTTCCATACGATTACATTAAGAAGATGCAAATGGAACAAGATAAAAAAATACGACCGGTTATTTCCAACTCTTTTTACTGAAAATCTGGAAGAAACCCCCTCAAATGATTTCACTTTTAATGATATTTCACATGTTATCTCTTCTTTAGACAACTCTAGTATCTTGGTACCTCCAACTAAATAAGAAATCCTCTTAGTCCTTAAAAACATCAAGCTTAATAAGTTTTCAGGTCATGATGGTGTCCCATTTAGCAATTTTTCTTGCACAACTGGGAAACAGTTGGCTCTCAAGTTAATCTAACTGTCCAGAACTTCTTTTCTAATAAGCTAATGAACCCTGAATTATATAAAACACATTTTTTTATTCCTAAATTAAAACAACCAAAAATCCCTAGTCAATTTCGACCAGGGCTTTGTAACACAGTTTACAAGGTGATTGCGAAAATTTTAGCAAATAGAATTAAACCCCTTATGGAAAAAAATAATCTCTCCATATCAGTCCGCTTTTCTCTCCCTCTAGACATATTTCAGATAATATTATAGTGGCCCACGAAATCATTCACTCTTTTAAAAAGAAAAAAGCGAGAACTGGAAGCCTAGGGATAAAAAAATTGATATGTCGAAAACTCTCGATAGAGTCAACTGGAATTTTCTTCTATTTGTTTTGACAACTTTTGGGTTTAATGAGGTTGTGTGCTTGCTTATAGAACAATGCATTTCCACAAACTCTATTTCAGTCCTTTTAAATGGATCGCCAGGGAAATTTTTTAAACCATCGAGAGGTTTACGCCAAGGCGACCCTCTTTCTCCATACTTATTCATAATAAGTATGGAATTTTTCTCAAGACTTTTTCTATCTCAAGAAAACAAAAAACTTCTCTATGGTGTTACAATAACCCCTTCTCTTTTTTTTCGTAGATGGTTGCCTGCTTTTTGTGAAAGCTGGTTTAGTGGTATGTAGAAATTTATTAAAAACAATAGACATCTTCAGTAAGGCTTTAGGTCAACTTATCAACTTCGATGAGTCTGGAGTTTTCTTTAGTAAGAAAGTGGAACCTAGAGACCAATGTTTAGGATCTCATCTTTTCATGGATAAAACCAAGATAAAAACTTTTGAACCCATTCTAGAAAGAATGGAAGCTAAATCTAAAGGTTGGAAAGGTATTTTTCTTTTCGAAACCTAGTAGATCGGTTCTGAAAAGAGTTGTTCAGTCCAGCACACAAACTTTCAATGGGTTGTTTTGT
Organism: Papaver armeniacum; assembly: GCA_023531295.1. Taxonomy (NCBI): domain Eukaryota; kingdom Viridiplantae; phylum Streptophyta; class Magnoliopsida; order Ranunculales; family Papaveraceae; genus Papaver; species Papaver armeniacum. The sequence continues at coordinate 33,341 of JAJJWW010009054.1, forward strand.
TCTCCCAAAGCAAATAACAACTAAAATTAATGCAATACAAAGAGACTTCTGGTGGGAAAAGACTCTGGTGCAAAGGGTTTCTATCCAAAAGCTTGGCCAAATCTATGTAAACCAATACAGAAAGGGGGCTTAGGTTTTAGAGATGCACATATATTGAACCTTGCAATGCTATCAAAAGTAGCTTGGCTACTAATTAAGGAACCGTATGCCTTATGGGCTAAAACAATGGGACGGGTCTAAATACTTTAGCTCAAAATCTCCCATTATAACAAAACATCCAGCCAATTGCTCTTGGATTTGGAAATATATCGGTCAAGGTTTAGAAATAATTTTTTTTTTCTGAATCATGTAAATTTTATTACTAAAGAATGAGCTGAAAATTACAAAAGTTTAACAACCAGAGCTTTTAGTCTCAGCTGAGAGATAGCAAAAAGTAAAACTAAAGATTACCAATTAGTACTTATTACAGAAATACTATTCAACAAAATCTGAAATATATACCATCTTCCCTCTCCAAAACTCCAAGAAAGTTTGGTTTTGTATCATAGTATATTACTTCATCCCTTTCCAGCAGTGCTCCATTTTTTGCCATTGTATCAGCAGAGGAATTAATTTCTCTTTTTGGATGCCTGAAGCTGATTGAAGTGATGCATTGCAATATGTTCTTGCATCTGTTTACCACAATCCAGGGAATTTTACCACTGTTAAAAGCCACTAACACTGCATTTGAATCCAGACTAAAACACACATCTATCATCTTCTTACTCACAGCCCATTCACCTGCAACAATTAATGCCATTACCTCATCAAGATAATTGGTTGCTATGCCCAAACCTCCTGATGCAGCACCAACACAACTCCCATCATCAGTTCTTGCCACAAAACCAAAACCTGCCTTTCCTGGATTCCCTTTTGAGGCTCCATCACAACAAATGAGCACTTGATGTCTTGCTGGTAAGGAAAAGAAACATTGTTTTACTGCAGTATTCTGAGCTTTGATTCATGTGACACCAAAGAACAAGAAAATTTGTAGTTCATAAACATTTCCCCACATCTTCCCTTTTATTTTGATACCACATTCTTTGGTGAAGCTTTTGATTTTTTGTTGAAATTTTATCAGATCAGGTTCTTCCTTCTCATAGATTACTCTGTTTCTAGTCTGCCACAGTTCCACCAATACATTGAAAGCACATATGTACCATATTTCATGCACAGCTGCACTCTTTCCTTTGACTAGACTAATAACCTCTTCAAATGATGAAGGATTTATAAATCTAAAGACTCCCCCCAACCAATGCCATATCTTTTCACTGAACTGACAATGCCATAAAATATGTTCCATTGTGTCTTGATTATTCCCACATAGGTAGCACTTGGACACTGTTTGAAGGCCTTTTTTTCTTACTGATTCTTCTGTTGCACAATCCCCTCTCAGAATTTTCCATAAATTTGCAGAAGTGTATGGATGAATACATGGATTCCACACTTTACTTGCCCATGATACAACTGGATACTTTGTTCTCACCAACTGTGCTGCATTAGCCACAGTGAATTTACCAGTAAGATCTCCAATCCATACTCTTCTATCTGGCCCTGCACTTAGCATTGGAAGATCTGTGGCATCAAAGAACTGAAACATGCACTCAGGAATGTCCATTTCCCTTCTTGGATTAAGCTTCCCACTTTCATGTCACTATTCTGCAGAATGTATGGATCTTCTGAGTATCTTTCAATTAAAGCATAATTCTTTATCCATTTATCTTTCCAAACATAAATTCTTTTTCCATCTCCCACTAACCATCTACATCCTTCATTAAACTCAGACATTACCCATTTTATTCATGGCATAATAGATGATTGCTTATATGATGTGCTTCATTCTCCTTGTTTGTTTTTATACTTGGCTCTCATAAACTTTGTCCACTCAACATCTTCAGTTTCTATCTTCCATAACAATTTCATTAACAATGACTTATTCATTACTTCCAACCTTCTTAAACCCAGACCACCTTCTTTCACAGCAGAATTAACTGCATCCCACTTTATGGTGATCAGTTTCTTTATGGCAGGGTCACCAGACCACAAAAAATTTCTTATTATTCTCTCACACTCCAATATTACTGATTTGGGCCATTTATAAACTGACATGATATAGATAGGCATGCTGCTTAAAACAAATTTAACAAGAGTCAATCTTGCTGAGAATGCTAGTAACTTACCCATCCAACCAGCAAGCATCATCTGCATCAATTCAATAATCCCCCTAACTTGATATGTTTTCACTCTACGAGGGTTAAGAATCACACCTAAATACTTATCTGGAAATTCTGATAGTGCCATTTGAACATGTTCTGCAATCTGTTTTCTCCTTGTGTCAAAAAATCCACCTACAAAGCACTTGCTCTTTGCCTTGTTAACTTCTTGACCAGATGAAAGTTGATATTTCAAGAGTAATGCCATTAGATTTGTTATAGTATTTTTATGTCCATTACAGAAGATAAAAATATCATCTGCAAACATCAGATGAGTTGGTTGACAGCCTCCTCTATTCGCCATAGATTTTATATATACTTCCATCTTGCAACAATTTAGATATATTTCTACTCAAAACTTCTTCTGCCAAGACAAACAAAATTGGAGATAAACGGTCCCCTTGTCTTAAACCCCTTCCAACTCCAAAGAAACCATTAGGACCCCCATTAACAAGCATAAATATTTTGGCAGATTCAAAAAATTTCCTTAACCATCTGATGCCTAGTTCTAAGAAACCAAATCTTCTAAGTACTTCAAAAAGAAATTTCCAACTCAAATAGTCATAAGCTTGAGTGATATCAAGCTTGAGACCTACATTTCCACCCCTTCTTTTAATGTTTAATTCATTTACTAATTCTGAAGTAAGAACTACCTTCTCATGAATGTTTCTTCCTTTTATGAAAGCCCCTTGTTGTTCAGATATCATCTTCCAAAGCATAAAACTGATTCTTGAAGTAATAATTCTTGTAATAATCTTGAAATTAAAATTAGCCAATCCAATGGGTCTGAAGTGATCAGCTCTTTTTGTACCTTGAATCTTAGGAAGTAAGATTAAGAAATTAGAATTCCAACCTTTTGGAACGAACCTAAATCTCCAACAGTACTGAATGGCTTCCACTAGTTCAATTCCAACAACATCCCATGCAAATTTATAAAAACTTCCAGGATAGCCATCTGGGCCAGGAGAACTATTAGAATCCATTGCAAAAACTGCTTCTTTTATTTCTTCATAAGAAGAAATAACATCCAATATTTCATTATCTTCTTCATTTAAAACTTTAGGAATGACATCAAAAATATTTTCAGCGGGCTCCACTCTTCTTTCCTCAAATTTCTTGTCATAATGATTGACCAACAGATCAACTATTTGTTTTTGGTCAGTTACTAAAGTTCCATCTACATTTTCCAACTCAAAAATATTATTTTGAGATTTCCTTATTCTCATACAAGTATGGAAAAAAGCAGTATTAGCACCCCCTTCCTTCACCCATTTGACTCTCGATTTATCTCTCATTAACTCATTATACTGTTTAGCAGCCATTTCTTGTTTGCCTCTTGCAGTCACTAGATTATTCAGTAGATCAATATTCTCAGGATCTGCATCAGACAACAGTGTTGTAGCCAGAACTTCATCATCAACCTGTTGAACTTTAATTTTCAAGTCTCCAAATACCTCCCAATTCCACTGCTTAAGAATATTTTTCAACCTCTTCAATTTACTTAAGAAAATAAAAGCAGGGTTGCCCTCACATCCTTCAGTCCATGATTCTACAATTACTTTCAAAAAATCAGGATGAGTTGTCCAAACTGATTGATATCTGAATGGAATGTTTTTTGGTTTTTCTGAGTTGACCACTCCACCAAACAATGGACCATGATCAGAAGTACATCTAGCTGCAACTTTATAACACCAACCCTCATATAATTCCAACAATTTAGTGTTGTAAAAAGCTTTATCTAAATCACAGAGTATTCTCTTCTTACCAGCTCTGTTGTTGCACCAAGAGAATTTGATACCTGATCTTGTAGCTTGTATTAACTTGCAAGTTTCTAAACAGTCTCTAAACTCCTTTATGGAAATCATCAAAGGTTTTCTGCCACCAAACTTTTCCTCACAGCTTAATACTACATTGAAATCACCAATTACCATCCATGGTAAATTCAGTTCACTAATCTGAACTAGCTCCTCCCATAAAACTCTTCTGTCTATAGTAAGACATTCAGCATGAACACCAGTAACTAAAACTTCTCCAACTTGAACTGTGATAGCTTGTCTTATGGATGAGATAACAGTTGGTTTAGGCAGAGAACAATGCCAAAAAAGCCAAATATTACCTTTTGTAGCTTCACTAGAATTATGAATGATCATCTGACACATCCCAGGTAACTTTAAACTCCTACAAATTTTACTAGAAACTCTTATTTTAGGCTCAGCAACCCATAATAAAGAAGGATTAAAATTAGGGATATTTTGATTTTGGGTCACAAAAAAGTGACCAGATTTGCGTTTGGGTCACACAGAACTTTTAATTAGAGTTTGGGTCACATGACTGTCATTGACCAGTTTGACAGTTACAATATCTGTTAAATAAGGAAATGACCAACATAAAATTAGATTTTAGTTTATTTACTAACCCAGCCACTGGATTTTCTGTTAGTCACGTGTAAGACATCACCCTTGTACACCACCACCACCACCACCACCAGCATCAGTTGTATCAAAAATTGGCTAAACCTACACAGAACTTCAAGTGCTTCCCATTCAATTTGTGTAAACCAGATTACCAAAATAATAGTATTCAATTTTTTGTTGCTTTCTAATTACTCTCATCTTTCTCTATCACCATATCTCTGGTGAATTCTAATAAACCCAAACTCCAAATTTCTTTTCTACTTTTTAATGGAAACCCAAATTTCAAATTAATTAAAATTAAAGAATCATCAATTTGAATGAAGAACAACCACCCACTTCCTTAATTAGCAAAAGAAATTGCAAATTTTTTTTTTCTCAGGAACCCTAATTAAAGGAAATCCCATAATTACATTCAAAAACTTAATTGAGCTAACGAATTAACACAACCCCATTGTCTAATCAAACCAACAGTAAAGAATTTGACCCGTCAATCATTAACATCTTCAATAAAAAAATCAAACAATTAGGTTAACACAAACAAAACCAGAATTCATCAATGTTACTCTACAGAGATAAAGTCAAACCAGCAGTAATGCATCCATCCATCTATTCATCATCTTCTTCTTGTTGTTATGCTGCTGCTACACAAAACAAATCATGCTTCTTCTTCTTCTTGCGCTCCAGGCATGTTTTTGGTTTTCTTAAAATGTTAACGAAGGTTTCTATTAAATTGAATACGGTACTAATCCAATTCCGATTATAAATATCCTACTTTATTATTAGTCAATTCCTCATAATCATGAACAAAAAAAATAAACGCATCACTGAGATTCTTTTTTACAGAGAATGGAGGCGGCAAGAACATGGATAAAGAAAAAGAGAGAAGATTGAGTCTTCGTTCTGGTCGGATTCTTTTTCATGTGTTTCAGAGTAACACGTGCGACTCACGTTACAAACTAACTGAATCTAACGGCGTTAAATAAATAAAAAATAATTTTAAATAAAAAATATTTTGCTAACTGTCAAGACAGTCAACCATGGTCATGTGACCCAAACTCTAATTAAAAGTTCTGTGTGACCCAAACCCAAATCTGGTCACTTTTTTGTGACCCAAAGTCAAAATATCCCTTAAAATTATTTACTAAACTCCTTAATTTCTCTTTGGCTTGAATTCTTTTCAAGCCTTTGAGATTCCAGAAAATTACTCTCGTTGAGAAGAACTGGTATGAGAAGTATTAGAACTCCCCACTCCTGCATTTGTTTTAACTGAAATATGAGCTTGCTTTCTTGTAACAATATTTGGAATACCTTTAGTAGCTTTACCCTTAATAGGTTTACTGATAACTTTAGAGAAAATCTGATCTTATTTTTCAGCCACATCCACTAATGCTTGAAACTTGATTGGGGATACAATATTCTTACCTGAAATTGTATTACCTTTGCTGAGATAATTCATAAATATAATATACGGGAAGTTGGTAATGGACAGAGTATTAATATCCGGAATAATAATTGGATACCTGGTCTTGTTAGAGCATAGCTCGGTTGAACCCACCAAGCGTTGGTATGTCAAGTTTGGTTGTCATATTTTAGTGAATCAAAACTCATTTTAAGAGTCTCTTGATTATGTACTAGAGTCAACTTCGTATATGTTAGTTTGAAAGTATTAGGATATGAGACATTACAAGTATTGCGAATACTTGAAGAAGTGAAGAAGTAAGAAGCTACAACGACAACATCATCCTTCCACTTGAGGTTAGTGATATTTGGCTTGAACTGTTTCATTCCCTAACGTATCTTTCAAGTCGTGCATATTGAAAACAAAACTGCGAAGCATGAACACTCTAGATAGACATAGTATTAAGGAATACAATAGGAGGTTTATTGCTTAACCATTAAACTTTGTAGATAAGACATCTACATAATCGTTTAAATGCTATTGTGATTATGTATGGGTATGAGGTGAGGATTTCATCTTAGGAAATAATGTTTTACATGTGTTTTAAGGAAGTCAGTTCATAAACTTGTTTTATGAATCGAAAAGGAAATCGCCAGGCGTTATAGGTATTGTTATTCATTACATATCTTGTGAACAACCAATATGTGTGATTTAGTATAACCGCTCATGACTTGTTTGTGTTCCTGGTAAAACTATTCACAAAGGCCTGACTTATGTATTGGTATGAATTTTATTAGTGAAACCGATCTTAAGTAATCACCTGAGATGGTATGATCGAGTTTGTGATTTTGTGTATGACCGACTCTGGGTAAAGGGGAACCGATCCTAGTAAGAGGTGCAACACATCACAAAGGGGAATCGATCCTTGTATGAGGTGCAGCAAGTTTTTAGTAGAAAGGGGAACCGATCCTATGAACATGTGCAACACGTTTTTAGGCAAAGGGGAACCGATCCTATGGACATGTGCAACACATATAAGTTAGATACCATATATATATGGGGAACCGATCCTACTAGTCAGCCGAATTTTGGAAAGCTAGTGTGACTATGCACAATACTCACATGGAGGTAGAACCGAAACTTATTTTGGTAGAACCGTTAAACCCATGATTTGTGATTGAGTGTTCTTGTTCAATCACATAGTTCTTGAAAGTCAGATGAACCAATTCTAAACTTGTTTGGAAGTGTGGCAAATCGGTTTCAAGGTTGTAAGTATGAAAGAGTACTTACAAAGTAAGGATGTCGACATACTTTGAACACGTGCTGTAATGTTTATCTTTAATTATTCAAAGTTATTCCTTAATATCTAAAGGAAGAAAATCCCATGATCAAAAGATAAATAAGTTAAGAATATTTTATTTAAGGTTTTTAATTTTATTTTAGGAAAACGAGAATTAGTAATGTGCATTTACAAGTTGAAATTTTTCCAAAGAGATTTTCGGTCATTATTTTGGACAGAGCATTTCCAGGAATTATGGAAACCGAATTTGGAATATATTGTATATCTTGAGAATATTTTCGGTTTTGGAAATTCCTTGGTGTCCAAACTTCCTTGTCTATAAATACTTGAAGTTTGCATTTCTAGCAAACTAATCCTTCGTGACAACAAACTTCCCCAGTTGTGTTGTTACTGGTGTAGCCGCCTATTCGGAGAGGAGGGTAACCTAATTAGGCGAAATCTCTTACGGCCGCTCATTTTAAAGTCTTCTTTGGGATTGAGAATCTCTATTAGTACCGTTGGTGGGAAACTAGATAATTGCGGTTTATCTTGTGTTTTCGATTGATTTGATTGACTAACGGTGGTTGAACTTTGATTGCACCTAGTTTGTTTATGCTTGAGAATCTTCTCTTCTGATATAAAATTCACTCAAACTAGATCGAAGTTTCGACAGGGATCTTTAGACTGTTTGTAGTTCTAAAGACGATCTTGTGATAATCCATTGTTAACAGACTCCGTTCTGTGCGTGATTGATCACAAGAGATTCAAGTTGTTGTATGCAGGTGTTTATTGAAGATCTAAGAGGATTTGAAGAAAAACAAGATATTGAAGATTTCTGATTTGGGGTTCATAATCTTTGGTGTGCACAATACTTGTTTCGATATAAAAGGATCCAACTATAATCGGTTTATCCTTGTGGTAGATTGGATTGATTAGTTGTGTAGATCGGCATCAATACAATTCTTTGTGATTAAAAGTATTGATTGCAAAATCTTAACAATTACTTCGGTAGTTGAGAATAAGATAGATCTAAGAACCTGACGAAGGAGTTTATTGAGATAAACAGAAGAGCCTTTGTCGAACTCACATCACTTGGTTTAAGAGAGTTGCTACCAAACAAATTTGTTGTTCCTTTACTGTTTGGAATACGAACCAAAGGAATTGTTCCAAGTACGTGACTTATTCATAAGTTGGAGGCGTGGGAATACAGACGGAAATAGGTGAACTATAGGTTTAGTTGCTTGGTCTCAACTATACAAAGTTGGTTTAATTTTGTGTAGCGGCTTAATCCTGAGAGTATTCAATTCTGGACAAGGTCCCGGGTTTTTTTTGCATTCGCGGTTTCCTCGTTAACAAAATATTGTTGTGTCATTTACTTTTGTTTTCCACATTATAATTGTTTTATTATAATTAAAGTAAATTACGCAAACGTTAATTCCTATTTACTTGATAAGCAATCCTATTGTGTTTGGTTAAGTCCGAACCTTTTTATCAAGTAAACATACTTCGTTGTTGTATTGTCTCGATCTCGTATCCATAGACGATCACACGAAGTGTGAACCGATTAGTTGCATTGTCTCGACTCAGTCCATAGACAATCACTTTCGGAGAAAGGACTTATAGGTAGAAAAAGTTTTAGCTTGAGGTATATTTGGGTACCCTCGCCTTTTCAGGTCTATATGAAAATTTAGCTACCTTCTGTAATTCAACTAATAATCATCTAACCCTGGTAGCATAATTAATTAACCCTGTTTCTTATACATGGAATCACTCACTTATTATCTCTGTTTTATATGAAAATATTGCATCTAAAATTAGAACACTCACTCAGCTTGTTGCTAGGCTATCCACCAAGGCCTTTGTATGATTGATTTCAAAAGAAATATCTTGATTTGTTCATAAAAAAAAAAAAAAAAAAAAAATTAGAACATTTACCTTTTTTTTGTGTGGATATCTTTCAAACACAAAAACAAGACCAACTTAGACGGACCCTAACCAAATCAGGTGAATACACATTTAAGTCTTTGTATGATAAATTGAATGAAACATGAACTGATAGTGTCAGCTTATTTTTGCCTGAGTCTTTTTTGGAAATCTCTATGGAAATTAGATGTCTCTCAAAGAATTAAACTGTTTTTATGAAAATGTTTACATAATGCGCTTTCTACAAACTCTAAGCTATTTGGAAAATTAAAGGACATAGATCCATCTTGTACTATGTGTGGAGTATAAATTGAAACTACTGAACATCTTTTGTTCCATTGCTTTTATGCTAAGTAGAGTACTGGAACTCAGAACTCAACACCTAACCCTATATCATTGAATCTAGATACTACTTGTAAGATTCTTGACCTATGTAAAGATTGGTTTAACAATGTTAGACAAGAAATTTATACATAATTAATTCTTACTAAAATGTGGTTCATTTGGAAAGAAAGGTGCAATAGAGTTTTTGAAGATAAATACAAACCCCCTATAGTCCTGCCTTAAAAATCCACAGGCACATTTCTTTTTGGTCTAATAGGAAATGCAAAGCCAGTAAGAATAAGAAGACTACCAAGAAGATACCTAACCCTACTTGGCTAGCACCCCAAAAAAGTTCTTTAAAAATAAATGTGGATGCAACATGACTCTCAGAACTTCTACCATCCAGTTTTGCTTTAACTATGAGAAATGATACATGGACATTCGAAAGAGGAAGAACATGATCATCAACTAGTCCAGACCCTAAAGAAGCATAAGCTATAAGAATATTGCAGGCAGCAACCTGGGCTAAGGAGAAGGAGCTCAAGGATTTTCGCATCGAAGGAGATTGTGAAAGCCTTTTCAATTATCTTAATGGAAAGAACTCAAACATTTCTTGGCGCAATAGAGCTATATTAGATGAAGCAAATAGGATAGGAAGACAATGCACCAACTTTTTGGGATTTCATTTTGTTCCTAGATTAGGAAATATGGTTGCCGATACTCTAGCTAAATTTGCACAAACTTTAAATTCAGTTTAAGATCTCCATTTTGTATTCAACACCATCTATCAATAGATAAATCTAATATGCGGAGAGTTAATCAAACCTCCATTAGATGGCTCTATTACTGTTGTAATTCAGACTCCTTCAGAGTCTTAAGTTTTTAATGAAATATCTTATTCACCAAAAATAAAATAAAAGGATTGACCACAGAGAAATTGTAGGATTACAAGAAAACAAATGAGAGAAGTAAATTTTAAACTTTTTATGCTTCAAACGAGGGGGAAAAAAAGACTCAAATCAGAGGCAGAACATGATTCTAATAACTCTCATTTAATTAGAATTATGTAATTTATTCTAACAGAAATCCTCCAGATGATTTTTTGCAGCCTTTTATTGTTACTCACAAAGTGGTAGCTAGGATGCATAAGAAAATATTAAAGATCAAAGATGGCATACAAAGAGGTGCGACATAATAGTTTCTTATTCGCACCCAAAATGAAATCCACACACGGCTGATATCATCAATTGTACGGTCTGATTGATGTACTGTTTTACCACAGGGTCCTTCATAAACATGCAAAAACATGATTGACTGTTTTCAATCCCTCCACAGCAGTCGGCAACTCCTTTGAGGCTTGGATTCCTAGCTAGTTCCATGCAGGGTAAAAAAGGCACGATACTGCAACCACCCACAGGTGTGCAAGCAGATTTAGGTGATGGAACAACAACCATGGAGGTACCGTGGACTTTGTTCAGCATCAAAACAAGAGATATAAACATTGCTAAATAGTAACAAGTCGAGCCGGTCTTCATTTTCGATTTGATGCACAGAACTTATAAGGATATGAACCTTCAGGCAATGAGTTCTTCAAGCCAATTTATAATAGGGGGAGAGGGCTGATGTCAAGAGAAAGCTAAACGTATAAGCCTTCCAGAAAAGCGTGCATTACTAGTGCGCTGCAATAGGAGTCAGTTGTGCCGTGCACTACTCTGAATTTGAGAGAGAATATAATACCACGTCCGTGAATTGGAAGCTTCTGCCATATCATACTGATTTGCTTAAGATTGTAGACTCTTATTTCCAGTTCACAAAATTGGTCAAAAAGACCAAAATCAATAATTCCTGGGTGAAAAAGACACTTAGGTTTTGATACTGTTTAAATAGCCAAAAAAATTAAAAAGATATTGTTTAAATGGACAAAAATTTTAGGCGGGGATAGGATTTTCAAATATTTTTTTCTTATTTTTATTTTCAGATATAGGCTAAGCGGGGATGAATCCAGGTTTCATCCCTATTTGTACTTTTTTTTACTGTCCCTCGTGTTTTATTTTTTTTGCAGTTTTTAGTAGGAGCTGGGTATGCCATATTGCCAGCTGGTTCTCCATTTGTCACTCTCATAATCTCATGTCATGATTTTAATAATACGCAATAATTCTTCAGTCACCCTAACCAAACATTTTCTTGGTTATCCTAGCTATTACGAATTCTTAAGAGGATTTGTCCCCCAACTGCATTTGTTATATGAACATGACAAGTATTTTAGGTTTATAACAGACAAACAACTAATGTTTACGCTTCATGGGTTCTCCTTTGTTGAATCCCTCCAAAAAATAGTTGACAACTTTTTTTTATCTATTTCTTAAACCCAAATTTGAATTTGACTTCAAGTTCATCCAACTAAAATCCTCCGTAACCTACTCTCAACGGTGCTGCCTTACTGCATTTGAAATGATGTTAGGCCACGTAACCACGAGTCATGTGTAAATACTTTTTTAAGGCATAAACGTTCAGCCAGAGGCTAGTATCTTGAACAGCCCAATCAGTGCAGAGATTTTTCTGAAACAGAGCTTATGCGTGTATCTAGCAGTCCCATAGAAGATGAAAATGCAATGCAATAAAGTGACTACCTTTCCAAGCTCCGGTCAGATCATAACATATTTAGTTCATCTTTTAACACCGTTCATTGCAGTTATGATAAGAAAGATAGGTCGATTTGTTTTCACAAAATTGGTCAAAAAGACCAAAATCAACAATTCCTGGGTGAAAAAGACACTTAGGTTTTGATCTTTTGTTTAAATAGCCAAAAATTAAAAAGATATTTGTTTAAATGGACAAAAATTTTTGATGTAACCAGGTTTAAAGTCCATTTTCAAATATTTTTTTCTTATTTTTATTTTACTGTGGGGATGCATCCAGTTTTCATCCTTGCTATTTTTTTAAGTATAATAAGGATGAATCGACATCCTTCTTTATTTTTTTTTGGCTATTTGTACTTTTTATTCCATTTCCGTGTTTTAATTTTTTTTGGATGAAAGTGACATTTTTTTTTTTTTTGTATTCATCAGTGGAGAAAGTGCTTTAAAATCAAATGATATCTACAAAATGAAACACCTGTTAGATTCCATGAGGATTGAAGAAGAATTTCTTTATAATTTTGAGTCGTAAACTTAGCCTGTATCAGAAGCCATCACAGACTATTCACAGTCGTAACATTGTTATCAAATCGAAAATAGATTTAATTTGCATGAACGACATTTTAAGAGCACAGAACAAAAAGGATTGTAACGTTCAATTAAATTGTTCATAGTTATTAATTTATTGAATCATAGATATCATTATTGTTATACAAATCCCATAGAAGATCTTAACAGACATTTTTATTGTTACTGTGTACATATACACATAGCGGTAGCTAGCTAAACGCATAAGAAAGTATTACAGATCGGCAATGGCATGGCGAGATAGACTGGAGCGGTTTCTTCCTAGCACTGAAACGTAAAGCCACACATGCCGTGCATCATCATTTGTATGTAAGGAGTAATGTACTGTTTTACAGTAGGGTCCTTCATATAGGGGCAAATGCATTGTTGATTATCCATAATGCATTTGCAGCAGGCTATAATTCCCTGAGGGGTTGGATTAATATCTAGGAAAATACACGGATTGAAGTTTGCCATATTCTTGCAATCTTTTTTTTGGCCCTTCTTGAAATCATGAGTTGATGTAGAGGAGGGCTTAGCTGCTGCAAAATCATCCCTGGAGGTAGCATGGACTTCGTTTAGCACCAAAACAAGAGAAAGAAACATTGCTAAAAGATGCAAGCTGAGCTAGTCTTCATTTTCGAAAACTATGATGTTTAGGAACTTGAGAGGCTGTGAGTTTGAAGGCAAATAGGTTCTTCACCATTTATAATAGCCCACAGGTGGTGATGTCAAGAGAAAGCCAAACTATATTACCCCTCTACTAGGGCTGCACATGGGCGGGTATGGGCGGGATAAGCTCAAACCAACCTCGCACCCACAGGCGATTTTTCTTTCTCATAACCAACCTCAAGACCTGACAAACGGCTGGCGGGTTTTGTTACCCACCCGTGCGGGTAGAGGCGGGTTTGGGTTTAAAACCCTTAATAATTAAATATAATCCAAAAATTAGATATGCGATCGGAGGAGGAGGAGTTCATATAATCACGTGCACCACATTGAAATTTTCAAGATTACAATCCATGAAGTCCGCTTTAATATATTTCATGACGCGTACAACTTAATTATAGTGATAGCAAATCGAATACCTTGTTTTATTTTTGATAGTAAAGAAATCTACGAGAACGTTAAGAAGGCGGCTCTTAAATTGGCACCTCTGTGGATATGTTCACACACACAAGACACCAACAACCATTGAAAACGTGAAGTCTCTGGGAGAAAGGGACAAAAGAGGTGGTCTAGGGAGCGAGCCGAACTTCTAAGGCCGATGTGAAGGATTATTTAATCAACGGTGTATATTGAGCGGGTTTTCGGGGCGGGTATGGGCGGTATGACCTAAAACCAACCTCGCACCCACAGACAGCGGGTTTTAACCAACCCGCACCCACAACGGGCGGGTATGGACAAAAACCCACGGGTTTAGCGGGTACGGGCGGGTATGGGTATCGTGGGTGGGTCTTGTGCAGCCCTACCCTCTACATAGATAAACGTGCAAAAATTACTAGTACATGTGGCAATGGATGTTCACCCATAACCATACACTCTTTGGTTTATTCTGGCAGTTGCTAACACTTAAGAGATATGTCTTCAAACTACACTTTGTTATCTGTTAGTTGTCACAATTGCTAGTGTGGAAACTACACTACGAGTACTTTGCCCGTCTTATTTCCAACTACAACGGGCATCTTTATTTGCGTAATCATCAGTGAATTGGGACATTTAGCCTGGTGACCTGGTCCTCTATGGAATGGAAAACAGGGTAAGAGCAGTCTTCATGAAAATTATGGTGGAAGTACCCAACATAAATACAAAACAACATGAAAAGTATTTTGGAACTTGTGCTCGCAATTTATCAACGGCGGCCACTCGTTTAGTGTTTCTATCATCATTGTAGGACAGAAATTACATTATCCAGTGGGGAAAATATATCTGTCTCTCTATTCTGGATTTTCACTTTTTTAATTTTTAATTACTAAATACATGTCAGTGTTTGTATGTCAGAAATTTGTGTATACAGGGCGTCAGAGATTTGATGCTCCGCTAAAACTACATAGTCAACCGAAAATGATACGCATCCCCACTCCCATCCTCTACTCCCATCAACAGTCTGAAATAGAACTCAAGTTGCTAAACAAACTAAAATTGTCAGATTTGTCAAGACTCAAGAGACTTGACGCTTTAGGTTGAATTTTAAGCTATAATTCACGTAACCTAAAGATAGCCTGAAAAAGCTTGTCCAACTTCGAACCGTTGATCTTCCACGTTTTTCATAGCTTGGATTTGACTGCACCATAACCATCTTTGTTGAATTCATCAGTGAAGAAAGTGTTTTAAAATAAAATGATATCTACAAAATGAAACGCCTGTTTCGCATTCTACAAGGACTTTTGTAACTCATCGAAGAAGAATTTCTTAATAATTTGAGTCGTGAAATTCTGCATATGCTTAGCCCGTGTCAGTCAGAATAACATGGTATTGAGAGTGGATCAGGTCATTTTTATAGATGGTATTGAGAGTGGATCAGGTCATTTTTATAGAATCGGAATTAGATAAGAACATAACAAAAGGATTGTAACGTTCAATTAAACTGGTCATAGTTAATTTATTGAACCATGGATATCATTATTGTTATACGAATCTCATAATAGATCTTTAACAGACATTTATTGTTACTACTACATATGCGTACACATAGCTAGCTGAAGGCTTAAGAAAGTGTTGCAGATCGACAATGGCATGGCGAGATCGACTGAGCAGTTTCTTCCTAGCACTCAAACTTAAATCCACATGCGCCTTGTATCATCATTTGTATGTAAGGAGTAACGAACTGTTTTACAGTAGAGTCCTGCATATAGGGGTAAAATGCAAGATTGGTTATCCTTAATGCATGTGCAGCAGGCTGTAAGTCCCTGAGGGGTTGGATTCAAATCTAGGAAAATACACGGATTGAAGGCTGTGATATTCTTGCAATCACCATCTGACCCTAGAGGAAGGCTTAGCTCCTGCAAAATCATCCCTGGAGGTAGCATGGACTTCGTTCAGCACCAAAACAAGAGAAAGAAACAATACTAAAAGATGCTTGTTTAGCTGATCTTCATTTTGGATTTCGATTGTCTAATCGCTCACACTTACAAAAAAACTATGATGTTGAACTTGAGAGGCTGTGAGTTTGAGGTAAAGAGGTTCTTCACCATATAGTCCACGGGGGTGGTGTCAAGAGAAAGCTAACTCCTCTACATATACAAACGTGCAAAAATTGCTAGCTAGTTTATGGTAATGGATGCTGACCCAATAACCATACACTTCTTTATGGTTATTCTCGCATTTGTAACACTTTAGAAGGATATGTCTTCAAACTACCATTTGTTATCTGTTAGTTGTCACAATTGTTAGTCCAAGCACAATGATACGCCATTTCTCCTTAGATATCCCCTATTTGTAGGGAAATCCATCTACTATGGTCTCCCATGTAGCTTAAGTGTGGGAATATCTCTTAGCTATACTTAAAAGTGATCACATTTGATCCCGCTTGTAGAGTAAGAGCAATCACACGGATACTCAATTTGTGTAAAAGTTATGATTTTCAACATATACTGAGTATACGTTTCTAATTTTCACAGTTTATCTCTTTTTCACTATTTTGATTTACTAAAACTCTTTAGTGGAATTACGTTTCTTCGGTATGTTTGTCGCTGAATCCATGGAATCAATGCTTTCCCATCGAATCTTGTCCAAGAATCCTCCATGTGAGTCCGACCTCCCCAAGATTTGCCGGACAACAATGTTAGTTGACCGCCAAGAATGCCGCAGAAACCGTGCAGAGATGGGGTGGTGGTGGGTCCCACCATTAATCCCACCTCAGCAAATCTCCCCTCAGTATTCCTCTGGCTGCTAGATCTCCCTACCCGGTTTTTTCAAGTGATATTTGGTTGTCAACGTAGCATCATTGTTTGCCGGAAATTTATCAAGGGATTTATGGACCCACTTTTTTAACTTTAACTTTAACTCTCATATATATAAAAAAGAGATCTCATAGCTATACTCAAACATTATATAGGCTAAAACAAGATAATTCTATGAATCCTAACAATTTTAAATGAGTTACCAAACACACGAGGGATTTACATCAATCCCGTAATTTGTAATCCCATGTGGGACTATAAATCCTTGGAAATCGTGAATACCTAAACAAACCCACAATATTTTGATTTACTAAAACTCTTTCTTTTACTTATTATATCTCCTTTTATTTTTTACTCTCTTAATCGCTCTTTTAACCTTTCCAAATATCCATGAGAAAATATTTAGAAGAAAAAGGAAACCGCAGTTTGCGTTTTGACTATTTACACGAAACTGTTTAGCTAAGAGAAAAAGGATAAGGGTGACCATTGTAGAAGTTGCCTTAAGACCCTTTTTCCTTAGCTTTAAATAAAATAAAGGGTGATCATTGTGCTTGGCCTTGGGTGGAACCAGCATCCTACCGCCTTATTAGTTATTACTAACTGCAACTAGCGTCTTTTATTTATTTTATTTTTCTTAGCAGTCATAAATTTTATTAATAGCTTGAACGAAAGTAAATTTGTTTTTCGAAAAGGACCTCAAGGACCTCTAAAGTGTAAACAAGTTACGTAAGGCCAAGCTACTACGTGCACCTTTTCCCTTGGCTATGAGCACTATTTAAAGCTAAGGGGAAATGCGGTCCAAGCTCAACCTCTTATGTCGATGTGACATCCCTTAACTATATTTCTTAGTTTCCGCATGAAACATGAGTATCCAGCAGTTACAAAAGATAGAAGTAAAATAAAAAGAGTGAAAATCGAAAAATATTAGGCGTAAAATAGGGAAAATCGGAAACGGATACCGAGTATCGCTTGAATATTACATGAAACCTGGGCTGTGAATTGAAAAACAAACCGGATGATCGTTTCTATGTGATTTCCGCCTCTACTACCCGGATCGAGATGATCCACTTTTAAATGTAGCTAAGGGATATCGCATACATGGCTACATGGAAGACCGTATGATTGGATTTAGCTATGATTAAGCTATAGTGAAGGGAAATCCTTCACTAAAGGCTCGGCCGGGAACCCACATTCGAGAGTACGTACACATCGAGGGATATTTTATTTTTCTCGTGGCGATATCCCCCAATTTCACCACCTTATTTTAATCTAAAACAAAGACCCCTTTATATGAGCCCGGAAGTTCGGTCTACCTAATAAGAAATGAAAATAACCTTGTCCAAATTAACAAAAAACCTTGGACATAAGATATCAGCTAGTGAAGTTAATTTCTATGAAGACATGCTTAAAAGAAATTTTAAAATAGCTTCTCTTTTATTCTTCTCCATCTTCCAAAACCTTCGAGGCATCTTTATTTAGTATCATTAGTGAATTGATATATTAACATGGTTCTCTATGGAGCGGAAAGTGTAACTAGCATTACAGTCTACCCTAGAGTAGTTCCATGCAAGTTATTACCAACACTAAAATTACATATTCTGGAGTTTATGTGAATTAGTGGAACGAACATAAATAAAAAATAACATAAAATAATTGATCTTTGCATCGTTAAAACAAATGTTTACAATTTCAAAACCCGGTCCTTAATGGGTGGCGTAACAACCAAGATGTCTGGCTATTGGTGTTATAAATGCCTTCTAGCTTAGTGAGCCCAGATTTCCAGCAACAAAATTCTTATTACGTCTTATACATGTCGTGAACCAGTTTCATTGGCACACAGTGAGTAGTTGCATCATACCTCAACATTGTCGTAAACACTACCGCGCCAGTGCAAACACAATATTTTCCTAGAAAACAATGCTGAAGATTTACCGATTCCTCAACATTCTAAATCATATCCATATCACCCTCTCCAACTCATGCCCACAATGCAACTATAATCTTGAAACAACTGCTCACATTCTCCTTCATTGTCCAATTGACATGGCCTCATGGAACCTCCTTCTTTCCACCATTCGATCCCACAAATGCCCTACAAAATTATAACAATATAAAAACCCCAAATAACATTCTCCCAAATCCTCGGCAAAAATCCTCGTGCATGCATATGTGACAACATCATTCTACTTCCTTTTCTCGTCCCTATGGATAATCGTAAACAAGATAATATATCGCCGAAGGAACCAAACCCATGAAACGTGATGCAAATAGCTATTAAACGTCAACATGAATAACTCGAACCCATGATTAACCTCCTCATATATTAAAGATGCATCCTTATTTAAACCTCGCCAATATGATAGCCGAAGCAATAATATCTTAGTAGGCTAGCTCAAACTTAAAACCTAGAATGGATCAAAATCAATACGGATGGGGCAAGTCGGGTACAATTATAGATAACATGAACATATATCATTTGCGAACACGCAACGTTTACAATATTTTTTGCGACTGCGTAACCTTTAGGTATTACTACTGCTCCCACAGCAGAAACCTTGGCCATGCTTATCGCATCCAAAATGACGACATATCGTGGTTGGTTAAACAATTCAAGACAAACTAGAAAATCTTTCGCAGATTCCCGACATCATATAATCGAGCCACCGGTGGATACAAAACGATCGTCGAAATCAAACTAAGAATATCCCAGATCCCCTACAACACCATCCCTCACATATACAAAGAAGACAAGGCGGCAGACAGATTGAAAAATCATGCTATAAACATCAGCACATCGGGGAAATCTCTCAAACAACATTTTGGGATCATACGGTACCACCTTGCATAAATTTTGTTCATAATGAATGTCTCCTTGGGTACAACAACCACGTGTAATCTCTTTAAGTATTAGTAAAATTTCATGCTTCTAGAAGAAACAAAGGGTAGTGAAGCATATAAAAAAGAATATACAGACTAGTATGAAGAGAAACCTCAACACACTTGATGGTCCGACAAGAACAATATTTTTAATGACATGTATATAAGCAACAAGACCAATACTGATTAACGCGATGTTTAGATAATAGTCTCATATTGACCAAACTTAGCTTATTGTCACATGCCCATTTAACGGCCTAAAATTATCAAAGTGATATGACCGACAATACTCCTGGTTCAGTTGAATCAACTTTACCCACAAGTACTCACTTTGCATACTTGCAACAAAATATGCACTTGTCTTCACTCTTAAGTTTTTACGCAAAGGAAGTCTCTCTTCTTTCTATCTAACTCCTTATGCCCCATAAGCATTAGAGGTTTACCTATACATCTACCCACCATCTACCCACCAACCTTCCCACCATCTCATGTGCTTTAACTACACATTTTATGCCAAATTATTGATTTTACTTTTTTTGTAGTATAATTGCTTTATCTAATTTAACTTGTGATTTTAGGTAGTTAAAGAAAAGCTTGAAATATGGAGAAACAAAAGGAGCAGAGAATTGGTGGTCAGAGGCAGAAGCAAGAGCTTTGGAACGGCCGAGAAGTGTAGAAGAAAATGTCGTGCAAAAGATAAAGGTAATCGGCTCAAGGCTGTGATGCCATCCACTTGCAGTTCCTCTTGCAGTCTGTTTGCATAGTGCTTAGAAGAAGAAGTGGGATTGATGCTAAAAGAAGAAGTGGGCTTGATAGAAGTAAACCCGAGGGCTCGACCCACCTTGTCAAATTCGCTCAACACCACCCGCTCCCCTTTCTCCCCAAAACACCCACGACCGGTAAAACCTAGTTCATTTCTCACCATTACCTTTGC
Organism: Papaver armeniacum; assembly: GCA_023531295.1. Classification (NCBI taxonomy): domain Eukaryota; kingdom Viridiplantae; phylum Streptophyta; class Magnoliopsida; order Ranunculales; family Papaveraceae; genus Papaver; species Papaver armeniacum. The sequence goes on from JAJJWW010009054.1 coordinate 53,848, forward strand.
TGACAACATAACCACTTTCATCTCCTCCTTCCCTACCTCTGTGTACTCTTTCCCATACTATCTCCTCGGTGGTGAACCCATACCCCTATCACCACATCCACCAAACCTCTACAAATCTACCTTTTCTCTTTCCCATTTCACAAGACTATTTGCTTTCTTTGGTGTCCGTATCCTATTGAGATACTTTTCTTTACAATAGGTTCACTGCTTTTGACAAGAGAATCGGGTATGGGAGGTCAATCTCTGAATTATGTTGAGACAATTGAAGGAGTTAATTGCAACAAGGGAAGAAAAGAAATCTGAAATTGTTGGAGTGAAGTATAAGTTGTCGTATGAAATCAATTGAAGACTCCCTCAATTGCAACATGTTATGTGACGTCAATGGAGTGGTTGAAGGCAGTGGAGTGTATTTCAGTTTTTTTTTGGTGAGTGATTGATATCTCAATCCCTAATTTCAGTTGTAACTGTGGAGATATTAAAAACCCAATTTATAGTGAAATTGGTGTATAAATAGAGATTGTTAGAGCATTTAACAAATTCGAACTCGCATGTCGTTGCTATCTCAAGCATGTTTATCAATGTTAGTGAACAAAACTATAAGTCTTGATTTCTAGTCTATTATAGCTAAGTCTCGACTAGGATATAAAGTGTAGTTGAGCTCAAGAACTCCATGGCAATCATCATACAAGACGAAGGACTACTCAAGGAACTAGTGGAACTTCATCGACTAAAGGTATGTGGATACTTGAACTTATCTATCACTCAAAAGTCTATCTACTCTATCTCCTATCTTGAGACAAAAGTCGTTTTGCTATATAGACTTTGATTATACACATTTGCTATTTCGAGCCGAGTTTATCTCGCCTTTATTTCTCGAAATATGTGTTGGTAAGCCTCGCTTTGGCCAAGTTCATCTTTACCTAGTGACGAAAGTCATGTTATGTTTCAATCACTTTGAAAATGGCTTTGGATGAAAACATGGTTTGTGAATAACAACTATATAACGTCCTCTAAGAATGTTCCAATGATTGAAATGAGAGTTTAGATTATATAACCAATGTTGTATATAAGCATTGTGTGGCAACACATATATGTATAAGTCCTTTTTCCTTGAACCGAAGTTTGCAAACTTTGTTGATCAAGAAACTGAACAAAGCCGTGAACTCACCCGTGAATCGCGGAAGTTCTCGACTCCGAGAAATTCTCGATGGAGTTTGAGAACTCCTTAGGGGAACTTAAGTCTGCGAACTTAAGTTGGTTATATCTTAAAAATGATTGTTCGTGAACCTATCTATATTAACTAAGGAATGCTAAATGCAAACCGTGGCTATAAAGTTCATGAACCGATTCGAGTGAATCAAATCGTTTTTGCTTTGATTGTGTATTGTGTAGTTACATAAGATTTCCCTTGCAATTGAACAACTCTCTAACTAGTTCATTTGAGTCATTTGAACTAGTTATGGGTGAAGAAGAATATGGTTGATATGAAAGTGCTCATATGGCTAACTATTTGGCTAACTATTGTTGAACCAACAAATGTACATGTTCGGGCACTATACACAAACCTAAAATCGCATTTCATTTGTGTAACAAGCTAAGTTTTCTGATCCAACGGTTGAAGATATTAGCTTGAATCTAATCAGGTTTTCATCTAACTAGTGAATATTGAATGCTTTGTTACCAAGCTAACATTGATTGCAAACCCCGATTTGAAAGACTATATAAGGGAGAACCCAAGCAACGGGAAACCTAATCCCCACACCTTCCGTGTGATACTAGTTGTATTAGCTAGAGCGATTCTCCTTTAACCTTAGGTTTCTTCTGAAACCAAAGTTAACGACTTAAATACTTCATTGGGATTGTGAAGCCATCGATACTACTCGTAGTTGTGTGATCTCGATCTTGCCGATTCTATCGCTTTTGAGTACAATCACCGATTGGCTTCGAGATTAATATCTCCGATAGTCAAGATATAAAAGTAGTCACAAACATCTTCGCCTCATCGTTTTCAGGATTCCACAATTTCTTCACGCCTGGGCCGATTAAGATTACCGTGAGGTGATTTATAATACTCAGTCAGTTTCTTCTAGGGAATATAAGTCCGGAAGTTATCAATTGGTTCCTTGCTCACCTTGATTTATCGAAAGACGGAACAAAACTTGTAGGTATTTCTGTGGGAGACAGATTATTTATTATTGTGCAGACTTTTCTCGTATGATACAAATTTGTTTATTAAAGTCTTCGACTTTGGGTCGTAGCAACTCTTAGTTGTGGGTAGATCACTAAGGGAATCAAGTGCATAGATTGTCGGGGATCGTAGACGTAAGGAGCGCAACTGTACCTCTGAACCAAAGGTGTGAGATTGATTCAGTTCAACTACAGTCCAGACCGGGTTAGTTTGTAGTAGGCCAGTGTCCTTAGCGGCTTAATACTGGTGTGGTGTTCAACTGGACTAGGTCCCGGGTTTTTCGCATTTGAGGTTTCCTCGTTAACAAAATTTTGGTGTCTGTGTTATTTATATTCCCCATTATAGTTTGTTATATAATTGAAATATCACAGGTTGTGTGTTTGAATCAATCAATTGAATCCGACCTTTTGTTGTTGATTGAAATTGATTTGATCCTTGAACATTGGTCTGTTTCCTTCATGATTTCTCTTGTATTCATTAGACTCACAGATTTCTATTTTGCTTGAGAAAGAATTGAATCAAGAAAGAGAGATATAACTTTTGATATACATACTATAGATTGAGTTTTGTTGATTCTCTTAAAAGTATATTGGAGTTTGTCCAAACATATTGCTAAGCGAAATATTGGGTGTGGTTGTTATACCCCCGCCTTTTCAATTAGTAGATCGAGCATGCAAACACGTTTAAGACCCTAAGTTTGTGTTTGTAATGATCTGATTATGGACGAGTCTATCTCTACAACACACCAGCCAAAAAATTACCAGATGATTCTCAAAGCTCGGATTCACCCGAGAGAACCTGCCACATCTAAGTCAATATCTAAACATTCTTGATGTAAAACCGTTGATCGGGAAACACTCCTTAAGAAATAATTGATGAACTTTCTGATGAAGGTGAGTCAGATATTGATAGAGATGTTGATGAGGAAGTCTCAAAGTATGTTAAGTTTTTGGATTCGCGGGAAAATGAAGAAGATTACAACTTCATATCACACTTGCCTCTTCCGTTGAGAAAACGAGAAATCAGTGCGATTTATGGGGTCTTTATGGTCTGGAATCGCTTCTTCGAATCAGTCCCAAAGATACCGAGGAAAACCCGAGTAGAAAGTCACTTGAATGTGACTGTTTATCAAAAATACTTTTGTTATAAGAGAAACTTGCAGAAATCAAGGAAGGATTATCTCTGAAGAAGCAAGTTTTGTTGACAGAGAAAGGGCTTTCTCTCGAGAAAAACGTCTTGAGGCTGATTTAGCCGCGTCTGATAAAATCAAGATGTTGGAAGATGACTGGAAAAGTTCAAGACTAGTTCAAGCAAATTAACCACTATGCTAGGGAGGTAAAAATCATCGTGATACAATTTGAAATCGGGGCTATAAGGGAACAGATGCTCCAAGTATTAGAAAAGAGGTAAAATTTGTCAAGGCTAAAGCATTCTTCTCAACAAAAGGTTTCCAATCGATGGGAAAAGTGAAATACCTTCACCGACGCTAAGGTTCAAAAGAACAAAAGTATATCAACCTCTAAGTCAAGATACCTGACGAGGTAAGAACATTCATTATGTTTGCCACTATTGCGTAAATAAAGGTCACCTGGAAAGGGAGATGTTGTCAGATAAGGAATGAGAAACTTCATGACGTTCTGTTTGGGCATCACAAGAAGTTGTGAAACCAAGATCATATGTTAAGACTAAACCCTACCCACACAGTTGTAAATGTCTCAACTCAGCAAAGGAATCAAGGCCGTAATAAACCTATATTTTCCTATAAACGTCATACGAATCCTTTCACAATCAGTAATGGTTAATAAAAGGATAATCAGAAAGATATGACAAGATCTCGGCGTCGCCTGGAGAAAGACTAACTTGCAAAGAATAGTCAATCCAATTCTCTTCCGAGAAATCTTGAAGAAAGTATTGGGAAGAAGGTTCCGCTGTTCCTGACGGCACTTCAAGTGGGTACGCAAAGAAAGTCAATGATGCTTTGAGGTGCGAAAAGGAATGATCTTCCGGTAAAATTCCATGACTATGGAGAAGGCAGATTCATGATGTCGAAGTTACGCGTTTTTTGAAAATGGAATTCGATGTGAAAGGTTCTTAAAAGCGATCTCTTTCATGATAATCCAAAGGTCACTTGCGGTGGGATAAGACATTGTCTCACCCCAACACAACTTGTTTGTGTTAAAAGTGCATCCTC